>VWZY01010104.1:4256-67704 GCA_013399075.1 Chloroceryle aenea
TTTGCTATTTAGTGGGATCCCTCCTAAGGTTTGGCTTTTTTTGGTGTTTGGATGATCAACTCCACCAACACCTGTTACTGGAAACATCCTCCTCACGGATGGCTTTGGTAATGTCACCTTCTTATTACAGCCACAGTTCTTCCTTCTCAGGTACAAAGTCTTACAGGCACTATGCTCTACCTGCACCACTGGAAGTGACTGGAAGGCAACTTTAGACTTCTAAAAATAGGCTTAATAGACTAGTAATGATAAAACAGGTGTCAAATTTATTTTCTAGTCTGAAGCAGCTCTTCATTTTCACATCATAGTTCTCCCAAAGACTGCTGCTGTGTATAACTGGAGAGCTGGTTGATAGTTAAGTACCTGGTGAAAAGGCAACCCCACCCTGCATTATCTACTTTTAAGTCTCTCTTTGGATCTCACCCAGGTCATGGCTTCTGTAAAATATTAGAAAACACTTAGGCAGCCAATGTACTGTATCTACTACCTCTTCTAATTCACTCTGCGTCTGTGATTCCCCAGCTCCTGTTTTCTCTAGTCAAGGTAGCTGCTGGGATCAAGCTCTCACGAGCAGGAATCATGTTCTTGCACACTGCTCAGCACAGTGGACTCATCCTCACACTCTAATGAGAGCCAGACGCTAGGCACAATAAACTGGGGGCATTTCTTGCCGAGAGAAAAGGAAGGGAGAGGAATGGCTGTCAGAATTTATTTTGGAAGCGTGTGCCACTATGCTGAATGTCATCCAGATAAGAACTTAATTGACAGAAGGATAGATTGTTCTGACAAGGATGCAGATAAAACAGACACTGGTCCATATATAGATAAATCACTGCCAAGGTCTCTAAAATATAATATCATGGTGCTGAAAGGAAATGCTCTTCTATACACCTTGGTAATTGCTCTTAGCTTAATTAGCTCCCATTTTAATTTTACATATTTTCCTTGTTCACTGTTTGCCTAGCAGTCAAACTACATAAAACCAGAGCAAGAGCATTAGAATACGAGGATGTAATGGATAGTGAAAGTGGACAGGGAACAGAATGATGTCCAGTCTTTGAACAAAATCTTTAGTAGATCTGAGCTGAATACCCCCAAATGTTGCTGGGATTTACATCCAAAAGCTTAGTTTAGGCCCATTTTTAGTTAGTTGAGTTATTCGGGGTGACAAGATTTGCAGACATAGCTTCTCAGCATGAACAGCATGCATGGAAAAAATTCATGGCAATGTGAAGGACTTCTGCAAAATTCATTCACTCTAACGTGGACTAGTTATTGACATAAGAGTTCACTTGTACATGAGGTCACAATATAGATATTAAAATAATGTGTAACATTAGATGAATGTAAAGATTCATGTGTGAAGAAACCAGCTACCACCTGTGGCTGCTATGTCACTGCCATTCTTATTCATGAGCTTTGGGCTGCACATCAATCACCTCTGTCCTTCACTCCCTATTGGAGTAGCTGAGCAGAGAAGAGAACAGAAGTCATCCCAGCTATCCCCCGGCAAAAATGAAAAAGAAAGTTTTCCATTTTTTCAAATGCTGAGAAATTTGCATGAAAAAAAGTGTAGTTCCTGACTTACCTGTTTTCATCAGCACAGGTCAGTGCAATATTTAGCACATACAAAGATCCGTAAGATTAAGCGGACTACAAATCATTAATAAAGCACAAAATGTGATTTTTATCACAATTGTTTTGTTTTTTTTTCTTGACTTTCTGATTTTAGTATGGCGAGGATTTTCTAAATCTTTTGCAGAGGTAGAACATATGTGGAAATTTTGTTTTAAAATAAAAATCCTTAGTGAGATCATCATGCAATTGCAGTTTAATGGAATTCTAGAACTTAGACACGTCAGATTTTACTGGAATGCATTGGACATTAGCTGTGAAGTGTAATTACATAATATTAAAATGTAATAAAATTGTTTCTGCAATCATACAACAAATTCTGACTAGAAAAAAATTAGAAAACAAGGTTTGTAAGAATATGCTGCACTAGAGCTGCATCTGCAGCATGACTTCTTCTGCAGGGAATAAGTCTGAAGAAATTTTTCACTTAAGTCTTTTAAAAACCCTTTGCAAACACCATCTGGTTATGGCCATTAACTATGGGAAGAGATTGAAAGGAGTGGATTTACAGAAACATCAGTAAGATATCACAGCACAAGACAAAAAGAACAAGAACATTTAAACTATACTTTATAGTAGTTATTTTCCCCAGTAAATATATCCAGAGAACAAGTCATAAAATGAAAAATGGTACATTGTTGGAAACCATTTTTAAATCTCATAACCTCCCAATGTTGCTTTTTTACCAACAAGGGAAAGTCATCATATAACTGAGGTAGGAAGGTGTAATACTTCTGAAAAATAGTCTCCCACTAAAGAAATTAAATACGGATAGAGTGGAAATGACAATGTTGTTTACCACGGAAATAATATTTGCACAAACCAGGACACAATAACATCTTCTAAAACAACTGAGCAGCAGCGCTAATGCCACTCTATGTTTCAAATATTTATATCCAATGTATTTATAATAATCTTTCCAAAGGTTTGTGAGAAATAAATCTAATCTACCCCCCTCTTTTTTTTTTTTCCTCAAACTACGCATGGTATATGTGCTAACTTACTGAATTCATCCTTCATGCAATTCCAGTTTATTAAAGAGGTTAAAAATTTATAAAACTCTGATGGGATATGGTTTTAATGCTTCATCACACTACCCATCATTTGCTTTTCAATCTAGATCAGAATGATCTTTCCGACTACCCTGCAATCACCTACCTGCACAGCTAATATTTTCTGAGCGTTCTCCTGAGAGGCTNTTCCCCAAGTCAGAGTAGGAGAGGAAATTAATGGCAGCGTTCAAGAAGAATGATGGAGGGAAATATAGAAAGCAGTCAATAGCCCATTCGGCGCTGTACGGGCCTGACAGGAATTTCACAGTCTCTTGGTTTCTCAGCCCACTCATGTGCATTCATCAGAAACCAGTCACATCTGGCTGCCAGGATGGGGGGTTAATTTTCTCTAAATGCCTCAGCAGTTTTGTTCTAGCTGAGGCAAACTCTGTGACTGCAAAGCTGATGAGTAAAATATTTCTACTTCACCCAGTTTAACTCAAAACCGATAGCCTCGGGACATATTGAACCTTTCTTAAAAAAATCAGCTTTTGAAGCTTTTTGAATGGCACATCAGGTCAGGCCAAAGTTTAAAATGCAAGTTTAAGACTTTGATGGACACAAGGGCTTATTTTGCCCTTTTTTTTTTTTCCCCCTTTATTTTTATTTCTTTTCTTTCTTTCCCCTGTGTGAAGCTTATCATAGCTTGGCAATGTGTGCTTTAGTGCATGACAAAACTAAAGAGAATTAACTTAGCCATCAACTGCTCAGGGAGAACAATAACAGGAAAGAAATTTCCAGATAGAAGTTCCTATTAATCTACCCAGCTATAACCACATGACATGAAAGCATCTAACAGCACTAAATTGCACTTAATGCAGTGGCTGAGAGCGACACTACTTAAAAACCAGGACTATACAGACCTATAGAAAAGATAACACTCATCCTAGGAAACCCAACCTATGCAGTGAAAAGAATCCTAACTGCAATGATTCAAAGTGGGAGTGCTTACCTGATTGGGTTTTGCTATTTGCTAAGAGCAATTATTGTCACACGCTATAGCTAACACTGGTTTCAGTTTTTCAGGTATTTGTAACTTGTAACAAAGAGTGGCAGGTCTTGGTCTAGAAGAAACATGTTCCAAAGGGTTCTGAAAATCTACCAGCAGAATGTTTTGAAAACGACCGTGGGTTTTGGTAAATTCTGTGACTCTGCTGCCTGCTCTAGACTAGTTGCAGTTTAGAAAATGGAAATTTAAACCACTTAAATTATTACTTAGTGGAAATAGATGGGTTTGTATTTCATCAAGTTAATTATTTCAATAAATTCCATAGCTATTGTTAGCATGAGGACTTCAAGAGTATGCCTGTCAACCAGATTAACACAATGGATTGTACTATTCCTTTGGAAATATTACATTTCATTAAGGTCAATGCCACAGGTCAATAATTGGATCAGTTATAAAGAAGCTTTTACATGATAAGATATGACTGCTCTTTAGGAGCAAGCGCAGTGCACCAGGTGAAAAATACACTTTTTCAAAAGAATGTAGATTATAGTAATACCAAGTGAGCTACTACAGCCAGGAGAGTAATTAATGCACATTTTCAAAATTAATGGCCTGATTTTCAGAGATTCAGAGTTTCCACAAGTCCCATTAGATTCTATGGAAGCTGTGAGTACTCCGCATCTTTGTAAATGAGGCTGTAAAATATTAAAACAGATCTTTGTATATAATTTTTTTTGACTCCTGCCAGTGTATATTAAAAATAACATGAAGGAACGTAGATGAGCTCAATGGGAAAATATCAAAATATCAACCAGAATCACAGCCAAATCCAAAGATGGATATGTTTTCCAATTTGAAGAACTTTTTCTAAGTACCACTGCTATTTTAATAATACTTTTTTTCCTGAATTCTGCCTCTTTCTGAGGTTCTGCTTTTCATTCAACATTTCAAATCTCAGCTCCATTCTGGAGCTTGAAAAAGAATGCAGGTGAGAGAGAAGCAAACCAGATTACGACATTTTCCTAAAACATTCTGCTTCAGCCCCAGAAAAACAAACTAGAAAGCTCTTGTTGGATTATCAATATTCTCCTTTTGTGAAAAGGTAAAATAATTGCAAGCTGTATTGTCATGATGAGGAAAATGGTGGTTGGGAGACCATGAGAAAGGATTTGCTTGTGAACGGTGAAAGGGATCAGTGGCCGCCCAGCTCAACAGCTATCCCATTTTTTGCCTTGAGCATCAAATGACATTCAACACTTTTGAGGTCTGGCTATTTGAGAATGACTGTATTTATTGAGAAACTGTCAGTTTATAATGGCTGGTCTCCAATACCACCTTCACTAATGTCTCATTTCAAAGAGCTGACTAAACCCTCACAATTTACAAGTCCCTGATGGCTGTTGTTACTATCCCTGTAAGTATCCCTGCATCTATGGCATCTCATATTTTGAATATATTTTATTGTGCCTGGCATAATGGAACCTAAACCCAATATTTGTTAATTTTACACTATTAATTGCAACATAAATAACATTTCTGCAATCAGAACTACATGTCTATGAGAAATTAACAGCTTGATCAAATGATGTTACCTGCAAACTCAGAGTAAACTGATGGATCCGCTAACCTAAGAGGGGCCAAATGCTGGCAGAGGAGATAACACCATCTCCAGTGCAGGACTGTCAAGGTGTAGGTCTATGAAGAGCAGCGAAATATGAGATTCCCTTTGCTTCTGCCATTTACTTTTCTGTAGGAGCAGAGATGAAGGAAAAAGGGAAAAACCACAAGGTAGTTCCAGATTTTTAGGGTGCAAGATGAAAGGAAGCACCAGGATCCTTCCCATGAAACAACCTAATCATCAATATCATCAATAATATCAGTATAAATTTGGGAAAAGGAGATGTGAAGTAGCTGCTGTACTGACTAAAGAAGAAGCTTATGACTCAGGGTACCTTATTCTGTCCTCACCTTTAAGGTTTTTGTTACAATAAATCATGATAGTTCATTAAATTCATGCCTGATTTGCAGTAATATGACTGAAATTAAGCTAATATTTTAATTTGTAATTTCTTGTGAGGGATCAAACTGGGATTAAAAGCATATGTTACTATTTGAAGCTGAGGCTTATCCAAGTCTAAACCATCATGCCACTGGTACTGTTTCTAGGTCCTCATTTAGTAATGCTATCACACTACTAGGATTCTGTATATGGTAAAAAATAAGAGGAAAATGAAAGAAAATTCCCCACAGAAAGAATGAACTGTATCTTATTTAGACCAGAAAGCTTTTTACTTTTGTTGACTGGCAGTTCACAGGATCCCAACATTTTAACCTTTTTATCTTTTATTAGAGAGTCCAGCTGCACAGGACTAGACCAATGCAGATTACAGGCATATTTGAAAATGGACCCCAAACTAGGGGTGTTTACTTAATTAAACATCAAATGGCATGTGGCCCCATTAGGAATACAAAGTGAACAGCACATGGAAGTCAGTCATGATGCTTTTTCTTGGTCAATAACATACTACTTGGGCTGCTTCAATTACCAGTTCTGGCCAGTGACTCCATGGTAGTGTTATACTGGGTTATGATAACAAAACTGATTCTTCTCTCTGCTCTTTTTAGTAAGCAACATTCAACCAGTCAGAATATTCTCTTGATTCTCAGGGAGAATCAGACCCTCTGTGAATAAAATTTCATTTTCCAAAATTATAATTCTTCATAATACAAATGTATTCTGCATTTAAAACACACACATCTGAGGGGTCTGATCCAGTAAAACTAGAAGGTTCTGGGTCACATATAGGCAGTAGATATTATTACAGGCAGAACTACTATGTTGCTTGTCTCAGAAGAAGATTCTTTTTACATTTTGCCAAACTTTAAACATTTGATCTAAAAATGTGGATGGCAGGTGTTTGCCTTGGGCTGAATTTGTTTGGATAGCCCAAGCAGTTCGCTATTTTTTTGTGAGGTATTCTGGGCAAAATACATTATTCTGTTCCTGTTACACGATCATACTGATATTTTTACTAGATGCAGAATGCAAAGGGGAATCCATTTCAAAGGGGACAGCATTTTTGTATGAGATATGACGCTTTCAGCAAAATAATCTAGTGAAAATGCTAAGTCTTTGGAAAACTACTGACTGCAGATAGTCACTAGTAAATGTTTCATTTTTTTATCAATCAACATTTTAAAAAATACTGTCTTCTGTAAGCATTCTTGAGCCTCTCACTGGCCCTAGAGTTGATCAGCTTGTTCGTGCACCAGCCTTGTCGAGTAAGAATGCTTATCTCTATATAACTCTACCCTGCTCATAAACCATCTTCACAAAGCAGTTTGTCATACATTAGATAAGGAATGAGGCACAGAAACTTCATTTTCTCTATAATATCTGTTATTTTGGTCCAGGATGAGATTCATCACTGACCACCATGTGCCTATCTGTGTTATCAGGGTAAATATCCATCTATTGATGCTTAGCAAGACCAGAAGAAAACAAATCTTGGTGAGAACTAGAAGGCATATTTGGATCAAACTGTGAAATATGTGTTAAGGATGCCAACTTGTGATTAAGAAATCCAACTGTTAATGAAAAGTGGTTTAATTCTAACTTTCATAGTGTATTCTAGGCTTTACATAGCTATGCTAGGATAAGGTAACATCAAACAAGGAGATCCAAACCTAGATAATGAAAATGGAATATTAATTGCCAGTGTAATAATATTTTATCAGGAACAAAATGATTTTGTGTGTAATCCTTCAAATACCAACTGAAATTTCCTATTCCTTTCCTAAGTTTCCTTTGGAAACAGCCCAAAAAGTAGGAAGCAAACTCAGCCACACAGCTCAAGTAATGGAAATTTCCCTGATTACAGAGACTTAGAGACATAGTTACGCTGAAGAAAGGGTGATTCCAGACTGAAAACACTCCAATGAAATACAGATCGAGTTGTTTAAAAGAACTGGCAGCTGAATATAATGTTGCAGCTACAGTAGGTAGATAGAGCTACTTACCAAGTGATTAAAAACATTTGTGGATATTAAAATGAAGAAGAAATGGACTAAACAGGAGCAAGAGTGGAAAAATATATGTAGCTGAGGCAGACAAGAGAAACAGATGGGCAGAGCATTTCCAAAAAGTCTCATTAGACTCAGCCCACCATCAATACCATATTTTGATGAAATATTATGAACCTAAACCATTTAACATTAACAATAACTAATTGAGATGACAGCAATACACACAACAATCCAGAAGCTCAAAGTGTCAAGGCAGACACAATGATCGTATCACAGAGAAACAGAGCACTAGATCCCACCACTGAAACAGAACTCATAGAATTATTCAGAGACAAAAGCTCTCTCCCCTCCCTCCTGCAAGAGAAATCATTTGTAACGTAATATCATACAGGATGTAAGGGGAGGTTGGGCAGAAATCTTCATAAACAATAGTCTGGATTCAGATCAAGGGAACAGGAATGATCTAGAGATAGTCCTAGTAAGTACCATCATAAAATACTACACCATCAGTTCTCAAAAACACTTGGACAGCTTGTGTACACCTTCAGTCATACACTGAGCGTGAATCAGGGTCAAGCTGTGAAGAAGGCAGAGAACAATGGATGACAAAGTACACTCTGATATCAAGGCTTCTGAATGTAACACTTCAGAAATGTATTATGTTCATATCTCTAGCACCCTGTACCCCTGCTATGTCAGCCACATAATTTACACTTGTTTTTCCAGAGATAACTGGGAATTTAGTGCTCGCTCTATTTTGAGGGAGCATACAATTTAAGTCTTTCATTTCTAGAGCTGATTAGCAATGACGGATTAAGCTGAAGACAGTGGGGAGACTTAAAATCCTAGTATCCCCTGAAGAAGGGTGTATTTCTGATGTTACTGTACCCAAGGCCAGATCTGCAAAAGGCTCCAGTCATCTGATTGCTATATTAGGCAGCTAACGCCACAGTTATTCTAGGATGTTTTCAGTACAGGAAACTAATATTGTGTCACTGAATTCCTTTATTAAAACACAGCTCTGTTTTACATTCAGTGACTATAATTCTTTCAATGCCACTCTTGACTGACACTGATATAACTGGTACCTGACCTTCTGGATTCAACATAACATGATTTTGTAATTCTGCAGTAGTCACTCTTGAGACATCAGTTTATGACAAACTGCAGCAAACCAAAATGAAACTAACAGAAGTAGTATCAACGGCTCGTCACTGCTATCAGGAGTAACCTACTATGATTTTCAGCCCTAAGTAAATCACTGTTACATGTTGAACAGAGACTAATATGTCACTTCTAAATCTACACTTTCTCTATTTTCAAATGAGGCTAATCTTACATCAGAGGATCCAATGTGTGTCATATTAATTCAACAGCGCGCTGTGAATGCTAAATTCTATGTAAATGACATAAGCCTTATCAGTTCCATTCATTGTTACAACTCAAACAACGGCAATTACAACAACTCTACAGATTTTGGTGCTGTAGGAATGGCAGATTTATTAGCAAAATCCAGTTAATATTTATCTTTTTATACTATTCAACTACCAAGTTACACCTGTACAATATACAAAGCTCTTAGGTAATGAGATATTTCTTTATTGTCAAATCTGCTCCACAGACTGCTGGTAAAGATTACATATCTCATTTAAATAAAGCTCTTTTGTCAACAGAGTGTATATACTTTAAAAATGAGTAAAAGCCTCATGAAAAAAACAAATCTCAGCTGATGTGCAAGTATACATAAAAAGATGCACTTGATTTTTGACCTTATTCCAGTTAATGCTTTGGTAAGAAGATTAGCAATGTTAACTTTTAAAAAAAGGAAAATTATATTTCAAGATCCACTGAAAAACAAATGAAGAAAAGCCTGAAAAATCAGACTACAACCTTCTACTAAAATTACTAGTGAATGCAGACTAAAACATGTAGGTAAAAAAAAAAGACAGACTGGTATTATGATTTTTAACTGCTGCCAGGAAAAAAAATAAGAAAAAGAGACAAGATTAAGATGAGGGTCTCTTTCTGCTTATTGTGGCTACTGACTGTAATAGCAAGCTGAAAATGGAAACTGTGCTTCCTACATTGGGTTCCTGAAAATGTAGCCTATATTTTGATACTGAGTAGATATAGAATACGTGGCATGTTATTCTTTCCTCAAAGATTTTTTTTACTTGCCAATTTCTACAGCTATACAAGGGAAATATATCTGTACTCACCCAGATGGCTCTCCCTATATCATTTAGTAACATTAATAATCAAATACATCCCCAGGAGCCTGAAGCAATGAACAGAAATATCTTGAAAAGGTGCAGATAATTGCACTTACCCCAAGCCAAAGATTCAGATTTATTTTTTTTATTTTGCCTCCAAAACTCTTACCTGCAGAAGCTTACAACTTTTCCCACCTTATGTTTGATATTTGAACAGGCCATTAGAGGAAGGTGTCAGACAGCACAAGCTGACGTGTCAAAACCTTGCAAGTAAACAAGATTGCTCCAAAGAAGCTCCTGACCTTGCCATTACTTTCTCCTATTAAAGCAGCCATAATCTCCAAGAATTCATTTTACAGTTTCTACTGCTTCCTCTGAACAGAAGAAATTGCACAATAAAACACCATATCTCATCCTCTGTCCCCTCCTAAAGGATTTCTGGAGTATGATTGTTAACATGTTTTTTAAAAAGTAAACTGTACTCTTTTGGCATTTAGTGTTGTTGAACATTTTTTTCATGAACTTCTCATATTAAACATAAAACTAATAAACTAACATGAATATGAATACATTACACTACATTCCCAGACAACTTAACAGTAAGGTCTAAAATAAGCTTCATCTTTGTGGAGGGTGAATTCATGTCTTCTTCACTACCTTTGGAATATGCTAAGATTAATTACCAAATGTACTTCAGCTGTAGATCTAGCAGAATACAGAGACAGCACCCTGCCTGTCTTGACTAAGGAACATCAAACATTATGATGATAAACATTTATATTAAGCTGTTGCTTCTGATTCATATTTATCTCCTGATTATTGCAGAACAGTAAAATGAAATTCGAAAGAAGACATTTTATTTTTTTTCTAGATGACACATACATTTATCAGTTATCCCTTATAACTTTATGAGAATTCAAGGATCATAAATCAAGCCCATCTTGCACTCTGGCCAGAAACCAGCCTGTTGTAAGGAGACAATGCTGCCATTTCCTTTGCGTTTCTAGGCCTTTGGCACCTGGCAAAGATGCCACCAGAGCTGTTAGTCACCAGCCTAGTCCTAGGTTTATGCAGCATGACCATGCATTGCCCGTCACCCAACGGGCACCTTCCCAGTTGCACACGCTCCTGGATGCTTGGCTGAATCCCCCCAGCATCCCTTTAGCTGTGACAGAGACTTGCCTTGCAGTGAACTACTTCAGGAATGACATGGCCTTCAGCTGAGCAAAGGCAGGCTTTCCACAGGAATCTCCCACATGGGTTTGCACAATACACCACCCAGCCAGCAAAAGAAGCCCAGGGGGTGGATATTCTGCAGGGCCAACTTGAGCATGGAGAGGTACGTGTGCATCCTGGAAGGCAATGAATCAATCAGAAGAACAGCTGGCCAATTAAGATGTGCATAACTTCTTGCCAGATGTTACCTCTGTGCTGATGGCTGACTGCATCTGAGATGCACATTGTTTCTCAACCCCCAGGCTTACTTTCATATCATTAAATAAAGAGAGCTAGGAACCACTCTGTGGCAGTGAGGCTAAAGGGCACGGGCTGGCTTTGGCCACGCTGTGCAGTCCACTACCACTTCTCAGTCTTGTCTGCCCTAAAACACAAATAGTATTTTAGAGGGGGGAGGGAGGGGTTAACGGCTGAATAACTGAATTAATGTGAATGCTGAGTGTCAGCCTACGAAGATGGAACAGAGAGCAGGCATTGCATGCCCTCGGGTATGGTAAAGCCTTTTGGGATAGTGGGGGAATACTGCATTGTGTTGGGGGAACTAAAGCTGGTGCTGTCCCATTCCCTGCTGGAAGCAGTCCCTGGTGCATGTTATTCCTCCACTTGTGTTAGGCCTTCTCTTGGGAAAGTGCTAACTAGCACAAGGCAAAATGGGACATGGTGCAGTATATAGACAGCATGGAGGACTACAGAGCAGGTCAAGCTAGGTCTCTGATCTTCTTTTATTTTGCAGACTAAATGTGGCCTTTATGGCCAACAGTATTCCAAGCTTCCTGTTGAAAGTGTCTTCAAAAGAGTCAGATGCAGACATGCTTTTCATAAAAATAAGAATTTAATTAATAAATAGTACGAATTCACAGGCAGGATAGGATTAGGAAGGCAATAAGAAGGTTGGAGGAGGTCCAACTTCAACAAGAAGGGGAAGACAGGCAAAATGTATGAGGCTACAAGGTATTACAGTGGGTCAGGTTAGGAGCTACGCTGTGAAGGGAAAAAGGGATATCTTGAGATTCATAAACTGAAGTCTTTAAGTCATCAACTAACTTGAATTTGACATCCTCAGTCTAATCAAACATACTTTTCTTACTGAGCACCAGAGATTAGATTACAGAAATCTTGTGAGAATTCTTCAACCTAGTCACTCTCTCCCTGACTTTGACTCTAGCTCTAATTTGCAACTTTAGGCTAGACAGCTGTTTTCCTTCTTGTTTGACTCCAAGATCAGCATAAGGTGACAGAATGTCCCTTCTTACTTACTAAACAGAAGCATCTCTTGAGGTTTACAAAGACTCAGATTCCCATACCCACCACACCTACACATCAGCTTCTCAGTACAGTTATTTTCCCTGTGTGATTTTTGGTGGCATTGTCACTGAGACCTCTAAAGAGTTATTTAATTCTTTGATCTAAGAACATAGCACTGAAACAGGCAGTCCTTGTTAGGATTTGACTGTATTCTCCCACCACCATGACCTGCCTATCTTCACTCAGGATGGACGCTGTATTGCAGAAATGACTGTTATAGCCAAGGCAGAAAGTAAAATGGTGTTCCCAGAATGGAGTTTACAATTAGTCAGATACTTAGCTTCAGTCTGTCATAATAAGTATTATATTAACTAGTCATTAAGATAATTGGAATAAAATGTTGCAGGCCTTGCCAGAATCCTTTGTCCTCAGAATGGCTTAGGGATTCAGCCATGTTTCTGTAGGATGCACAATGTGAGCAGATGGAAAAGGCTAAATGAAGTCACACACTGTCAGTAATTAACTCACTCAGTAAGCACTGTAAGCCTTTCATACAAGTCTCAAAATTATAAGAAATACCACAGGTGCTACACACACTCTCCACCTAGACAGAGCAGCTCTATTTCCATCGGCAACATTCCCACCTCAGTAAAATAGACCTCTCAAGTCTATGAGAAAACAAAGAAAGGGTTTCTTAACGTTTGGTGTTCCCTCAGCTGTTACATACTCCACAATATCTTCCCCACTTCAAATTTAGAGAGCTCAGTCAATAAGCAGATACTCTGCTATTCTGTTTACAGTGTGAATTTCAAGCTGTAGTCTGTGTCTCTTCTCATACGTGCATGGTCTTTGAATAGGGCAGAGTATTCGAAGTATCAACAGAAAGAAGCAAAACTGTGTATGCAAACAAACAGAAATTATTTTCCTTCAACAGAACTGTCACAGATAAGAGGACACAATCAGATGGGTGCAGACCACAAAGAACTTTGAGTGGTATGGCACACAAGGTGGTTAATAACGATACACTACATCTGCAGCCAGCACTGGGAACACTGCAACAGTATTGGTCTCAATAATACTGGTTTTATAGCCAAGGAGAAAATAATTTGTGCACTCCTAGATTCCATGATTTTGTCTTTTAGTCATTTCATTCCTCAAAATGTTAACAATTTTCCATGCTTTTACTTCTAAACTTTTACTCAAGTTGAATTACATTGTTTCCATGTGCATAGCTTATTTCCCTCACTCTTCCTTCTTAACAGCATCCAGAAATTGGCAGATATTAATTTGATTGCAATGCTATTGTAAATTATTTATTATATTTCTTATTGCTACATGAAGTGATGCTTTATCAATAAGATAAAGTTTCTGGTATAGTCCCTCATAAAAACCTTGATCACACAACCATATTCTGCTTGTCACGTAAGAAATTCAATGCATAGCTAAATAACTTCATTTCCTGATAGATTAGGAAGTTTCCAGCCACTTCAACTGTTTGTAAGGAAAATAAATATTACCTGTGGGCATTCCTTTTTCCTGGAAGTAGAAATGTTAAGATTACTCATTTCTTCCCTGCAGGCAGTGAGTGCTACTTAGCACTTCCCTGGTCCCCTCCTCTGGGGAAGCCACAGAAGCACAACATATTTTCCTCCCTGACTGCAGGCAGCTGTTTCCAGGACAATGAAACTCAGGTCCCTCATCCAGCTGATGTGCATGTGGGTCTCATCCTGCTGCTGAATGGGGAAATAGCCAGGATGTGCACCCACAAACCAGAGCTGGGTGTGCCCTTGTCCCACAGTATGGACACAGCCTGAAGAAATCACAGCTGAATCTTGTATTTCACACCCTGCCTTCAGGAAAAGGAGAAGAGTCAGATAGTGAAGACAGTCAAAGACAACAACCATATTTTCAATTTATGAGAAAAGTAAAATCCCAAAAGCAATGATGCTAGTGAAGTTAACAGCAAAAAAGTCAAATTTGCTCAGCAACTGCAATGGCCCCTAGGATTTTCATTTTTACATTGCAGCAAGGAAACTGGAAGTCCTAGGAAGCCAAACTCTAGCCCAGATAGATCCATGCTTCATCCCTCAGCACCACAACAGGGAGCCTATTAACACTGACAAGGCTGACTGCCCTGGAATTGCAGACTTTTAAAACACTGACATTCTTGGCCCCAACAGCACAAGGCCTCAGGACTTGTGCCCCAGATTTCGGGCAGCACCTCAGGACCTCCAGGTGTCAAGTGTGTGGCTCTGCTGTGAGCCACCAGAGACCCTGCTGCAGAACTGGAACCACAGTCTCTGTTATGGGGGGCAACACAGGTGCACTCGGGCTACCCAGTCCTCGGGTCGTGTGTCTGGAGGACCCATGCTGGAGTCACAGTCCAAGCCTAGCAAGGGGGATCTGGCATCGCTTTCCAGCTCTGAGCAGGGCCGCACTGAAATTGCCTATCAATGAGAAATTAACTGAACCCAAGATCGTCACCTCATGCATTGTTCCCTTAATGTTGCTGGTAGAGTCTCACTTATTTCTTACTAACACTTAGGTGTGTTTCAGAATCAAAATCACATTAAATAGTATTTGATCTACAGCCCTTACAATACAGTTATTATATTTGCAAGGCAAATGTAGTAAATGGGAAACATTACAATATAAAGATCAGACAAAAATTCTTGGCCACTGCTTCCAAAAATGTCTGTATTTAATGGACACTACCTTAAAATTGGTGTCTGTGTGTGCTTTTCTCTTAGCAAGGATTATGACTGTACAGTCCTCTTCTAACGGGTGACAAATTCACTGTAACTGATGAAAAATCCAAGCATGTATGAAACCAAGGAAGACATTGCTAGTATGTAACTTTCAGACTGATTTTCACTGTGTTTCTCAAGAACTTTGGGCTTTTTAATACTTCTTCAAAATGCAGTCTGTATAAACCCTTTCACATAGCAGTTCTTCCAAGAGAAGAACCAACAGCAGTAATAAACAGGACAGAATACAAAAATCTTTGGTTAACCTATTTTAATGAGGAGGTACTTAAACCATTAATGACCTGAGTCAGTGACTTTGGTAACCATAAGTTAGTTGGCAGGTTCCACCTATCTTGATTTCTAACATTCTTAACAGTCACAATTACCCAAATAGATTTAGTATTATGTTCCTGATTATCAGATAAATGAAAGATGCAAAAAGGAATCCAGTTAATGATTTTATAATCACACACAATTACCTTAAAAGGATAATAAGAAGGAAAGAGAAATTTTTGGAAGTTAGGAAATGTGAGACTTACAGTTGCTTTTGCAATGTTAAAGACCCTGTGTTATGATATGGTTCGTAGTCTTTTTCCTCTCTTTTTCCAAGCGATGGGTAGATTCACATTGTGAGCAGATGAACATGTGCAGTGCAAGAAAATATCTGTGGGGGAGGCTACTTCTGCAGAGTATAGTGACATTTCAAAGGAGACTGAGCTATAAAGGGGGGAAACACTACCCCAAACAGTTTCATAGATGTTGAGCAGCTGAGATTTAGGAATCTAATTCTTTCTCGGTCTCTGAAAGAAGAGTGGCCTCAATAGACAGAGGTTCTTCCACTTCTCCATAGACCGACTCAGACTTACTGGGAAATTCCAATATCTCCCTGGATCACTCTCTATTTTTCCAAATCACTGTTTGCCTTTCCTTATCCTGTCTTCTTTTCCCACCATGGCCAGTATCCATCCCACAAATATCCAACCTAATTCTAGAAAGTCTTAATCTCACATACCCTATATTCCCTAAAACACAGTACAAACTGTCTTAAATAGCCTGAAAATGTGAATTAAGAGTAGACTGAGGTGAGTTTTATCCATACTACAAGCACGTGTCAACATTGCAAAATAGAGGAGGACTCTGAAGCAAACTCTTATCACTAGACATCTGATCATCAGCACCATTAGTTCACTCGTTATCTTTCAGACTAACCCGTCCACTCTAGCAGGCAAAGCTTGCATATGAGTCACTCCAGGGACTGCTTCCAGAAAGCTTTATATACCAAGACACCCTACATGTCATGATGCCACATCTCATGATATGTTATACAAACCTTCACTTTAAGATTAAAGAAGCTACTTCTTTTGGATTCCCATCATTGCAAACAAAGCTGAAATACAGTAGTTTATAGTATTAACAACCAGTTAAGGTGACAAGGTCCCTCCTGAGGTCCAGAGGACAGAAATCCACAGACAAGTGCAGTGTAGTGTGGACAAACCAGTGGTACTGACAAAGTCAGCCTTAGCAATGCGGAAACCAAGAAGAAACATTTGGGCTTGAGCCCAAGGAGCTCTCCCTGGATGCCTTTTTTTGGTTTTTAAGCCTTTTTTTAATGTATCAGAAATGCCTGAAAAATCAATGCTGTCAGTCTTTGCTGCTATGATAATATTGAAAAATGCAAAGTATGATACAAGCTGAATTTTATGATTTTAGTCAGCTTTTTCTCCCCCCTTCTGCGTATGTTTCTCTTCTACTTTTCAGGACACAAGTTCAGCTCCTAACAGCAAGTGCAACAATAGTTATAGCTCATCTTTATCAGAACGTGCACATGCCACATGCACATTGCTTTCTTTGGGGAGAAAATCTGGGTGCACAAGCATGGAGGGAACCATTGTGCTCCTAAAGCTTCCCAGGCTGGAAGCTCAGGAGAGCAGGACTGCAGGGCACGGAACAGGTAGACCTACCCTCAGTGCAGACACAGTTACCATATCTTAGATAACAAAATTAGTAAGTCTGTTTCACTAGCACACCAACTGTTTTTTCACTCCTGCAATGCAAAATAAGTCCTTATTTGGATGCTTTACACTTTTCCAGAGTTTGGCAAGGCAGTAAATTGCATATAAATAAATATAGCTTTATGAGTTGAATTTATTAAAAAAAGAAAACAAAGAAAGAAACACCACATAAACCCAGACCGAGACCACTTTTTAACATAGATTTAAGTATCTCTTTCAAAAGTTGTAAAGGCCCCTTAACCCTGACCCCTTCAGAGGTCAATCATATGTACCAACCAGAATAAAACATCACTATTTTTTTCTATTACATGAAGCATATGCATAAAATAAATCCACCATTAGTCCAAATCAAGAAGAAAAATACATCATCTGTGCTCAAACCACTTCATCTAAGGCAAGCACTTCAATATAAATACCAATCTCTTCTCTTGTATGGAGGCTACACAACAAAAGATAACACTTGTCTCCAGTCAGCTATTATGTTAGAAATAGTAAAGAAATGCCAACATTTTAAATGTATGCTGAAAATACATCTAAGTACAATGCTTTGAACTTGGTCAGTAGTCTAGGAAAGCCAGTTTTTGGCAACTACACAATAACTAAAAGGTTGATCACTAAAAAGCTGCATGCTGGTGAACATAGCAAGATTTATAATACAGAGCTCACTGAAACAGAGCCACCAGGAATGCAGAAAAAATAGTTTATTATATCACATAGGCTGATAAATATTTATTGTATACTTCAAGAATGCATCTCAATAAGACTTAAAGACTCCTAATTCAGATTCCCCAACAAAGTAGGCATGACATAATTTTTCTATGCAGGACATATCTCATTAGGTAAAACAAAAAACCCAATACTTTTTCTCTCCAAAAGTGAAAGGGGACAGCTTCATTGGCATTAAAATACATAAAAAGATAGTGGGATTTTACAGTGATTTTAATTTGTGATAGAGAAGATTGTAAATACAATAACTGATAGTGAACATCTGGGTATAGATGTTCACTACATCTACTAATCTGATTATAAAACTGTATGTAGGAAACGAAACAATTGCATTTGCATGCCTACAGCTCAAGTCTGTTTTATTTCCCGTGGATCATCTATGTATCTAGACAGGTGTGTTGGCTTCAGGCTATTTTTACTTCAAAACATCTGAAATCACAACTGCGAACCAGTTCTGCAGGTGAGAATTTTCCTGGCAGAGTATTTACATTTTAATTTGAAAACTCATTTGCAGCTTAAAGGAAGAGCATATGACTTAATGATCAAGCATGGCCACTGCTTTTAGATTTGGCTTCCTTACTGGGACCCAGAATTATAATCCTGTCTTTCAGCAAGACTGAGCTTCCCATGTGAATACGGGGTACTACTATCTAGCTTAAATAAAAAGGTTTAGGTACCTTGCATGAGGCGCCGGAGTTTGAAAGCTTTGCCCAACATCTAAATTAAATAGTATTGTGCCACAAGCTGGTAAGAACAGGAACTGCAAGATCTCAAAAGGAAGACTGCACCCATGCTGCCTGTCCACTCTGGGACTTCACTTAAAGAGCTTAGCTTGAAAAATCCTCTTACACCTGCTAAGAAATTACCTCTTGAGGGAAATTCCTATGTGCACAAAGTTTAACTCCAGTATAACTTGCTTCTTCTGTCAGATTTAACACTATTCCTTCTCATAGCTTTAAAAAAAACCAAACAACAACCAAAAAACCAAAACCACAAAAAACCCGAACATTTTTCTAATGCACTACTGATCAGAACTGTTATTTTGATGGTAAAATCCCAAAGGGAAACGTGTTTCAGATATGAAGTATTCCCTCCAGAGTCCCTGGCAGTCATAGAAAGAAGAACTTCTTGATGTATAAAGACGGTGTCACCATTGTCAGAGAATACTACAGCAGGAAATGAACCACAAATAAAAGCAATGTCTTTCTTCCAAGGAATCAAAATACTTGGGTTTTTTACCAGCAATAATTTTGGAGATTAAAATCCTAATGAAAGCTTGCACACTTTGAGGAAAAAGCACTTGTCTCTAGCTTTTTTAAATGTGCATATACTTAGGCAATTACTCGGGCTCATCATTTATAGAGGGTATGGTCATACACAACATATAGAGAAGGTCTCCAACAAGAAATCAAAATACAATTTTATAGGAGGTGAAATAATCTACAGCTCATAGCCAACTTCACTTTTCCAACAAATGGAGCCATAAATGCAATTTTCTGTCCTTTGCTCTGAAGAATTAATTTTAAGGTATTCATATTTTTCTTCAAGTACATCTTAAGTCTCAATTAAACCTCAAAAAGCCACGATAAAGTAATATTAAGAACCAACTTAAACCCATCACAGCAAGGAAATTCAGACTTAGGCTTAAAATTTTGCCTCGCTCTTCATCTTTAAATCACTCTGTTGTGGTTAGGAATCGTACAGCTTGGAGAAGGGTGTGATTTTTCATACTGCACAGTACATATGTTCCAGCACTTAGTTAAAGGAAAGTCAGAATTTTTAGCCTTAACTCTGAATTTCTTTACCTTGAAAGGCTTAACTCAAGCATCTATAATTACTTTAACATAAGCTTTTAACATTTAAATCTTTTCAGTCTGGGATAGGAAGTAGGATTCCAAAAGCTCCTATTTTGCTGTGTACTGCAAAGGCACTTTCTAAATTTAAAAGATCGAGCACCGCTTACTGCAAGAAACTGAATATATGCATTTCTAAATGGCACTTAGATATAAGTGGCTTAAATGTGGTAAAAAAGGCTTACACATTCCCAATATAAGTTACAAATTCAAACATTCGGGCATGAAAATCCTTTCCCTAAGTTGTTTTCAAGCTTCATCCTTTTTTCTGCAATAACTAAAGCAAAGCCACAGTAGCTGCAGCCATTTGCATCTAAGGAAGAGATGTTTTGCTTTGGTGATATAGTTAATGAGTCTAAAAATATTCAGTATAATAATTCTGTCAAAGCCCCCACAGTCTCCTCAATGAGCAGAAGCCTGCAGGATTCCAATGGGGAGCCAAGTAATGAGCTCTCAGCATTCGCTCCCACACCGTCCAGACGAAATATACTCAGGCCTCAACGGTTCCACATCATTAGCAACATGAAACAAAGACACATGCTTGACTTTAATAAGCGACTAAAGTTGCTGGCTTATTAGGCTGTCACTGCACATAAACTCTATTTCAGTGTGACAAAACAGTTCCCTGCAAACAACAAAACAAGGGGGGAAAAAAGGGAAAAAGGAGGGGAACACTTTTACAAGCAGAGGTTGCTGTAATTTAATGGAGTAAGTGATTGAACGGAGTTGAACGAAGGCTCACAGGAAGTGATGGGTTCCTGACACCGACTCTCACGGGCACGCTGCAGTTGCACTGCTGGAGACAACGGTTACAGTGGGCTGCAGTGATCAGACTACGGGCACATGTGACTGAGTTTTAGTTGATAT
The DNA here is from genome assembly GCA_013399075.1 of Chloroceryle aenea. NCBI lineage: Eukaryota > Metazoa > Chordata > Aves > Coraciiformes > Cerylidae > Chloroceryle > Chloroceryle aenea. The sequence goes on from VWZY01010104.1 coordinate 24,818, forward strand.
TCCTGCAAGACAGGAAGTGAAGAAGCTTATTTCCCAGTGGGAAAAGGTTCAGGCCTGATTAACTTGGGCATGACCAAATAGGTCAATGATATGACAATGAGAGTCTAGCACAATAATTAAGTGGGAAAATGTGTGTGATTTGTTTCTTCTTGTTCTTCACATACCAATAATGCATTAGCAGAGATTCATTTAATCTCCTTCATTATATAAAAATTGATAGCAACACTGTATGGTAGCCTTCATTTGATTATATTCCTTTAAATTACATTTACCACTCCAGCAAAATAGCTGCACTGATAAATCCTCTTCAGTGTTTAACATCCGACTTCAGAGCTACCAAGAAGCTTTTCAAATGTTCATTTCTGCTAAAAGTATACATAAATAGACAGAAGAAAAGATGATAATATTTGCATCTAAATAAGGTGGCCTTTGATCTTAAGTAGCACTTAGCATTTGGAATGTGCAGGGAAGAACAGTCTTGTGCCACAAGACTCTTCCAATTTCAAACATTCTCCTGTTTCACAGGATTGTGACACTGAGACCTTAGCTTTTCACAAGACACTGGCCAGTGGCATCTAGAGGAGTTCACTTAGGCCATAAGAGTCGGCCACCAGGTGGCTATGACACTCAGCTGAAGGTTGAAGATGAAAGATCAGGTTCTCTGTGCATTAATTCAGAACAGGGAGGGATATTTCATACACTACAGAGTCACCAGTACAGAACAAGAACAATCTAGCCATACACATTTAGAGAATCCATCAAGATCAGCTGAGACAGATGCTGAAGTCCCCAGTACAAACTGGGTTTAAGCAACCTGAGATGAGTAGAAATGCTGTCCTAGGCCCTAAAAGCATGTTCCTCTTAAAGCTTCTAACGAAAGTCTTATGAAAAATTCAGTTCTGGAAATCTGCCTTTTTTTCAAGGAAAAGGATTTCTTTATCAGCTACACCCACCTTGTTTAAATATTTATTTCACAGAATACTTTTCATAAATGTAATTTGCTTTCTGAGCTCATTCTCAGACTCTTTCAATAATGGTAACATTCTTTTAGAAGGCAGCCAGGAGAATAATATATAGACTAAAGGGTAACAGATAAAATGCTGAAGAAGAGGCGGGGGGGTGTGTGTAGGTTCTAAGCATTAGAGTAACTCCTTTATTCTTCCAAAGAATTTTGGACAGAAAAATAAATTTTAACAGAAAAGCAGTAGTTAATTACAGCTTTTATAGGTAAGAAAGTGCAAGGATCAAAAGCCCAGAAGAACAGAAGCAATGAGTTCCTCTCTTATCAGTGCCTAATAGAGGCAATACATAAATAATAACGACAGGGTACATTGTAGCAAAAACCATAATCACTTGCTAATGTCAGACATAATCTTACAACATCCAGTGCAATCTTCAACAGCCCGTGCTTCGAGCAGAAAGGGACCATAACCCTGAAGCTCAGGCATAAAGTCTGGATTACAACCAGGTCCAATTTTGTATTTTTCCAAAATTTCATTATGGAATCTTGCATTTATGTAGCTATTCAGCTCTTAGCTAGATCCTGCTAGTAAATACTAAACACCAAGATACTCTTGGAGTTGCTGTCACAAGTTAAAGCACAAATCTGACTGAGGCAGGCTAGGGAGGTTCCTATGTTTCTCTTAATAATCTCAGACATTTGTTCTAAATTATACAAATAATTTTGAACACTTGAAAAGTTCCTGTATTTTTTATTAAATGATAAAAAAGTCCATGAAAGAAAAATACCCCCCCCCAATCTTCCTTCAGCAATAATACACTCACAATCCATAACTAACAGGAAGACAAACAATCCATATTTGGCACAAAATAGTGAAACTCTATTTATACCCTGGCTCCCAGTTGATTTAAACCTTCATTAGAAAATATACAACTGTTAGTGCAGAAAAATAGAAATATCTCATGTAATAAGAGTAAATTATATATGAATGAGAGCCAGACACCCTTTGACAAACTGCTGATAAAACCCCTGGCTTCAGGCATACTACTGAATTGGAAACTCTGTTGGGGTAGCACCCCATACAGAATAATATGAGAATAAAATCATATTATAATAAATTTATCTTAGTGACAATTTTATGCACCATTCACTACTGTTAATTTAATAAAACATCCTTGCAGGGTAGCTGCCCCAGCGTCCCAGATCACATGTTCCAGTACCAGACTTAAAGCAGCAGCTGGACTTCACTGAGCTGATTGTCAGTCACTAGTCAGTGGCTGACAGGACTTCTAATGATCAAGGGCAATACTTCAGAAAATTACAGCATACTAGCTATAATTTGGAATTAGAACTGTCTCTTCATTTAATTCTGAAAGGAAATCATGGCTGCAGGAATCTGCATTTCACACAGAGGTTCAGAGTAGCTAAAGATCTTTCAAGTACCATAGAGATTCTTTTAATGGCTTGTTTGCTATACTTTGATCACCTTGCACCTAAATAGAAGAAAATGGATGAGGAAGGAAAAGGGAACGTATTTTATCTTGTCTACATTGATTTAGTATCTTTAATTAACTCCCCTTTCCTATGTGTTCCTATATAGATGTGTCAGACATGTAGCAAAGAAAATTTTGCAAGGGGAGATGCATATATATAGGCTTATCTCTTTCTTCATAGTCTCTGCTGTTCTTCACATCTCTTTTCTGGGAAGAAAGTGTATGTTCACAAAATACTGACTGAGGAAACCAAAGATAATCCCTTTTATAGGATGCACCACGAGGCAGTAAGGAGAAATCAATTTTCCTAAGCCTTAGTTCCTCCCCAAAAAAGAAAAAAAATGCAATTTGAAATTTCTGGTGGGTACAACAACTTCCAAATGGTAGAAAGTGATGTCAAGCTTCTTCTTGAATATCAAAGTGTTAATGTGAAAGGAAGCTGCTTACCTGCATTTTCTACCTGTACATCTCAGACCTGCTCTGACACAGAGGTTATCACTGCTGCCTGCCTTCCCAGGGTGGTTGAGTGAACTACACACACACTGGCACTGGGGAGCACGTGCCCTGTAAGGGCTTCAGAGAGCTTAAAAGCGTATGGCTGCCTGCCTTACTCTGACATCTCTGACCATATACAAACCCTGGTATTAGTAAACTAGCTGGGAGGCAGGCAGACTGTATTTAAAGAGTTGAACAAGCACATGGAGAACTTCAGATTGCTCAGGGAAACTACGGGAGTAGACCAAGCTCTTGCTGAATGTGCAGTTGTTTTCAAAATGCAGGTAACAATGGCATCGCCAGAGTACAGTCTGATGCAACACAAAACTCACTTAGCTACTCCTCAGAATAAAACAGCTCACCTTCATTTCTTTCCCCAAAGTCTTACAAAAAATCTAAGAAACTTCCAGAAATGTTCATTCTTGCCCAAATAAAAGAAACGCAGTCTCTGAGCATTCAAAGCATAATTTTTTGACTTGGGAACAACATTGGCAGATTGATGATTTAATGGAAAAAATACAAAAGCATATGTAAAACTCAAGCTGTCAGAGAGATTTGACACGTGAAAAGGTTACCACGCATCAGCTGCTCTGTCGTTTAGTCACCGTGCGTCCTTCTACTCTGTAACAAGTACTCAATGAGAAATCATTTAAGGCAGGCACAGAAATACCACAGTGTAGCTTAAAAGCCTATGTAGAACTATCAACGGCATCACAAGACATGGTATTTATACCTCTAGTTAAATGGTTTGCATATCTGCATAAATTCTCTCCATCTATCCAAATTGCAGGTGCATCCACACCTGACTGGGAAATCACATATCCCTCACTCATGGTGGGATAATTTAACATAGACATGCTGCTATTTGCAGAACCCTGCGCACCGTTACCATTCTGCCGCTGATGGACAATAACTTGTTCGTGTGTCACAAATCAGGACTGCTTTATTCTCAAGGAAAGTCTGCCATTCAAAGTTGTAATTTTGTGCTGATCCTAGTGAGGCAAAGAGGAAACGTTTTCTGAAAGCATTGTTCTGGAGTTGATACAGAAGGCAGTGGCTTCAATTTCTACAATGATTTGTTATTTTTATTTTTTGCTGTAAAAATCAACATTAATCTGTTATTAAAAGCAGCAAAATGGGGGTTTGGCAGTAATTAAAGACAGATGGAAGAACATATAAAATTTCAGTTTTCCACCAAAGGAGCGTTCTTATAAGAGTTCATTGTATTACAGGATTTCTTTTCTACAGGAAACTATTTCCAAAAGCCCTTTTTTCTCATTAAATTTTGATAATTTCTGGAAGTTGCACTGTCTCTGCTTTTTCTTTCATTAATGATCAGTTAGTACAGTGTATGAAACATGAATACCACATGGCATTTAATACAATAACGTATTCTAAATACAACATTGTGACATATTGTCTACCAAAATCTGATGAGGAAGAAAAATGTCAGACTTTCCAAGTCAATGGCTTGAAAAATTTTCTTTCACAGGAAATTTAGATATTCTTCCTTTTCAATATAATTTCAAATATTTAAAAAAATATTCCAACTTCCTGCTTCTAACTATGTTTAGTAGATGATAATTTGACTTCTGTGGCATGATAACATATACTCTCCTGAACAATATGGTGCATCAAACAAAACTACCAGCTACAACACACTGGTACAAGAGGCTGGAATTTTCACTCCCAACCAAGTGGCTTAATAAAATACAGAGCACTGATGGCCCTGGTGTTAAGAATAAAAGCTTAAGGACGTATCACTAACGTGGCAGTTTGAGATCTTGTTTCACTAGGGCTACATAATGAAAGAAAAAGTACTGGTGTCCACTGCAGGAGAAGGAAAACACCAATTCCAAACCAAGGAGGAGGGAGGTTTCTTTGCCTTGTCAGCCCAGCTGATACAACACAAATGATCAGACTGCATCTCTTGAATAACATGGAACTACCAAGCAGCTCCAGTACATACCTGCTGACAGCCATGCCTCATGACCAGGGCTATGCTGAGCTGGAAATAGTGGAGTAATGCAAATGGCCAACTGTGAGAAGTGAGCCAGCAAAGGCCGCCAAGGCAAATATTGCTCGGTTGTTTGGGACCCCATCCAACCACCTTGACCTGAGCTATACTGAAGTGAAGAGGTTGGACCATGGGGATCTTCATGTTCTGTAGCTTGCAGACATACTTGAGCACAGGGTAAATAGAAATCCACAAACACTTACTGCAACAGCATCATCTAGACTGAGATTTAAGGAGTTAAGCTGGTAGAGTGAAGACAGAAGAAGGTGAGATGACTACTGATAATACTGATTTCTATCAGTTGAAAACCAAGTACAGTGAATCCTGTTCTGGCCACTCTGTTCTTCACTCTATTGTCACAGCAGCTCCCCACTTTAGCCAAGGTCTTCATAATAGGTAAACACAAGTAGTACAATTACTTCTTAATTACTCTTCCTAGGAATAACAAGCACAAATATTAAGATTTTCTGTCTAAAATTAAAATCGTCCTGAATTTATGCAAAGCTGGAGAGCTCAAATAAATGTTTCTAGTGATGTGAAGATTCAGAAAACGCTTCAACAGCAGTAACTGGGATGGACGCTGTGTTGTAATAATTTGGATACACTTGACTAATGCAGTTATTCGCAATGAGGCTGGCACAGTGCCCAAAGCATTGAGCAAACAAATGCAGCAAGACATTCAGTTTAGCATCTTCTGATACTGCACGGAGATCTTTGTTTGGTCCAGGGTTACTGTGGACGCTACAGCGTACTCCATCATCAGAAATTGCTAACATATATTGATATTTCTTTGTTAAATTCACGAGTGTGTTTTATGTAAAAAATGCTGGTGAGGCACAAGCATTTTAATCAAATTAGTATGCAACATAAGGCAGCTGTGTATTCAAATGGGTTTTTAAGCAATTTGGTTGTTTTCTTTATAATAACAGGGAAGAACATTTTGATTTTGAAGGTGACAGAGGCAATATTACCAGAATTAAACAATCTGAATTAGCTTTTTCATGAAATGTAATATGTTTTATGCTTTTAGATGGGATGCTCCACTGCTTTCAGATGAGCCTTTCACTGTCACAGTCAATGGCCAGGAACAGAATAAGCTCTGGAGGTAGGATTATCCTCAAATTTAATTTTTTTTAGAAGAAGCTAATGGCAAATGTTTCTAGCAAACTTTAGGTGCATCTACGTTATAACTAGAGAACCAAGACAGGATATTAAAAGAAAAGATAAGTACAAATTTAGTAAACAAAGTTTGACATTTTGCTTAGCTTGAATTTGATGTCTGAAATGAATATCATCTCTAGAAAGCTCGTATGTACATATTTGATATTATATAGTATATACTTTTGCTTTCAGATACGCATAGGAAGAAAAAATAAAAATAATTTACACTTAAAATATGGTGCCAAAGAAGATATCTTCTAAACATTTACACATTATGTTGTGTAAAATGAGAGGTTTCTGCAAGCAGTAGATGTGAATTTGGTTTTGTTATATTTCATGATAAGGAAGTTTTCCTCTGTTCTATAAAATCACAGTTTGAATCAGATCCACAAAGGACACCAGTCCACTAATACTGTAAATAATTCTCTGGAAAATAACACAGTGAGTCAATATTTTATGTCATTCATTGACTTTGGGGTCAAGCATCCTGAATATGCAAATAAAAAGTACTTTTTTCTTGACTGTTACCAACAATGGCTGTTCAGCAAATCAGGCTGGGTTCTTTCTGACACTTCCTCAGAACTCTCCCGGATCCCCTGAGGGTTTTCCAGTTGCAGCTGGGAAAATGCATTTCTTTAGAGAAGTCCCCACAGAGGTATCTGTGTATGCTGCCTGTTACACTCATGTATTCAGCTGGCCTAAGGAAAACAGAGCAGGGAGAGGGGGAGTGACACAGAACATAAGATGCCTACTGAACATATTTGTTGTGCCTAAGACCCTGGTGTAGTGAACTAGTAGAGTAGCATAACTCTGTATGATTCCTGACATATGCCTTGCAGTAGAATGAAAACTTGGGGACAGAATTATGAATAGGCTGGGATTATTTTCAGCATTGTTTTACAGTAACTGCACTTTGCACTGAAATGATATGGTGTTGATGGTCATTTAAGACCAAGCTATTTAAAAAGCTATTTCTTGGTTTGGAAACCACTTCTAGAAAGCCAGGTACCACTCCTCTGCTGTGAATTTTCACTAGGTTTGTGGCAGCTGAGTGCCCTCTGAAGGTTCTGTATGAGACACAAGTACCCAGGAAGGTGGTTCTCTTGTGGACTCTGGGAAGCATTTCCAGACTTTGCCAAGAGCAGAGACAAAGCTCATAGAACTAAAATAATGTCTTACAAGTTATGGAGCTTTAATGAAGTCAACACATTCATGAGCACTGAAAAATCCTTTGTATAAATCTTGCTCTAGACTATGTAATCTTAAAATTTCAATTCACACCTTTTTTAAACTGCAGTGGATAACTGCCTTCTGTGCCTGCCACAGAATGAGACACACTAAGAGGTTTGATGCTTGGCTGTGTCTCTTTATTCCTAGAAATAACCCAGAAAGGAACATGGGTGGGATCACAGTATACAGCAAAAACCCAAGGGTACTGTGTGGAGTGCTAGGAAAGGAGACTGCTTGGGTGGATAGCAAAAAGTAGATGTGATTCCAGTGGATCTGAAGGAAGATGTGCATCCAAGAAGACATTTCAAATAAGGAAATTTTTCTTAGGGTATTTGGTACTGTCTTTGTACAGCCTGAGTACCTAGAAATGGAGAAACACATTTGGAATCAGTTAATGCAAATAAGTGCGATCATAGAGGGATCCACACTGGACTTCTCAGTAGAAGAACAAGGGGAAACTCCAGTCTTTCCTGCTAGCTCACCAATGCAGAAAACAGATTGCTACTGTTTAAAATGATGTTTGGCTTCCTTTCTGCTGTGTTACTTTAGCCAGTTTGCTCTTAGCACCTGAAAGAATCTAGGCATGCATCCCTGTCATCAGAAAGGTAAGAGCTATCCACATCACCATACTCATAATTAAAAAAGATCTATACTCTGAAGGCAACCTTTGAAATACAAGAAAAAAAATCTTCATAAGGGAAGGCAACAGGCCATAATTTTATAGCCTTTCTTATAAATCTATAATCTCCAAGTACTGACATAAAGAATCTGGCAATATAAGATCTATAATCACCTAGGAATAGAGGTAGAGCATTCTGCAAGATTGTAAGACAAAAATAATTATTCAGAAAACTTTAGGTCATTATTGTTAGCCAGAATTCTTTTGCAAGAATATTACTAGAAATGATGGTATGGGACAAGATTACAAGACATTCAGCAATGGGTGATTTAGTTAGGGGCACACAGTATATATTCACTAAAGGTAAATTATGTTTGACAAACTAGCTTGAATCTGATTATTTTAATGTTGTGCTGTTGAAGGAGTGAATTAGTGTCTGCAATTTGTCTGATTTTCAAAATTATGTTTGATATTTGCCTTGAAAGAGACCTAGTTTACAAGGGGGAAATTCAGGCAGTTATTCAAATAGAGTGAAAATTATCTCAGGAAAATGAAAGAGCACGTCAATTAACAACAGCACTTCAGGTGGAAAAACGTATACAATCAGCAGTCAATAAGCACCACTTTACTTGACCTATTACACAAATTGCACTGAAATCAATGTCAAGAATGGCTAGATTTAGTGGTAAAACATATTAGAACTAACAAAATTACACTGGGTTGCTGAGAGATAGATAGTAAAGCTGCATCACCACAGTTTATCCCTTGAAATTAAAACAGTTCTGGTGCTTTTTCATACTATTAATTTCTCATTGCCACTCTCTTTGCATTCATTCACTCTTCAGTTCAGCAAATCCTTTTCAGAAACTGTGAATGCCTTTTTTTTTAAGGGGTTAGATAACTTTCAAGATATTTATATCATGCTTTTATTCCAACAGACCCCAAAATGTGGATTTACTGTTAGTTATTTGTAGGGATTCAGACCCAAGAGCATGAATCAACGAGCTACAGCTGCTCCCCAGAGAAGTGAATTTCTAGCCTAGGTCATTGCTTCATTTCTGTCTGTCTCATGGCAAGAACACCTGACACTCCCATCTTACAGACCTCTCCAATTAGATGTAATTCCTTCAGTCAAGCAAGGAAAAGTGGCTTGCCTTATTTTCTTTAGGTTTAACTTACAATAACACAACCCCACAACCCTAGAATTCTTCAGAGATCACTCAGATACAGCTCTAAGATTATTTGTTTTAGGAAAAATTGACATATAATCCCATAATAACTTTATAACAAAGTGACCAAAAGAAATCCTTGTGTCTTCTTTTGGAATTGGAAAGAAGCATGAGAGAGAGTATGTGAAATTTCAGCTCCAAGGCACTATAAGAGTGTCAGCCACAGTGGCAACACTTCCAGTATCCACCTAATGCCCATCAATTCATCATCCACTTGTCTTGTGCAGAGCACATGAAGACAAGAGAGTTGGCATAGCCAACATGTAGGGTAGAGTTGGGGCTGCAGGTAAACCTGGTTTGTCAGGTTAGTGTTCTGCTGTATCAGCTTTCCAAGCCGGTGCCAGGGCTGCCAGCACACCAGTGTGAAGGAGCAGCCAGACTGCAGCTGCAATAACTTAGATTTGCTGCTGAAGTTGTCATGGAACTGTGCTCTGAATGGCCCCATGAAATGTGGCTAGGATCTACACTCAGAACTATCTTTAGTGGGCCACTTGTGGAATAATTCTGCATCATCCCTTAGTCCTTTCTGACCTCAAACAGGTATAGCCTCTTCCTCTACCCCTCACCTCCCGTGGCTGTACTGTGCCAGTTTGCTTAAGTAGATGGGGATCATTCACTCCAAAACCACTGGCACAGCAGAGTGGCTCTCTGCCATCACACCTGATTTCAACCAAGCAGCAGCAATAGACCACAAATAACTTAATTGTCTATATGTCAGTGTGTTTTTTTAATCTGAAGGTTGACAGGGCATGTCAGGTTGATTGAAAGATACATCCTTGCTGAAAAATGTCAAATAGCCACCAAAGGGAGATGCAAGAGTTTCACACCCCAGTGAAGCAAAGGGTTGTTTACTAACCAGTTATGTATACAAGGTAACTTCTGGGTACAGAGAGAAGCTTTATTCTAATAAAGCTTCACTGTTCTCCCGAGACATACGTTCTGCTAGTTTCAAGGAAAAGATTAAATCCATCTAGACCTCCTAGAAGTTTTGAAAGATGAGTGACTGTAGCATGTAAGGCAGTACACTGAGGGACAGGAACATTCACAAAATCTAAAACCCTGTCAACCACATTATTCAGAGGGAAGCAGAAAGCTAGTTGAAGATGGGAATTGACATGTATTTGCAGTGTAAATAGAGTAAATTTAATTATTATTTAACATTACTTTAACCTATGTTGTAAATTTTTGTATGTTCTGAATGAGAGCTCTTAGTTATACTCAACCTAATTTCAGAAAAAAAAAAAAAAAAAAGGATGTGGGTAAAAATCCTCTTTGCTGAATGGGGAGTGATACTACAAACCAGGTCTCTGGGACACTTTAACAAGCATTCCAGTATCCCACCACATCCTCACTGTATCCAGAGAGCAAGAAAAATGCTTCCATCTGTTCTACCCAGGCCAGTTAGGAGCAGGAACACCAGCAGAAGGAGTGGCTTGCAGTCACTGCTGGCTGCCTTTGAAGTTCCCTGACATGAGTAACGGAAAGGGGCAGAAGCTTGAACCCTGACAGCTATGGAGGGACTTCACTACACAATCCCAGGGTTAAGTGTCCTCAAGAAGTGAAGACTCAAATTCACATTCACACTGTCTCATTTAAAGTAGAGATTTGAAAGAATCTCATGCTGCCTTTCAGAACCATGTCCATATCTGGGACCTACATTATTCTGGGCTTGCTATCTTTGGCATCACTGATGAAACTATTTCTTTTAGAATGATTTACTCAAAAGTTCTTTCAGAGCAAGGTTCTACTGTTAGATAAACACCTTAATGACTATTTCATCTTTTTTGTCTCCTTCAAAACTTATTGCTCACTGTGTGTGAGAATACAGTGAGAAACCAAGACAGACTTAGCCAAGGATAATTTGTAACCTGGTCATTCAGGCTGGTATTCCTGGGAAATGAGGGAATTTTACTTCCAATCGTATTAAGAGGATACTTGAACCTGGGAAGAAACTGAGCATCTGAATTACTGACATTTACGTGAGGAAGTATTTAATCTCCCCTTGCTGAAAAATATCAAATACCCTCTCTAGGTATACACATTGTTTTCCAAATATCTTTTGTTTTTAATCAAAACCCCCAAAGCGATAATTTTCTGAAAGTAAACTTTTGTTTTCTCCAACCTACAACATTTTTTGTTTGTCCCAAGTTCTGAAAATCTTAGTTTTAGATTAGCCTGAAACAAATTTGAAGAATTACTGGAATTTGTTTCCAACTAAAAATTGATTTGTACAGTTCTACTATACCCATTGGTAGGACAGCCAGATTACAAAAGAATGCCCAAATCTTTTCTCGCACAATCTTTTGTTCCAGCCTCTTTTACAGTTTACTTACTTGTAAATAATTACAGTTAATGTAATTGTGCAGCTGACTCACTTATGCTGTAGTCCAGACACTTTAACCTCAGAGATACCATCATTAGATACCACTTTTAAATCTCCCAAGGGAGAAGGAACCAAATTCCTAGCATGGTAAGTAACTACCAGTGACAAACCTGCTAAAATTGAAGAGGAATTTGACTCACTGTCACTAAGAGACTGTAGAGGAATCAGAACAATGTGATAAGTCCCTTCATTCCCACCAGACATTGTTTTACTGACAGAAATTAATACCAGCAATATTGGTAATTTTCTATTTTTCTTCTGGGGACTCATCCTACCTGTCTTCTGCTTCAGGCCTTTACTGTCCTTGGGAGACATCAGCATTTGGATACTTGGGCCTAAGTCTCTCAGCAAAGCCTTGGACTGGTTCTGCACGCAACAGCAGCACTTCAAGCTGGTCTTTACTTTCTTTTTCTGCCACTTCAAAATCACATTTTTTGTGTGCCTTTTGTATGCCTTTGTGTGCACTTTTCTCTATTTCCTATTTTATTGGCCCACCACATTTTTAAAATAATGCTTAAAAAGCTTAGTGGCTAATCTTACATTTGGTAAGAAAAGCACTGTCGGTATTAATTAATAAGAAGAAATGTGGACCCCTGGCATGTCATAGGTGTTTCCCAACTGTCTTTATGGCTAGGAGGCTGTCCTTGAACTCCTCAGATAACACCTGCCACAATCTGCCTCACTGGGCCCAGTGTCCTTGGGAATTACCCAGACTGCAGAGAGGTTTGGTTTAAAAACTTCAGTCTGCTTGACTAGCTCCAGAGGATACAGCTTGCAAAAGCCTGTTGCAGTAATGGTCCTGCAGCCAGGGCTGCTTCAGAGTGCACGTAAATCCACACAGCCCTTCGGCGCACTCCATTGAGAATTGCTTTGTCAAACTTTTTCCAGCTAATTCTAGCCGAGACCATTCTGACTGATTTTAATCCTTTCTCAACAGAGTGGTTTAAGAAGGTGCAACACAAAGCTTCTACCAGTTTCTAGAACAGTCTGCATAATGAGGCACATTAATCTTAGATGTTAAACTATTAAGAATTCTTTATTTTTTCAAGTGTATGAGCATGCAAAATGTAGGCTTAATAAGATTTTAACAAAAGTACCCCTAGCAAGGTATTTGGGTTACAGTTATGAGTTGCAGTGTAAGTGTGCTTTATAATCCTGAGAGATTCTACTAATTTTTTTTTTTAGGAAAGCAGAAGGATGATTTTTATTAATTTAAAGCATTTTGTTGGTTCTTCTCTACAAGTTTTTTTGGTCAGTTATTAAATGCTAATTCAAGCTCTTTTGACACCAAATATTTTTATTAAGTATTTGCAAGATTAAGCTATAACACTGTGACCTTAATGATGCTCTTAAAGTAAGTTTGAATTAAATGTGAACGAACATGAATTTATGGAGCTAATAAGAATGTAAATTTCAAAATATTAATTCATGTGGTTAAAAATGAACATGTAAAGTAGATAAAGTAAGATATGGATATCTCTTGAACTTTTCTCAGGAAGTTGCTCACTACTCTGCAACCATGCAGCTTGGCTACTTTATGTATAAGTAAGAGAAAAAAACTTTTAAGAAAAAAAGAATGGGGTTGAATTTAATAATGGAAGCTAGTCTGCCAGTTGATTATGCCTATTGCTATCTATTCTATCTATGACTATGATGGAAAAATAACAGGTTTTCCTCATCTGTTCTCTCCAGGCATTAAAGAACACAATTTTAAAAATAAATGCTTATATGAATTATCAAATTTCTATTGTCCTTTTAGGAAAAAAAAACCGACACTTTTTGTAATGAGAAGTCTTCTGGAAGACTCTAGGAACTAACACTACAATTAGTTTTAGTTACTAACACTACAGTTTTAGGGTCTTCACTATGCTCTGTTGCTGCAGAACTTCTGTCCTATGTAAAAAAATGTAACCTGAGAAGCCACTGATATGGCTGATGCATATGGAAGGGAGACTGACTTCTCTATAAATTAATTCAGTGACTTCCTTTTGCTATCAAATAATTTGATTTGGCTGCCTGTTGCATTAATTTTCTGATCAAGTCATTTGACCTTATTGAGTTATTGATTTAAATTTAATTATAACATTAACTTGATGTTTACATTGTTTAAATAGAATTAGCTCAAAGAAAGTTTAGCAAATTTGCATAATTAAAAGCTTACTTAAGATACTTTTTTTTCCTCATGTTTTCATATGAAACTGGCTGTGCTGTCAACCTAACAGTTTCAGAAGTCTAAAGCCAGCAAGAACCTCAGTTAAAAAGACTGTAAATGACACATTTTTGCTTACTTGCTACTATCTAGTCTTGTTATACTGGCAAAAACTAAATATTGGCCCCATTATTGTTCCTAATCAAAAGGTTATACATTTAATGTAGAAATAGATAAAAGAATCTGGTATTTCTTCTATGGTAACTATTATTTCTTTCACATTTACTTTATGGTTTTATTTTTCATTCAAGATTTGTAGGGAAATGGGAATAATGAAGGGCATTTTTTGCCATAATCTTATAAATTCTTTCACTATTAGATTTGAAAAGACATGAAGCAATCCAAGACCTCTAGATAAGTGATCTGACTAATCAAACCCACAATTTAGAGGCAGAAATTGTTTTATTTATAGGAGAACTGTTTTGTTTGTTTTGTGGTTTGTTTTTTTTCCAGTTAGGTAAATGAATGGGAGCAACAAAATCAGAAAGAATTAATTGCCTAAGCTGACATCTGCCTACTGTCAGATTTACTTTATATTCTATTTGGTCTTTCTAAACAACAGGGATGTTATTTTTAAAACACTTATCCCAGATGAGCAATATACTACAGACAAAAATATCCAAGAGGGCTTGGAGTCAGACACGCGCATGAGAAAGACATGAAAATGCGTTATCTATAAAAGCATAAAAGAACTTCACTTGACTTGCATGACTTTTTGTATCGAGCATGTTATAGCAGTCTTTTGATTCTAATATGAAACTACAGTAAGGATCATTGCACTAATGCATGAGGATTTGTGATAATGTTGCAGAAATTTTACTGTCAAAACTGAACTGCAGCGTAATGACTTTTGTTATCATGGTTTCTAACTATTCAGCATGAATTGACCCTACATATGTTTCCCTGCAATAATATGTCAGTTATCCAGAAAGAGAAAGAAAGGAAACAGAAATCAACAGGCCCCTTCCTACTGAACTCTTGCTATAAAGTGGCCATCTCAAGACAGTAGATTGTGAATCTAAGAATGAGTATTTTACTTACATTTTAAAGCAATTATAACTTGCACAGAGACTGTTACAAATTTTTGTAAGACTATGCCACTTGCTGTGTCAAGGAGAGGATTCAAGTAAATAGTGGCATCTCTTATCACTATGTTAGGGAACCAGTTCTATTTTCATGCCTATGTCTACAGTACACCCATTGACACATTAGCACAGTGCACTGGAATGATAAAATTTTGCTCATGGAATAGATATTCTAACATTGTTCAGTACAAAAAGAAAGATGTGGGAAATAATTCGGATTGGGTTTTAAGCATAATCATATTCCTGGTGCTGATATGCTAGCCCACTGAGATTTCCAGAGGTACAGCTGTTATTTGAAGGAGAGAAGCTAGATTAGGCAAGATTTTGTTACTGAAAGTCTACCACAATAACACCAAGCTACAAATCTTTTACACATGAGATTTTGCCACACAAAACTTTGTTTTCAGACACACTGGGGTGAATATCCCCCTTTGAACAAAACTCAATGGCTCCACGAGGAGAAGTTAAAATCACCTAGAAAACGTCAGTCCTCTTCATCCACCTCATATCTGTAGCAGCAGGAAGAAAACACTAATCTCCTCTGAAGAGCATGCCTTTGTATTGCCTATGCAGAAGATGATATTACTATTTTGATGGGCATAGGTCCTCTACTCAGGAATTTATATCCCTCCCACCCAGTAAGTGCACCTTCTGCAATGCAAAGCAGCTTACAAAGACACGACAGAACACTTCCTGGTACCAAAGCATTATTTCACCCATCAGCAAGATGATCCTTTTCAGGGGCTAAACAAAGCACCTGCTTAGGACCCAAAAGGAAATCTACTTCATTATTTAGGGAAGTTACTATATGGAGTTAAAATTATGAAAAAAACCCAAAACAAAACAATTTGCCTTCTACATTACATATAAAAAATTACTTCTAATTTTGAGCAATTATATACAAGGAAGAAAGTTCTCCGGGTTCATGGAAGGATGAACACACTTTCTTCTTCTTGAATGTTCATGTCATTGTAATGCATATTTATAGCACAGCACCTAGAAAAGTCATTACTTTGACACTCCTCCAGAATTGATTTTCTGTTGAAGTTGTAATTCACCTACTAGCAAAAACCTAAGATGAAAATATAGCTTCTTTTTATAGGAGCTGTATGTAATCAACAAGTTTCTTCATTTTGTCATAATTCCTAAATAGTGTGGGGGTTTTTTTGTGATAATGGTAGAAATGCTTTGTTTTAAAAGTTGGGCTAGCTATTCATTTAACAAAATGAAGAGTTATCAATAAGGAAATTACATTGTGACTGTGATCCTCAAATTAATACTGTGAATAGAATTTCCCTTCTTCATACACCTATCACAGCTGAATGGCACAGAGGACTGTCCGAAATTCTAAACATTGCCATTGCTAATTTCTACCACACACTAGGTATTCCTAGTGTAATGCTGATTATAAGCTCCTATAGAACATCAAGATACTCATAACCATTTTCTTCATAAACAAGATTTTAAAAAGCCAAACAAATTATTATATAGCACTGCTGCTGAAACTAGATCCTGTTGGTATTGCATTGCTATTTTGTGGTATTTTACTATGTTTATTTTATTGTATTTAAATTGAGAAGGCAAAAAGCAATAATATATGCCAACTCATTTGCAATTTTCTTTGCTTCCAGACTACATCATTGAGATGCATGATAATATCACCCAAACTATGTCCAGAAGAGGTAAACTGTTGAGTGGGAAATCTCTTTCACAAATATTACCAAGAACTATAAAATTCTGAGAATGTAAAAGACATGCACTTTTACATCCAAAGAAATAAAACAGCCAGATGATAACCTAAGATATATT
The DNA here is from genome assembly GCA_013399075.1 of Chloroceryle aenea. Lineage (NCBI taxonomy): Eukaryota > Metazoa > Chordata > Aves > Coraciiformes > Cerylidae > Chloroceryle > Chloroceryle aenea. The sequence continues at coordinate 41,509 of VWZY01010104.1, forward strand.
TTTCTGTGGAGAGGCCACAATTATGTATTCAGAAAAAAAACCCCAACCTTCAGACTACATCTATAATCCAGTACTTTTAAGAAAACATTTCAATACTTAGAGCATTGCCTCTGCTTTCATAGCCACAGAAGATAATTGTCACTCACTTGTTGAAGAAAGATAGGCAATAATTTCTTCTGCTTTATGTTTTAAGTCTCTTACTTGTTCTCCAGATATGGTTATCATACAGAATATATGACTTTAAAACAAATCTGTTCCTGAAACATAGAAGAGCTATGTAGTAAACAGGAATATTTTGTAAGGGATTTTCATACTTATATTTGTCAGGAACAAACTGAATATGCTGAATTTGAAACTTTGAGATTAACTGAGGTGGTCTATGAGAAAATGAACAATGGATGAAGATACGGGTTTGGAATATAAAATGGATTGATAAAAGTACTAGCAAACAAACTGAATGTCACATCTAATTTCTTCATTTGAAGACTTATACACTATACTTTTAGAAACAATTGACTAAAATATCAATATTGACTAAAATACCAATATATCAGGAGCTGCAGAAATAACCTGAGTTAATACAGTTTACCTGCAATTGCTCAAGTGAACTTAATGTCTGTGAGCATGATGACTTAAACACATATTAATTTTCAGAAATGTAGATGTGAAAGGCAAGCAAGCAATTACCTGGCTAAAATATGTAAGATTGTTTATAGTTGGCACTGATAGGCTTGTATTTTGAGAGCTATATATAAACACAAATAAAGGAAATAAAAATATTTTGATTACTGCATAATATATTTATATGCAAAAATAAATACATTTCAGGTGCAAAAGCAGAGTTCATGAAGAATGAATTTTGAATAGCTTACATGAACTGCTGTTAAAAAAAAGAAAAAGCAGGGAAAAAATAATAGGAAAAGTGGGAAATAGTGAAGAACATCATAAGAATTCAGGTGACAGAATTACTAGCAAGTATTCTGCTGCTATTAAATAGCTGCATTAATCAAATGAATTCTAGAGATGAGATGAATGAACAGAATGAGTGATATTAGCACTTTACCTGATGATGATCTCTAGTGGCAGTTTCCATCCTGATTCTTTTGTCATAGAGTTCTGAGAGGTCTTCTTTACTGTTTAAGTAGTAGTTCTGAAAGATTTGATATTCTTGAGCTAACCACAGATTTTCTTTAATGATTTGCTCCAGAGCAGCCTAAAGAGAAAAGGAATTGCTTACACTTACAGCAAAATACCTTTCTGAAAAATAAAATCGTACGTCACTTCCAGAGTTTATCTGACTCATTCACTTATGAACATCTGCAAAATACAGATGACAAAATTACAGTCTCAGGGAAATAAATAGAAAAATAGAAAAATAATAGAAAAACTGCATATGAATTTCAACAGGTTAGGATCTTGTTGAATATATTTATACTACAGTAAATGTTATTAATCAATGACTTGTACAGAAATTATGTTGTAAATAGTTACAGCAGAAACTACTAAAAAGAACACATCCTCTACCTTACTACCTAAGAGCCTTCTGCATAGAAATGATCTAGTCTTAATTGCCAGAGAATACATCAAATTATTCACACACATTCTACTTTTCCAAACTCTCATTTTCCAATTTATTTGTGAAACTGACACAATGAAATAGACATGTAATTTCTTATTAATTTTAATGTTTCCAATTTGTTTAACTTGATTTTAAAGACTTGTGTAATGTTTGACTCTCATCATTTGCTACCAGGTGAAGTTGAAGTTGCTTGGAATGTATGCTTTGGCAATAAAAGTTTCCATTCCTTTAAATCTGATTTTCACTAAACTTCCTTTGATTATAATGCATGACCTTGCAACAGTCACAATTTTCTACGATATTTTTGCATAGATTACAAAGATACAACCTGATTTATTTTTAAATTGATTTTTGATAAGAAATTCAATTTTAATTTTTCAATTAAACTTCACGTAAGGGAAGGGGAGGCCAGGTAGGCTTTCATCTATAGAGCTAGGTGAATAGAATTTCTTCTCATTGCATAGCTATAAAAAAAGGATGGCTGATAACACATTTCAAAATTTGTCTTCAAATACATTTTAAATGTACATCTTAAAATAAATTTCTAAAACATCATGGCTAGTGATGGCAGTACTACCCAGTAGAGAGATGCACACCCCCAAACCCCCCCACGAGTAACTCTGAAACTTATTAAATTTATGTATGTTGTTGCCAGTTGTATTTGGGAGGTATTGCTGCTAGAAACACGGGCACATTATAAAGTGGAGTGGGGGAGAGTTTACAGTTATGAGAGCGTGTAGAAGCCCGGGCCAACTAATTAAGTCCAAATGTCCATGTGATGAGTGGCTGCCCTAATCTAAGGTAATATTTTAAAACCTTCTAATGCAAAAGCTATAGTCTAAAAGCTTTTAAAGGTAGAAGAGCCCACTTAAGAGTCTATGTTATAGATGAGGACTAATGCAATCCCATGTGCAGAACCATGTGTACTCTTGCAGAAAAGCAGAGCTAGCAGAACAGCCAGAGCAGTCAGAGCAAATGTCACCATCGTCTGCTCCCTGGACAGAGGCTGTCAATCCAGCAGGAGCAAGGGCAGCCCTCTGGCCTGACAGTCTGAAACTGGAAGGGAAATGTTACCACAGGAGGTGAGGAGCAACCACCTGTCCTAGTATTTGCCTCATCAAAATCCAAAGTAAGGAACTGAAAATCATTTCAGTTTAGTTTTTGAGAGAAGAATATTACATGTTATTCTGCTTACCTCTCTGCTGCTCTGAATACTGGTTAAGTCAAAAGATGCATGTCTGAGGCAGGAAAAAAAAAAAAAATTCAAGCATAAAGGAATTTTGATTCATCTTCCCAGGGTCAAACCACTATTTATATGTGAATCCTAAAAGAATCAGACTCTCTTGCTGCTAGTCAAACTCTCTTGGCAAGGGCAACATAAATACACACTGGGAACATTCCTGAAACAAAACACTGTAGCTACAAGTTTGCCCAGAACCCAGGAGGGATGGGGAACTTGGGTAAAATCAAACCTTGCTTTAGTATCTCCTGTGTCTCCAAAGTCTACTTTATTAGTGGACTAATAAAGTCTAAGTTCTCCTGGGGTCACAGTGCATAATGTCACAGAATCCATATGTTTTCTGAATCTGTTCCCGAGTGGCTAATTTAATTAGTAGCTCACCTTTTAAAGACAAAGCTATCCGAAGGAAATAGCAGCATGCCTGACCAGGTTCCTAGTCATCCCTTGGTGCTACTTGAATTTTGTGAGTTCCCAAGGCAGTTAGCATACTAACAATGATTTTACTCCTTTTTCTATGCAATATCTAAAGATATCTTCACTTTTATTTCTATATTTATACATAATTTCTGAAAACTCTGGGTAGCAGGTGGCCATAGTTACACAACTAAATCCAAAAATCCTTCCTGTACAGAACTGTGACTCGCTACATCACAAATATATTAAAAGACTATGTGTCCTGCACAAATCTGATGATTCTGAATTCAGGGGAATTTCCTAAAGGATCTACCTGAATTGAAACGAGTCACAGAGTAGAGAAATCAAGTAAAACTAGTAAAGGCCGTATTAAAAATGAATGTAAGAAGATATTTTTTTATACTATGTTTAGTTAAGGTGCATGGATACTTGTGAACATCAAAAACAGAGATTTAAAAGGGACACAGAATTTCTAGGAGGAAATATCCACTGAGGTTTAAATAATAAAAACAATATTGGGGCTCAAGAGATCAAAAAGGTGTGTGGTTATTCTGCGGAAGTATTACATCTTGCTTGCTATGTTATTATGCTCTAGCTGGACATCTGGTATCAGAGGTGGAACACCAGGCTAAAGAAAACTTCCACCTGGTTCAGCACATCTGCTTTTTTCTCTTTACATTCTCTTATTCAGCACAGCAGCTAAGTGTCTCTTCCTGGAACAGCAACGCTTTCTTGTGTGTTTGCAGAAGATATCTGAACTGCAATTCCTGTCCCCTATAGCACAAACTCATACTGAGATAATAAAATAGGTTAAAAGTAGGAAAAAAACAGTAACACCAAAAGCTCTCAAAACTACCAACAAATTGTAAGCACAAGGTTGCTGAACTAAGCAATAGGAAGGCAAATGCAAAGTAATGCAACACAATGCTGAACTGTCAGTCCAGTACCTCAGGCCATTCAGAATTTCTTGTGATAACTAAACTTCAGTCCTTTTAGGCTGCAGAGATCACCACTAACCTAGATGTGAGTGGTACAGATGAGCAAGGGCTACTTGGTGTCTGCAGCACAAGAGAACATTGTGTTATTTCCATCCTTTCATGCACACAAATGCCAATCATTTTGTGTTGCAAGCGATCTACAAATTATGCTATGGTTTCATGTTTGTGTGACAGAAGTTTGTAAGGAATTGGAGTGACAACTCTTAGGATCAATGACTTTGTCCACATAATGATATACCTATAAACATGATCTAAATCCTGTGGCTTACAGGGTCAATTGTCATTTTGAACAGTCACTCCAACAGCAGCGTTTTGTTCAAAAGGTAGGAACAATTGATTTTGACAAGCAGGTGCATCAGCACAATAAACTAATTATTAAAGGATCTATATTAATTGGTTTTACTACTTAAACTTGATGTTGTGAGGAATGAAATTGGTTTCCCCAGGCAGGAATGACTGTTTCTTTTGTAGGCATAAAATATCCTACTCGTAGTATGAGCAGCAAAATAAGAAATATCTTAAAATGACTGTTATGTGAGTCTGCCTCTCCCACTCCACAAAGCTTCCCCAGAGGAGTCTAGCAACATTTTTCTAGTAGCACCTGTTACAATTCATGTGTGTCCCTTTCTAGGGCATAAAGAGCATGGTGACATCAAGTGCCACAAAGTTATTGAAATACAGTTGAGAAGTTCTCCAGCTATAGAAATAAAAGTTGTTGTAAAAGAAGCATGAGGTGGTTTTCCCATGCCTGAGGATCACTTGATACAATTAAAGCTTATTATCAAATAGTTTGGGCTCTACAAGTTACAGAAGCTATAACATCCTTTGAGCTGGTATCACTGATTCACTCTCCTTACTTGGGATCTTCTGTTGATGCTGCCACCAGTGTTCAGTGGTTGGTAATTTATGCACTGAGGACCATGCAGCTACTTCGTTAATCTCTACAACTGCAACCCTTTTAAGGTTCACAGTGGAAACAGCTGAGCCCTGCTTGAACAAGCTCTAACATGAGTCAGAGGATTTACGTTGTTGAGATTCTGTACCCATCTAACAGAGCTTTTGATGGTATCTGAGCTGAAACAGGTCTTCCCCTGTATCCACAGAGAGAAACAAACACATAGCCTGGAGTTACTGAAACTGTATACACTCAACTATATACACAGACTGACAGAGGGAAGCAAGAGATCAGACTTTAGTAATTTGCTAGAGACCATTTGGAACAAATTAATTACTCTTTCAGTAGGAATATGGTGTAAAATGTTTTCTGCCAGGTTGCATTTTTCCTGTCTGCAAACTGAAGTAACAATAACTACAAGCAGCCTTTCACTGTTAACACAGCAGTGCAAATGGCAGTTCCAACAGTTCTGAAAGAAAAAACCCAAACAAGTCGAATTCTCATAAGGACTCAAGTAGAGTATTAATATGAGGAATAAAACCAGATAGGCATTAAACGTTTGGGAGAAATTTTCTGAGAAAATTCACATATTTCTGGGGGGTTCTACAAATACTACATGCTGCTAAAATATTTTTTTTTAATTACTACTAGAATAATAAAGTTCCTAAAACAGTATCAGGAAATATAAACACAGACCTGTCTGCTTTAACACAAGTATTAACAAAAAAAAGTACATAATACTTTTTAGCTCACAATTCAAGTCAGCCTAAGCTGAAAAATATATCTTTTTTTCATATACAGTCTTTTCTATATATAGAATATCCTTGATCTCTGCAAATTTATTTTTGGCACATGAACTAAATTAAATTCTTATTAAAAAGAGACCATGGTTGTAGAATAAAATCTGAATGCTCTAAGATAGTTTTATGTTGGTGTACCCTTTACCATGATTATATTGGTGCAGAAGATCTGAAAAAATAAAAGGATTTAAAAACTAAGTACTGGAAATATTTTTTTATCCCACTTCATTTCTGGAGCTCTAAAGAAGGTTGAAGTAAAGGCATAAAAGTCTTGGAGAAATGGAAGTATTTACCATTAGAAACAATTGTTATGATATACAGTGTCAGTAAATCAGGGATTGATTGAGGAGGATCTCATCAGATCCATTGGTTCTGAATGCTAATGGAGGAAAACATCAATCATTCAAAGACCAGAAAAGCTCTTCAGAGCTATGCAGTTGGTAGCAAAATGCCTCTACACCACAACAGATGCTTACACTCTTTGGAGAATACATTTGCTTTAAAGCCAACATTTTTGTTTACTGAGAATAATGTGGAAACAAGAAACATATAAATGTTCCTTTGAAGTGCATTATATACTCTAAAACTTTAACACTGTTGCATTATTTTCCATACTGAAAGTTTTTAATTCAGTAAAACTAAAAGCTACTTATTTGAAATAAAGTCAATCTACAAATATAAGGGAATGCACTTCAGTAGCAAAACTCAGATTAAAGTTGATAAAAGTATAAAAAAGATTTTGAAATTACACAGAATTAAGAACTTGTCCAATCCTACATCCTCCTCAATATCTTAATTTTAGATGTTTTGTCTGAAAAGACAAAAAAGTTTACCATCTCATTATTGGTTTCTGCATAATATAGTTTTAGCCTGTTAAACACAAACTTATTTTCCTATTATTGCATCATTAATTTTTCTTCTACACATTCACAGTTTGATTATATATACCTGTTGATACTTTTAGAGCATATTATGGGAGAGAACCTCAATCATTTCAATTCTGGAAAAGATGAAACTGCATGGGAATGTCTGTTTATTTATTTCATTATGACCAGTTAAGGAATTATAAAGGCTCTCCATTTTCTTACATATTTAGGGATGGACAATTCTGCATCACTGGGGGAAAAGGCTAATTACTCACAGTAAGGTCATTAGATACACACTTTCTTTTTGTCATTACAAAGACTAATATTTTTGCATTAATGGCACTCCGCAGAGTAGATGAAGCAAATAAATAATAAACCTCCTTATTGAGATGCTAATGCAAAACCAAATGTTCTTTCAATTGTACAACTAAAATTAAAGTGAGAAAGGTATTAAAAAAAGTAAACAGTAATATTCAACACAGTATCTATTACCTACACAAACCTCCCATATGATGACAGGGCCTCTGAAGTGACAGAAAGGTGCAAGTAAAGAGATTCATGGGATAACTGCACCAATTTTTTATTAAATTAATTGGAAACTTATACAAGCTTTTGTTGCTTCATTAAAAATGGACAATATACTGGATTATACAGAATAGATCTTATTTTGTCAAACATTGTAGACAATCAAACATATTATCATAACATTTTGGCTTTGCACATTAATTCATTTTAATTTCCATACAGTTAGAGGGATCAGCTTTCAGACTTTGCATCCAGAGTTTTTATAATTCTTTGATATATTGATACCACTAACCCCTTGATGGTAATCAACATTAATATTCTGTTCTAAAGTAATGTTCTAAATGAAATTTTATAGAACTGTATTTTGGCTAATTTCATTTGCATACTGTGGTCCACTGATGAGCTGTTTGGCTTCCATGAGTTTTGCCACAGTGATAATGCACTTGACTGACAGACAGTGAGTGGTCTTGGCTGAAAATTTCTCACCACTGCATTTTTTATTCTCACGTCCATTCAAACATCCGTATCAAAAGTTCAGTTTCTAGATTTTTGTTTATGGAATTCCCCTAGGACCTCCTGTATGGGGTTATAATTTGATCCCAGTAGTTGTTTCTCATGGAATTCTGAAATCTCCAACTGATGTTGGAGAACTGTTGACCTATTTACTTTGTCACTTCTATAAGCAATATTGAGATAATTAAGAAGATTAATTTTTCCTTTTAAGCACTTTTTAATGGACAGCGTTAAAATAACTACTTTGTGTCAACTTCACCACCTTTCTCCAAAAATCCCACAGAAGGACACTGTAGCCTTAAATACTACGGATATTAAATTTTAAACTTGGACTACGTTATTACCATAATAGAATAGAATACCAGAACTTCAGTTATGCAGAACAGGTCTGCATTCTAGGTAGAAGAGATGAACAAGTTCAGCTCCCTGTCAATGCAATATTGTGGTTTTCTGTATTTCTTTATTAAACACTCTTAAAAAAAAGGTAATGCTCATAAAAGTAGTATACTTTCCTACACAATGGTAGAAGTATATTCACTGGAACTTTCAAATCAGAATAACATTTTTCATTAACTAGAACAACTATGGCAAATATTTTAAACCTAGTTTAGCTATTTTTACTCATCAGAATTTCACAGAATCCTGGAGCTCAACAGATGTGTTAAATCTGACATTTTCTGCAGAAAACAGGAAGCACAAATATTTACCATGTCTTCTGAGGAAGTTGCTATGAAATGCATATAGACACACAATCTTTCTCTGTTTTTATCCATATACTTATTTTACCAAGCAGCGCTTCAGGAAGTATTTAAATAAATGAGATCTATTTTATTGTTGTTTCTAAAGATACTATGTCATTTAATATTATAGAAAGCATTCATACAATAGTCTGTACAAACTAATTGTCATTGGACTTCAGGTTAAATTTAGATATAAAAATGATATAATAGTCATTCTAAAGTAAGCTGTTTTTTCCTGAAAACAAAGTCCCTGTTTTTCTGCAGTTGTTTTGGGTTTTAGAACTGCTCATTTATTTCAGAACTGTCATTTTCTGTAGTAATGGTACAGTAGATGTTCTACATAAAAATGGTAACCCCGTCTAATTTTATGATTCTTGGAGTTTCACAGGTAGTTAACACAACTGAAGTCCCAGGCATGGCATCTAAGAAACTATATTATTCTGTTTTGCATAAGCCAAAAGTGAGTTTTATGATTGCCAACCTAAAAGCACAATCCAGCAATGCTCTTCAAATAATCTTGGAACCAAAGCCAGGCAACCAAAAAATAAAAATAAAAGTAAATAAACAAAAAGGCAACTACAAGCAAGTAAAGCTTTTCAAAAAGTACCTGCTAAGTGTACTTTTACCCTTGTCCATGTATATATGCAATGTCACTTATGACTAAAGATTTCTCTCTCAATATCACAAGAACAGGGTCACTGCATAAATGGGCAAGTACAGGGACCTACACACAATGACATTTCCTTCTCTACTACAGAATCCCAACCCAAAAAATAATAATAATAAAAAAAGATTGCTCAAGGATAGGAAAGGAGGGATATAAGGATGAGAATAATTTATATGTGGATTACAAAACCTGAAGAACTTCAGTGATCAGCAAGTGGTACCTTTTTCTACCTTTGAGTGATGTACGTATTGGTAATGTGAATGCTCCAAGCAGTAAGTTCCCATATCCACAATCATCACAGGAGCAGTTGCCGAGTTCTTGAAGCAAATAGAATCACTCTATCACATGCTGCATTAGCTTTGAGTCTTCCTCAGTGTGACTGCAGTGGTTGATAAGAATATAGATAAAGCTTCAGGAGACATTAAGAACGAAGGCATTTTGTACCAAAGCCACTAATACAGCTTCAGCTCTGATGGGCACATTCCAGTGACAGCAAAAGGCTGTATTTGAGAGGTTTCCAAGACACCTCAACATATTTCATATTCACCTTATGTATTCATGCAGGGAAGGCCACGTCCACATCAGCAATTAATATGAACCATTTTACACACCATCTTAAGAATTTAGTTTTCATGGTACAAAAGCAAAGTATTTGCTAGATGGCAATGTGGAAAACACTTTCAGTTTATAGGTATGATATATGGAAAAGTAAATAGATATACTGACTCTGTGACTAAAGTGGAATTCAGGAAGCAAGTAAAAGTGTAGGATGGCTACCTTCTATATGGAAAGAACATCATCTGTGCTAGCTGAGTCACAAAGATCTCAAGTGTTGACCCCCTCACTCCTTATCAGGGAACTGTCACACATGACTCCAGTTCAGCAGGAGCTAGACTTTGCTGACTTTGGAAGAACTATTTCTTTCTACATGCTGGGGGGAGGGAGGTTTTACTGCCATGTTCTGTAGTACTGATACTAAAAGTGACGATACCCATTCATCGTGGACAACATCCTCAGCCTTTCCCTCATCCACTTAGAGGGTGACCTTGTCATAGGAGATCAGGTTAGTCAAGCAGGACCTGCCTTTCAGAAACCCTTTCCAACTTGGCCTGATCACCTGGTTGTACTGTATGTGCTGCACGATGGCACACAACGTGAACTGCTCTATAACCTTCCTTAGCATTGAGGTCAGACTGCAAGCCTGTAGCAGCAACATTTTTTTATGCATTACCAATAAACTGAAGGTTTTGGTATTAAGAACATTCCCTGTAAGAAGTATTATTTTCCCATTCCATTTTTCCAATAGAAATCAAACCACAATCCAATTAATTTTTCCACATTATGCACAGTTTAGAACATAACTTGCAGAACTTAAGTGCCTGTCCAGTGCACTAGACTGATAGAGGGTATGTATTTACATAGATCACAGAGAAGAAACTACATTTAAGCATTTAAGCCACATGGAATTTTAGATGAGACAAATGAATGCAGTATTTCCTCCCACCTGTGAGCAGGTCCAACATGAAATATTTTGCATTACATCATTTCTTCTTCTTCAGAGAAGTCTCACATGTTAGTAAACTGAGACCTGTGAATCTGTTCTGTGAACCTGTTCTGCATGATTTAGAGCTAAATATTTATGGTACAGATAACTGAAATAGCCAATTCAACATATGCAGAACATTGTCTTTCACTTTTTTTAGTTGATACCTCATCAGGATGATTTGCCACACAATTATGCCAGCTACCAATTTAGATCGGTTAGCCTCTATAGGCGCCCATCACATAAACTGAAACACACTATACAAAACAGTTTTAATATAAAGCTTCTCATTCTCTGATAATAAAAAGAAATACAATGAGGACAATTAAGTAAACCTAATCTTTTCTAGCCCTCAGCCAAAAGTATAAGAAACATCATGTTTTTCTCACAGAAGGCCTTCTAGATAGACAAATGTTCCATCATTCTTGCATTAGACATCACTTATGGTGCTTAGCTAACCCTGCTCACCCGGCAGATTTGAAGAAAGAAAAAATATAACTGGCAACTGAATAATCTCTTTTATAACTGCTAATCCCAAGCACGTGTCACACTGTCACATGATCACATGCCAACACCGTACGATCCTCCATACCAGTGCAATAGCTGTGCACAAGAGCGGTGTTTGGGGCACTGTATTCCTGTAGGAGCTTTCTTTTGGATGAGATATAAATGGAAGGTCCTACCCAAATTGGTCATTAGCCATCCCAGGGAACTCTTCATAAGAGTAGGTATGTTAACTTCAGTCTCCTGGCCAAATTCCAGCTCAGGTAATTACATTCAGCCTACCTAATTTCCCACTGCAATTACAAATACAGATAGATCCTTAATTTCCAGTCCCAAGCTGCTTTGCAGTGTTGAATGGTTGCTAAGTTTCACCCAGGGTGGCTGCACTTCAGCAGCGGATAAAGCAAGCTGTGTATAAATTGTGACAGTTTGTAAAGCATTTTAAAATCATTTGAGATGAAAGTGTTATATAGTTAAGATCATTCTAATTGAAATAATTGCCTGCCACTGATCTAAATATGGCTTGTAACAAATCTTTAGAAGGAAACTGTCCTGGTGCTCTGGACAAATCAGCTAGTAAATACTTAATCAGACTTAAATGTAAGTATTAGCATTTGAAACTGCATATATGCAAGAGTAAGATTTACAAAAAACCCCAAACCTCTAGCAATCTTTAATGCAGTTTACAGGCATTTGAGCCATCAGCAATATAGGATCACTGCTCCAGCATAAGATTAATGGCACATCCAATCTGTCAAACTTCACTCTTACTATTAACATCTCAACAAAGGCCTTACACATGCATAAATATAACAGTAAGTCAAAGATGTCTATAGAGCAAAAATAAGTTTAGCTGCTACCATTAGACAGGGATTGTTTCTAAAATGCACTCCTAGAACTCGCATTAAAATGATATAACATCTCTACACAGTAAATGTGCAAATTTTCAGTTTCCTCAAGGTCTCTTGGGTTTCATGTCCAAAGAGTAACTAGATTACCACCGAACTGAAAACTCTCTCGCTGCAAAATTCAGGACAATCTGGTCTACAGTTCAGAAAATTGAGGAAGAAAAAGAAAAAGAATTTCTGGGAGAACTGAAGGAGCATAGGTACAAATAGCTGAAGTACACCAAACAAAACCAGTGAAGTCCATTTTATTCCAAAGGAACTACAACAAAGTTCAGTATGTAACCAAGGCTTGGCACTGCTCTCACGAAACCAGTGCACTAGCTAATGTTACTAGTTCAACGCAGTGTCCTGTGGTTGGAATAAAGTGATATACTATGTCAACTTACGTACAATTTCAGTGCTGCCTTCATTGCCATCATTGGACAATGGGAAGATATTATCCCAGGGTATAAAGGTTTCCATAAAGGTTAGGTGGAAGAAAATGGAAATCCAACACTGTTTAAGGAAATCAGTGAATAAATTACCAAAACTGTCCATTTGCCTGCCCCTTTTAATCTTACTGTCGTATTCAAACTATTGGGCATGTAACTGAATATCTCAACTGTACCTGAAGAAATAATGGAGCGTGTCTCTGCAGTAAAACAGAACGGCACTAAACTGATGAGTTTAACCCAGCAGAAAGAGCGGCTGTAAACATGACAAATGCCTGCTATTGATTTCAGGTTTAATTACTCTGTGCAGCACTGACAAAGCCCATCAGATGTTGTTGTGAAGTGTAAATGGAACAAACTACACTTCACTGCCCATAGGAAACTGATGGTGTCTGCAGTTTGCATTGTTTACTTTATCCTCCGTAAACTTCAGCCTTGATCAAATTAACAAGTGCTACTAACCTCCAACAAACTACAATGCACTATGATTTTACAGCAACAGCCTTGGAACAATAGTTCTGCAGCATTTCATTGATAACAAATGTCTGGCTAATGACAGCACAATGGCAGCTGCTGAACCCTACTGTCCAGCACAACGTGTCCTCTAAACAGGCTAGGAAGAATTTTTAAACCCATTTTCTTGCATTTCCTCCTGTTTTGGGGGAAAGGATGGATTACTTGCTTAATATTCAGAGAAAATGTTTAGTTACAATATACTGCCCAGGCTATCTAGAAAGCCTCTATTTGCACCAACAACAGCAGAACAATAAAATCAGATCACGTCTAGCATGTTGTAGGTACCACTCAAACTGTTCTCTGAAATAATTTCCCTTTTTTCAGACACATACTGTCCTATTCATTCACCCCTATAGCTTTGCAGTTCTTCTACTCTCTTCCTTTTCTGCTTTTGTTGTGCTTAACCTTCTAGCAACCAACAAATATGACATACAAGGTCTAAAAGATTAATACGTTTTGAATCAACTAATTGTGAAAAACAATTTTTTTTTTGTTAATACGTGAGAAAGTTTCTGAGCTTACATCACATTGATTCTGTTACTTTACAAATGAACAAGCTGAACAGCAGCATTCAAGTTCTCTGTTTCTTGGATAAGATACTACTGCCAGCATAATTATAAACATTATTGTGAGATAACTCCTTTGGTTTTAATGTGCAGTACAAAGGGGCTTTGTTACAAATAAACTGTTCAGGAAACAGAAAGCCTACAGGTGCCAGTTTGAGTTGCTCAAACACTGACAGGAACAACATCTCTTGATATTTAGACTATATGGGTAAAGCAATAATTGTGTCTTCTAACTACTGCCCTACAGCTCTAAGATTTTGCCTCTTGTTCCTCAAAGAATGAGCTTAGGAGACATATCCCCTCAGTGTTTACAGCCACACGAACACAGCACATAGACAGGAATGGGCCAAATAATCTGGACAGTCTTATCTCCTTCCCATAATCAGCAGAATCTAGATGAAAAAAGCATATAGGAAGTGTGCATCTGCAGAGCCAATACTCCAATAATTAAAACTCTAATAGTTAGTAGAAAGCAGAAACTATTTTCCTCATCCTGTGCCCATTTTGTGGGGAATAGCATGCTGTATAATCCCCAGGAGATCTGATGAAGCAAACAATGAGTGCAGAATTGCTGTCCCAAGATAAGCATCATCTCAAAATGCCAAATCAACAGACTAGTGCAGTGCACAGGTAAGATGAAGAATGAATTCCCAGAAGCAATGGTTTTAACTACTCTTACAGTATGAAGAGCTACCCTGCCTTCAAAACTGATGCTGGAAGACCCAAAAAAGTTTAAACAGGTTTTAGTGATACAACTGAGAACAGGAAATAGGTCCTTACAGAAAGGAAATACAGTGATGTAGATTTGTTTTTTAATTTGAAAGGGTAAGGTTTTAAAATACAAGCGAACTATTGGCATCAAAATTACTTACTTGCTTAGAGAGCTATGTTACTCAAAGAATCTGTGTCGTACTGACATGTAGCAAGGAGCAGACTTGCTACTAAAGCAGGCTATTTGCAGGTCCATGTCTGACCTGAAAAAATCCTCTCCTGACTTTGTGGGTATTTGCAGTCACCAAGAAAAAATAAAATTGGTTTTCACTTGCAATCTAGGAATTCTTCTTAAAATGCAGTCAGAGTGGGCACTTAGGCTCACCTGTTTGCCTGGTTAATACAGCTTTACATGAGAAATATGGGACAGAAGGGGATTAGAAATCCAACATTTAAGTCAGAATTGATGGCTGGTACTGAATTCATCAGCACACTCTGCCTACCAGTCTCATTAAGTGCACACGTCTTATTTGCAACAGAGGATATTGTCTTTTAGCTACTTAAATTATCCTCCTGGAGTTCAAAAATGTATTGAACAACATTAAGGACATGAATTCTGTTTTTTTCAGTCTTTTATATGAGCGACTTGGGTGTTTTCTTTTGGAAGACCTATGTGAAGGAATTCCCCTACAAAACTTTACTTGCCATAACTACACATTTGCATAACTCAGGAATGTATAGAGAATGAACCCTGAGCATCTGGGCTTCTCAAACAAATCTGTCAATAGAGGCAGACCTTTGAAAGAACAAAGTTTTTATTGGATAATTCTAAAAACATGCAGTCTTTGACTCCAGTACTAGATGTAAAGTGTGAATGAATTACTACTGGACCATAAGCACTCAGCAGAAGTCCAAAAATCTACCAAAATTCTTCCTTGCATTGTGACAAACCTGATCAGAGTGGCAGAAGAACGAATTTTTTCTCCTTCTGAACTTAATCTTCAGTTTAAAAAAAAAATCTCTTAAGACTTCTTTCACATTCAAGACATTTCATTATCAGTATTTAATGGAAATAGGTTTCAATTCAAAAGTGATTATTCTCTCAAAAGCCACTACAATAAAGAGAAAAAGAATGGATCTGCTCATTGGTGGATCTCAACTGGGATCCAGAGCGATACTGACTGATGTTAAAATCCTACAGAAAAATTCTAGATGTAGAGAAAAGTGCCACTGTGAAGGGAAAAAAACCCAGACAAACAAACCACAAAGTCACTCTGTAACTACATTGAGTGATTTAGCTGTTCAAAAGACCACCCTGAATCTGCATACTAATAACCTGAGAATTCTCCTAAAGGAAGGTACACTTACCAAGGGTTGAAGAACAACTTGCCACAGAAATGATAATGGTAAGGAGAGGATAACCCTTGTAGACTTTAAGGTATAATAATAATAGTAACCTATAGTTATGCTAAGTATACCTCAAGAAAAATTATCCTAGGTAAAAGGGTTTTTTTAGAGCTTCACGTGAATGTGAATAGTCAGACTGAAAGCAGTGAACTGAAATACTGGAACTGAAGGTGTTGGTAAGAGGCAGAGATTTGTAACTGAGTGGTACACGTTCCTGTTCGTTTGGGTGTTTTCAAGAAGTGGCACAGTTCAGCTATTGCAGATATTATAAACAATCAGACAAATAGAATGATCTCTGTGGGAAAGGACCTTTGAAGATCATGAAGTTCCAAACCCCTGCCATGGGCAGGGACCCCTTCCCTTAGACCGGGTTGCTGAAAGCCCCATCCAGCCTGACCTTGAACACATGCATCATGAGGCATCCACAACTCCTCAGGGCAACCTGTTACTGTTTCTCACTGGTGTCTCAGCCTTTTGCCCCAGTGTGAAAGCAAGCGTTCAAATACCCTTGGATCTATATAAATACTGAACTAAACAACACTGCTATTTTTTGGTAGAAAGCCTTATCATGCTTAAAACAGAGTGTGGATTAAATGTGGTCTCTGAGCTGAGGGCTAATACTACAATAATATTAAAACCAAGTGTGAAGTGTTGCACGTTTTCTTTTGAGTGAAGACTTGACTAGGAATTTACATTTGTGAAGTTAAACAATCAGGAATATGTTAAGGAATTAAGAGTATAAAAAGGTTGACAAACTGTGTCAACTCTCCCAGACATTTGGCCATGTGTTCAGAGTAATGGATATGAATAATTCTATTCAATGTGTAGAATTTGAGCTTAAGTGCACAATTCTCAAATACCCTCCAATCATGTATTAAAGCAATATTAGTCTTGAATATGTATGTGCACGTGCACACACAAACACATGCATTTCTAAAATAAGGGATATTTTTTCCCAAATTGAAGCTATACAATGACAAATTTGCCTCATTTCAGAACATAGCTTTGTTGTCTCATAAGAAAGACCTTGCAGAATCCATGTTAAAATGAAAATTTAAACCACTTATACTCTAAGTAAAGACTTAGAAATCAAAATCTTGTATAATGTTTTAAATGCCTATGCACACTTGCTACACAGGACTCCATTAGACACTTTGTCACTGTCCAAATACAATTTTCTTTTTCTTTCTTTTTTTTTTTAAATGAGTCAGTCAGAATCCTCTGATAGCACCATTTCAAATGCAAATAATTCTGTTCCAACTGCCTCTTTACATTAGCTAAATGAAGTCATCAGTAAACAAAATTGGAAGAAATCTTAACACAACTGCTGTAAACAACTTTAAAAGTTTTATATCCCAAAAGATTAAAACTGTTAGAAGTCAGTTCAGATTCACTGGAGATGTTCACCACTGATAGAGTTTATAGGCAAAAAATAAACTCTCTCATCTCACCCAAACTGATAGTGGTCACAGCAAATTATAATCAAAGATAGATTTCTTGGAGGGTGATAATACCATTAGATTTAAGGAATTAAAAATACATGAAACTTTTGAGTTAATGAACAGGGTCCTTAACTGCTCATTTAATTCAAACAGCTGTTTGTTAATGCCCTAAGCAGTGTCATAAACTGTGAAAATACTGTTGAGTGCAAGACACTAGTTAATGCTATAAAGCAACACATGCTCTAATATTAAAAGGATTTAATGGGATTAATAGAGAATAAAACATTAACTCCCTATTATGATGTTTTTAGGACCCAAGGGCAAATTCTGGCTAAAAAGGACTCTGGTTCTAAAAGCACAAAAAGTAAACTATAGCACTGTACAGCAAATCATGGCAATTTTATGCTCCTGAAAAAAAGTGGAACCCTGATAAGATCACATCTGTTCCAATCACAGACTGGATAAAATCACTGTTTACTAAAGTCCTAAATAACTAAATATGTGGAACCCCAACAAGATCCCATCTGTTAAGACTACAATTTGGATAAGGTCCCATTACAAAAATTTCTATATAATAACATATTCACTACAAAAAAAAGGGAAATTTTTTATTTTCTTCCATTTCTTTTTTTTTTTTTCATATGGATACCCAATATTGTAGAAATCCTACAGCATAATTAACTGGCTTGATGAACATTAATAATGGATTTTTGGATTGTCAATTCAAAAAAGCAATCAAAAATTAGACTTGGTGTTTAAGCAATCTAACCTGTCATATGTTCATATTTCTAGGTATTTCAGATAGATGTATACAAATTTGAAGCTCCCAATGCAACAACAGGTTTTATAGTCTGTTTAGTTCATGTGCAAATTAGAAAAGAATTATTTGCAAAGGTGACTACTATTTCTGTTTGTCTTTTGAAAGTATATTCTAGGAATAAAACAGAAATTACAGTTATATTTGAGAATTGTCAGTAGTAGAACTGAAGGTCATAAAGACTTAATGTAAAAATATAATCTATTTCAAGTGCCCAACCTTCTATAAAAAAAATACATACTGCAGAAAAGAATTAAGGATTTGGTCTTTTATCTAGAGATCAAAGGGAGCAGGTTAAACACTATACTTTCAGATCTTATTGTCCTCCAAAACATTAATTGTTTTATAGATGAAATGATATTTACTTCTGTCCTTTTAAACTGGAGAAAAAAAAAACAACAACCTCATGATATCATCTAAGCAATATAATTACAATTCTTTGGTTAATTCCTATATTTAAGAGTCTTTAAAATATGAGTAATAATTTGCAATTGTAATTGTATAGAAGATATTTTCACCTGTATCTCAGATCATGACTTTTAAAAGATCTCAGGACCAGAGAGAGCAGACCCCTCATTTTTAATAAAAGTGAGGGCTGGCAGCCACCACAAAGGCAATGAAATATGTGAATGTTCATCATGTCTGTTTAAGTTCATAAAGAATACACATTTCCAGGGCTTAGTATGCCAAAAGGAAACCTCTTAAAACCAGTCACATATCCAGGGGATAAGAACAATCTACTTACAAAGTAGTGGTCCTCAACTAAGGGCTGTACTCAAATTTTCACATATCAAGCTTTTCCATAAAAATACCATGATCATTTATAGATTGAGGGAGAAGGAATGAAGAAAAATTAAGAAATAGTTTTCCAAATTTAGACAAACTTTAAATATTTAGAAATGCTAATCAAAGACAAAATCCAGTTTGTCCCAGCAGCGATTTTTGTTTCGGCCATGGGCTGCTTGTGTTTATTTCATCAGTTATATTTAGTCTGTGAACAAATAAAGCCAAACAATGTTCCTGAGTATTTACACTAGATTCCATTTGCAATAAAAGGCTCTATTTCCCTGATCCCTTCTGGCAGGTAAAATCATCCTGGCCTTTTATCTTGGACACACACGGGCATTTCCCTATAAAGTTTTTTTGCCATTTAAAATACACCAGATCCCTTCTGTTCCACCTCTCACGCCAACACATTCACAAGGCACCTTCTTCACAAAACTTTTTTCCCCCATTTGAAATTGTCTATGTACTGAGTCCTCAGGAGCTGTTTCCCTATAAAGTCAGATGGTTGCATTTTGTGACTCTGCTCCTTATGATGCTGCTTCCAATTCACTGGTCATCACTTAACCGCCAGCATTTGCCATGTGTTACCAGGGGTTCTGAGGTTTGTGGTGCAGACAGAGGCTTGTACGAAATGCACAGTAGCTGTGCAGAACCCACTAGAAAACACTGGGCATCTTTCCTACAGAAGATGACTATTACAGTGTCACTTGTTTCAAGATTTTCTACCACACTTATGTTCACAAACCCTTCCTACTTACTAAAAAGGTGATTTTGTATTTTTTTTGTCTAAATAGAAGACATTTCACACCGTAAATCTTTCAAATATATTGTTTTCATGAAACATACTTAGCAGTGCTCACTGCTGAGTAGTAACTTTGTACTGGGCCTGACTGGGATAGTTATGTTTCTTCATAGCAGCTTGTATGGTGCTTTTGATTTCTGACTAGAACAGTGCTAATAATCCACTAATGTTTTCAGAGTTGCTGAAGAATGCTTGCACAACATCAAATTCTTGTCTTGCTTCACACTAAGTCTGCCTGAGTAAAGATTTGGGATGAAGTTGGGAGGGGACAAAATCAGGCAGATGAGCCAAACAAATTGGAGATATTCCCTGCCATATAGCATCATGCTCAGCAATTAAATGGAGAGGAAGGATGGTAGGTGAGCATTAGTCTGCCCATGGGAGATGATGAGAAACTGCCTTTGCATCATCCATCATTCTCTCTGTCTTGTGTGAAACTCCTGAGAAGGGCAGGGAGCTGACAGACAGATCTCAAGGATGCTGGAAACCAGTATTGGATCCCCTGAAACCTCAATAAAATTGGAGGTTTGTTGTTCTGTTTACATTACATTGACGAAAGGAAGGAGTCACTGCAGTGGCACAGAAGTAAGGCACAAAGTTAGGAAGAGCTACAAAGCACAGAGTGGAATAATTGGTAACAGAATCAGAAACAAAGTTACAAAAAAGGAAAATAACAAATGTAAATTAGCAGTATCTATGTAAAACTTTCAGTCTGTTCTTAACTTTCACCTCGGGATATTCCACTAGATTATTAGTTTTTTAAAGCTTCTGGATAAGCTCAGTCAAGCACTTGACCTGTCAGAGAAAGATTCTAGCAAATCAACCTATTTGTTTTTTAAGGTTCTCTATTTACATCTCTTTTTGATTATGTAGTCAGTGAATACAAATGAACCTCAGAAGGTAGACTGGGTAGTCATTGTTCCAGCCTCTCTCTACCACATTAGGGGAGAGTATCATATATGTGTTTCATTTTATTACCTCTCCTTGTTTCTTTTCTGTACATATAAATCTTTTGCACTAGTAAAAGTGCAGCATTATGTTTAAAGGTTTTGGTTGTTTTGTTTGGTTTAGTTGTTTGTTTTTTTTCCAGTTAGGCAGCCTAATTTTGACTGACATTTAGCAACTAGATCAAGTGCTTAAGGAAATGTTTTTTTAACACACTTTCAGTATTTGTTATGTTTCCTAAGTTATTCTTTGTAAATCAAAATCTCCTTTACTTTATTACAAGACTTCAAAACTTGTACAGCTTGAGAAACAAGTATAAAAATACCATATTAACACAAGTAATTTTCCTGTCCCCAGTAGTACACTACAATCTATCAAGATACCTAAAATGACAGAAAAATGAATATGGTATCAGACGTGCTCAATTTATATGGCACCTCCTTAACACTCTGGTAAATTTAATAGCAATATGTACACCAAAATTACTTGCAACAGGCCAAAGAAAAACAGTATCAGAGAAAGAAGAAATTTGTCCCGACAGTTCGTTCTTTGCTTTATTTTAAAAATACTACTCTTTATGCTGCTTAAATCTTGTGGAGAGGGGGTTCATACCTATTCTGAGAAAACTAAAAGAATAACTGGGGAGAGGACTCATGCTAGGTTGAGATAGTGTCCATGGACTGCACAGCTGGACAGATACAGATGCCACCTGAAGCATTTGAACAAACAGTATCTGTTCCTCTTTATTCAGGTAGCTGCCAGAGAACACTGCTTGGGTTTGGGGATTCTCTAGTGATTTCCCACATGTGGGTATAGCTCAAATTTATTGGTATTTTTAAAGAGTGGTCAAAAGAATATTCTCACAAATGCTAA
This sequence comes from Chloroceryle aenea, assembly GCA_013399075.1. Classification (NCBI taxonomy): domain Eukaryota; kingdom Metazoa; phylum Chordata; class Aves; order Coraciiformes; family Cerylidae; genus Chloroceryle; species Chloroceryle aenea. Next base: position 62,997 of record VWZY01010104.1, read on the forward strand.
GTGCTCATAATGCTTAACTTATAACACATAAGTATAACCTTTTTAAAAGGCTTCCATAATCCATAAAAAAAATAGACAAAAGGCAGCGAAGAACAGGAGTATCATTATTTGCTTGCAGAAACTCTTGAGTCTCTTGATAAAAATCAATGGACTAAACCTCTCTCCACATCTTAGGGACTGAAATTATCCCCAGACATGCCAAAATCCCACCTAATTTGGGCTACACTTCCTATTGCTCAGAATTTATAAACGAAGCTCTGTCTACCCTCTGCACTAACCCACCAAATACATGCAAACTAATTATAAGAACACAAAAGTTACTTTTTTCTTACATTTTCTGTATTTTTTACACTTTTCTTTTTCTTTTCTTATTTCTGTTACTATCTCTATCATTTCACACAGAGCATGCAAATCTTACCATAAATAATTAAAAACCAACACAACAAAACAAAACCCATGAAAGGATGGTGTAAGAGGTGACAAGATATCAAAGCTCAAATTCCCCATAGGCTAACAGACAACAGATAATTCAATATATTTTATAGTGATGGATTTAGTACAACTTAGAAGACATCACAGCATTCTTAAGAACAAAGGTAACACAACTTCCACACAAATTAATCAAAAGGATCCTTAACTAAATAATGAGGTTTTCTTACTTAAAGTGGTACCAAGACATGTAGCCATTTTCAGGTAGCCATTTAAGGCTGAAAGAAGAGATTCTTGACTAGATCTATTCTATAGCAGCGTACAGATTACAAAAAAACAATACAAGATGTTCAAGTTACTGTAAGAGCACAATTTATCATCCCTGATAGTCCCTATGGACTTCTGGTTATCTACAAAACTAGTGGTATCGATTTTAGATTGTTGAAATCTCATCTATCACAAGATCTCTATGTGCTGCTTTCCTCCCCACACTCAAGGAAATGCCTAATAAAATTACAATCCAAAAGTTGTCAGGAAGTATTCTCTCACGTTTCTGTGCAATATCTAATTTTTAAGTTTAATTTTCAGTTCACAGTACTCAAGATGTAGAGGCAAAGAAAGGTAAAGATGGATAATAATAGTCATTAATTTTGTCACTAAACAATGAGGCATAGCCTCCCAGTTTTTATCGCTGCCGTCAAGATAGAATATTAGTATTAAACCTTGCCTTCATATGCATACTGTGCTGCCACATTTGTTTGTAACAAAAAAAGGTATCAAAATTGTTACAAGAAAAAACTAAAGATCATTAAAATTCTTGTTAAGATAGTTTGAACTTCATATCTGGAACCGTAAGTGCAAGATAGATGTTTATCTTTATTCTAAATATTTCCTACTCTTGTAGGATCTATCTGTAAGATCATCACTAAAAACTAAACATGAGCCATGATGGTCTTCTCTGAATGAAGAGGCATTTTTGGAATTTGTTTTATGATTTCAAAAGAACTATAAACAAATGTGAAGAGAGGAATGAGCAGATAAGATAGTAAGATAAGTTTAAAGTGAATTTAAAACCCATCTTATTAAGTGTCACGTAGGACTAAAAATTAATATTTCCAGACTTTCCATAAACTTATCAGCACTGAGTGTTATCTGTCAATGAAGCAGAATTAGAGTAAGTTCTGTCTTGATGACTTGTTTTCAAGTTGGATAGTTTTAGGGAAGGAAAAATGAGCCAAAAATTTGTTTTTCTCAGAGTAAATATTTATTTGCAGGCACATATATTCTCTGTTCTAAAATGTGGTCAAGGTTTAATTTAGCAAAAAGGAGTCAAAAAAATGGTACAAGTTTTTCAATTTCAATCTAATGAAAATATTCTAAAAGAGCTAAGCAACTAAAGAAACTTACTGCTGCAAATTAACTAACTCTTGGATACTATGGCATATAAATATCGATCCACATGGCACATACCACACTTACCAGTTTCTGACTAAGCAAGACTAGTATGTGTTACTTCTCAAATTCTATTATTCTTCAGAACTGGAACTCATGTAGACCAAATTTCCATTAGTTTTGCCTTACCACATTCTCTCTGATGACACACACACCCCCCACCCCCGTTGTAAAAGTAAATTCAAGGGCAGATCAAAAACAAAACAACAGGAACTCCTTTCCTGACTATGGGAAAAAGTACCAGTGGTTATAGCTTTGGAGTTTCTCATTAGCAAGTGCATAGATATGGCAAGAAAGCTACCTGGAAATGAAAGTTTGGCATTTGGATCAGGTTTTGGGCTTGACCTCATACAAGACAGAGCAGAAACTCTCACAATTGTAGAACAAAGTATCTTCACCTATTAAGATACAGGGATATTTCATTTGTTAGACATGAAATGCAGCATTAACAGCTGATTTTAAGGATCTTAGAACTTCCTGAGCTAGAAGCAAATACTCCAAAATACTGCTAAGCCAAGAGTACAGGTTCCAGGGCTATAACACCTTTGCTTCTCAGTGCAACACCAGAGTTCTCTCCTGTAGCACTATTTTAAAAACAATGCCCAAAATTTTCAATACAAATGGTAACCTATTAGTAAATAACAATTTCTGTCTCTTAGGTAGGAGTATAGTTTGACTACATAAAATGAAAAAATGGAAGGCATGACTCAGGGATATATACGGTAAATGTTTCAAGGCCCTCTCCCCTCCAAGGATCCTGGAAGTTAAATAGTTCTTTTCTCCCCAATGAAAGACTTAACTAAAATAAGCAGTATGAACAAATCTCCAACTGTGAACTAATTAAAGACAATTCCCTTTCATGGTTTTCCCACTAAATGTCATTTGTGATTTTATTTTGCTTTCCCAAGTTTGTCTTCACATATCGGTCCTTTATAAGGTTAATGCAAAATACTGTTTATTTTAACTACTGGATAATATAAATAAAGCTCAGATGGTTAACATCAGCATTTACTCTAAGTCTGAACATATTTTCACAGTTAATTTTTTAGTCTCATACTAGTAATATTCTTTACCAAACAATAATGAGATTTAAACTACTAATATGGCAAAGAGAAATCAGGAACATATTATTTTCATTTTATTTATTTGGAGTTATTAACAGCATAATATGCAAGTGTGTATAAAATGCTCAAGTCAGCCTTTGAAATATCTACACTACTTTAAGTTTTCAGCACCTCCAGATCAGCCCAGCTATATGACAACATAAGTACCAAAAATTAACTGATCCAGTTAACATCCTCGGGGTTTTATATTCACCTGTACCCAGTGCACATTGCTCTGTGGCAAAGGAAAAAGGAAGGCTGCTTTTTTTTTTTTAGGAGTTACAAATTGACATTCATAAAGATGTAGAAAAGAACAACGTCCAGAAGAAATTTAGTTTGAATTGAGCATTGACCTGTTCTGCACAGAAGGTTGGGCTATGGACATCCTATGGTCTCTTCAAATCTGAATGGATTTTAAGCCTGGGGAGTCACATTCTCCCTCTTAACTGCAACGATGTTTTAGCACCACTCAGGAAACCTGACACCTTCCTCACACTTGCTTCGTATGCTCCTTTACTGGGGAGATGCAGGTGACATGAAGGGATCTGACAGCCTACTCCCTGCCACTTCCCTGCAGCCTCACAGTCCATCCCCTATCCCATCACCAGAAATGCAGTCATGATGGTCAAAAGTCAGACACCTAATATCACAACGCTGCTAAACATGTAATATTAAAAATTAATATTTTGTCTTGAGTATGCAAATGTGAAAGACATTCAAGACAGAAACCTCTCTCTGACTGGCATCACAAAGAATACATCAGATTTATACTCTAGAGTACTTTGTCACATCTGTGATAGCACAGAGTCGTCATGCACACATATGTAAAGCAGAAGTATTTAATAATTATCTCCACCACAGCTGAGAATACCTTCTGCTGCTAGAGACTCCTGAAACTTGAGAAATCTCTAAAACTGAAGAAAATCTGCCACTAGACAGCTGACAATTTTTTCAATTCTTCTTGCTTATAAATAAATTGCAGTAAGTGTTGCCTTCAAATATTTACTTAATGCAATTACACAGGTATTTTAAAATTAGCAGAAGTTCCATACTCATTTTCATACACAATGCACAAGATCAGAAAAGGGAACTGAAATAGAAAAGTAAAATATAGCTTTAGAGAAACAAGCTCTATTCAAAACCTAAGCTCACTCACTGCCAGTGCCTCAGCTCCAAGGAGTAGGTTTATGAGCTGACAAGTTGACAGTATTTCTTTGTTATGACGGGCTGAGGACATTCAATTGTCATACAATAATTTTCAGTAATTAGTATACATATTAGAAGTAACTCATCTTTTCACAAGAACAATGTTCTTTTGGATAAACAATAGCTTCTGCAACACTAAATTATAGAGGCCATGCTACTAATTTATGGTGGGTTACAATTATACATGTTGTGGGCCACAAGCACTCCGTGGGCTGTGTAATGAAGGCAAATAGTTTAAAAACTGATTAGAATTACAAATAATCTGCCAGGTATTTTCATTGCTGTTATGGAAGACAGCATTATCTTAGCCTTGAGAGACTGAAGCCAAGATGAAAACAAAAAAAAAGTATTGTGTAAAACTCCACAGTCAATAAAACTTCAGAAATATCTTACTCAAACCAAGTATTTTTAGATCACTGATCAAGAATAAAGGTAGCATAGGACTGGCACTACCACTGATGTTAACAAAATAACATAAAATCTCATCATTTCATAGACACATTGTACTAGTCTTGTAA
>VWZY01010105.1:0-32512 GCA_013399075.1 Chloroceryle aenea
AAATCACTGCACAGAATTTGTTCAGATTCAGTGATTTTAGAAGCTCTGAAAGGTGATGGCTGGAGTCTTGAAGACTATTAGGATGTGTGCAGATGGAGAGTGTTGGGGTGCAGCAGTAGCTGGGTAATATTTTTGAATGAAGTATTTAATCTTGTAGATTTAAACTTGATTAAATTTCAATTGGTTTGATTAGTCCACACTTTAGTGTAGAAAAATTGATCGTGACAGATTAAAACTCTTAATTTAGCAAGAGATTCAGATGCCCCTTCAGAATGTCTCACCAGACATTAAAAATCTATCCCTTTACCTGTTCCAGTGTATACAGTCTAGACACCATTCTAATCACAGATTTGGGTAGCCCTTACTGGTTTATTTCTGTTGGAACTTCTGAACTAATGCTGTGAGGTGGATGCAGTGTGGCAGGGCAGACATGAATCCACCAACTCATTGAAGATGGAGTGTGATAAATGTGTTAATGGAATTAGATGACAGGGAATGGACCTCAACGTAGGAATGGCCTTCAGCTCTTGATGTTTGTGTTCCTTGAGTATTTCTCTCCAGAAGGTTTTGTTGTAATAGTTGCTTATGGAAAAATAGGGAATCCAGAGCCTGAAACCCAGCAATGTTGGTAGGATTTTTCTTCCAACAGAGATGTGTCATTTGGGGGGTTGGGTATTTTAATGTTTTTTGGGGGGTGAGGGAAGATTAGTACAGAGCAAGTTAGTCTGATGGAATACCTGAGTCTTACTATAGTTCTTGACCCTCTCATGTTCTGCATGCAAATACTTCTGGGGAATTTTTACAAGAAAAGACTTTAAATAATGCTAATTTTTCACTTAACTACTGAAATAACTTCATAAAACTTGTACCAACTTTGCAGTAGTAGATGCAAACTTAGAGCTTGTTGTGGGTGACTCCCTCTGGAGGGGGACAGAGCCCAATGTGCCCTTTGGACCTGCTTAATAGAGAAGTGGGTTGTCTCCCTGGGGCACGAGTTAAGGATGTGATAGACAACCTCCCCACCCTGGTGAAGCCTTCAGGCTATTATCCACTTTTGGTCTTTCAGGTGGGTAGTGATGATGTCACTACTAGAGGCCCAAAATCAATTAAGGGAGATTTTAGTGCCCTGGGGAAGCTGCTTAAGGGATGAGGAGTGCAGGTTGTGTTCTCCTCTTTCCCTTCAGCTGCAGTAGATGATGTGCTTAGGGATGTGGACGTGGTTTAGTGGTTTTGATAGAGCTGGGAATAAAGTTGGGCTTGATGATCTTGAAGGTCTCTTCCAGCTGAAACTGTTCTGTGATTTCAAAGGAAAGAGCTGGATTCCCACCCCTCTGACCCTCCTGTTTATTTCCAGAAATGGCTGTTTCTCTGTGGAATAACTTAGTTCAGACTGCAAAGGAGAGGCTGCTGCAGCACAGAAGGATGTCACTGTATAATGGTGATCATGGCTATAATGAAGAATTGATAAGGAAGAAATTTCAGCAGTTTTCTGGTGGATCCATCAACCTTTCCAAAGGCGACAATGGCATTGGAATGCTGACTGTGAACAACCCAAAACTAATGAATGCCTTTACAGGTATTAACTGATTGATGGGATTGCTGGGGTTTGGTTTGGTTTCTCCTTTGCTTACCCATTTTAGCATTTTGCCTAACCAAAATACCTTGCCATTCCTCAGTTTAAAATGTTGCTGTTTTATTCAGCTGTGCAGTGAATTCTTCGCTGCTTTGTTGTAACCATCATAAGAATAGAAGAAAGCCTCAGTGGCACAGGGACTGTCTGGCAGAACATGTCTCCCCCCCTTTTTTTTTTTTCAGTCAGCTCAATTCTACTACTGTGCTCTTCCTTAGATTGCCTTTCATTTTGGCACTACAGGGTATCTTTGTGGGGAGTGGGAAGATGCCATCTTTGTAGGCAGTGTAGAAGGGATGAGTTTACTTCTTAGTTCTTTATCTAAAGACTTCCCTGTAACTTAAGCATCTGTAATTTGGCATTTTCCAGTCACCCAAACTGGCTTCCATTTCTTCTTTATTTGCCTTATGTCTAAAATACCAGTGACTGGATAATTGAAGATGAGATAAGCTGGGTATTATCAGCTGTTGCAGATCAGGAATCTATTTAATATGCTTTTACACTGGACAAGAGTCAGCTATCAAAACTAAGTGCCCTATTTTATTAATCTTTTATTCTGAGAAGCTTTTGATCTCAAAGATAGGCATATTTGCTGTCTCTCCTTAGTTGTCTGGAATATTCCAATTTACACTGTTTCCTTCAGGCAAAAGTGGCACAGGTTAAGGGCCTGCATCTGCCTGAGCTGGAGCTGTGCAGAAGCCCTCCCTGTGAGAATGTCTTTATCTCTTCATGTTTTGAAATGGGCTATGTTTGTGTCATTTCTTTTTCCCTGTTCTGTTTTCCTGCCCCTTTCTCACTGCTCCTTTGCTGTCAGCAAATACGTTTGCAACCCACTAGCAAAGCGTAGAGCTGTTTACATGAAGAATGTCAGTCTGCTCCTTCCACCAGTAATTGTTAGCTGAGAGGAAGAGAAGCTAACAGAACAACTGAACTGGTGGTAATTCACTGAGATGTCTGTGGTTTCTCTTTTGCTTCCCTTTAAGAAGCTCTGGTATAAAATCACTACCTAACGTGACAATTTGAACGCCTCCCTGTCAGCATAGGTGTTACAATTACATTGTTGTTGCCTTTTTTTCTGCAGATTGGTTTTTATTTTTCACTCAGAGTTGTGCAAGGTGCAGCTTGTAGACTGTGCTCTAAGCTTATTTGTTGTGGGACTTGAAAGGGGAATGAGAAATGAAATGTATTAACAAAAGGAGAAAGGACAGAGAGAGCCCAGTTTGCTAAGGAGATCAGATGTCTAACACAAGTCAAATTGCTTAAAGTGAACTTTCATATAAACTAAGAACTCGAGTCTGGTGAGGAGAGGCTGATGGAGCTGGGGTTGCTCAGCCTGGAGAAGAGGAGACTCAGGGGGGACCTCATCCCTCTCTACAGCGACCTGAAGGGAAGCTGTAGTCAGGTGGGGGTCGGGCTGTTCTCCCAGGCAACCAGTGCCAGGAGGAGAGGGCAGGGCCTGAAGCTGCGCCAGGGGAGGGATGGGCTGGATCTCAGGATCCCTTCCTCATGGAAAGGGTGATCAGACACTGGGATGGACTGCCTGGGGAGGTGGTGGAGTCACCATCCCTGGAGGTGTTTAAGGAGAGATTGGATGTTGTGCTCAGTACCACGGTCTAGCTGCTGTCAGGGTGTTGGGGCATAGGCTGGACTCGATGATCTTGGAGGTCTATTCCAGCCTCAGAAATCCTGTAATTCTGTGAACTATGTTCTCTGTTTTCTGAGTGCTTGGCAGAAGGGGCTCAGAACAGCTTTGCTGAAGTGCTGAGCAGTTGCACCTGCTGTTCAGGCCACTGGTAGCTGTGCTTTGACTATACAAAGTGCTGTGTAACATTAATGCACTGAAATCATATCACACATCTCAAGATGAGCACCCAAATTTAGCAGATATTTTCTCTCTTGCTCCATTAGTAGTCTGTAAAATAATCTCTTCTCTCCTTGTAGAACTGCTGTGAAAATACATTATTAGTATATGTGAATTAGATGCTCGAGGAGCTACAAAAAGCTGTGAGGAAATTAATAGTTCTTCCTTTGTTGCAGACCCTGATTAGCATATAGCAAATGAGCCATGGGATCAGGTAGTTCTGTTTTATGGTGGTGCATAAAGCAGACAGCAGTATTCCATTTTGCTAGGGAATAGCCACAAAATCTTTCCTACAGCTGCTCCAGAGATTATTGCTTCTTTTGACTTTGCACCTCTGATAGAGACTTGTTGTTAGAGAAGGGAGAGTAGAAGCAAAATCATGCTGGCCTGCTGGCCTTGTGGTAGGAATGATATGCTAATCTATATTGCTCTTCATTTCATTTTAACATTACTGTCAGTGAACTGCAGCTGCTGAGGAACTAGCAAACATCTGATCTTTTTCTGATTGTTTTCTATCAGGTAATACCCTTCAGGAGAAGTATGAAAAGGGATGGGATGCACAACCCCTAAACTGCCCCAGCAGGACCTTGCTGACTTCACCAGCCAGAGCCTGTACATACCCACTGGCAAATAAATTCTGTTGATTCAGTTTCTCAGAGCTTCTGGATAGTGGCAGATGTGAATCTATATATATATATGTATGCTTCCTTTAGAAAGCTGCAAAACATCATTAAACTGTTGAGAGAAATCCTATTTGCCAGGCATTTACTTTACACAGCAGCTTTATGCTCAAAGGAATTATGTTTATTCTAAGCTTGAGCAGCTCATGGAACCAAAAACAGAACAAAATTGTTGGCAAATTGCTAATGTGCAATGTGGATGTTGTTAGGCCTTTTTTTTCCTCTTCTTCATCAGAATCTGATAACCACCTGTTTGAAATGGTCTCTTTGGAAACAAACAGTAGTAATGTCAGTTTAAGCCTGGTGGAACCAATTTCAGCAGCCCAACCTCTTGCTGAACTAAAGTTGAACTTAATTTAAAAGAGAAAGAAGCCAGCCTGCAGGAATTAGATGGTAACAGTGATGATTTTATGTTCTAGAATAGATTTTAGTTGATCTTTAATCTGAATTTCTCAGATTATAGTTAAGATGCAAACAAATTATTATTCCAAGTAGATATAGTTCTGTGAAGAGCATGAGCCTACGGGCATCAAATACTGAAGCACCAAGACTGTCAGAACAAGGATTTGCTTTAGTGTTGGGTCCTCATCATTACATCAAACATCATGGACTATACCTTTGGTAAAACAGCAAGTCAGTTTTGTCAGTAGTGGAAAGGATCTTCTCCCAGCAGGACAGGACAGGCTCTGGCTGTTTTCTCTTGTCCTCTGCTGTTGCATGGATCTGGCTCACATGATGACATTTTGTAGACTTCATTTTTGAGTTAACTTAGATTTTTGGCTCCTAACACTCCATGGAAAGACTCTCCACTCCCTCACTGTGGCTGCGCTGTATCTTGACTCTGGCAGAGCTTGGATGCCAGCCCAAATACCATTTTTTTTGTAAGAAAACTTGGCAAATATGGAAAAAAATGAAACCACGGGTTTGATTCACACCTATTTAAACAGCAGCATTTGCAGAAAAATTGTTGGCTGTACTGTCTGGCTGGGAAAGCAGTTTGAGTGGAGACCCACAAATATCTCATCTAGGCCTAGTTCTGCTCAGTATTTTCATTCATGGATGATGAAATAAAAGGTGAAGTGCTCAGATTGTCAGATCACCCCAAATTGGGTGAGTTTGCAAGAAGATTGTTATTTGGAGCAGAGGAATGGAATTAAAAGTGGTCTTGATTAACTGCTACAAGGAGCTCAAGATCAACAAGGTGAAATTCAATGAAAGCAAATGTAATGTGCAGCAGACAAAAAGGATGAACAAATTATAAAGCCAGAAGGGAAAGGGATGGGTTTTGTTAGAGGATCATAATCTGGACCTAACAGTGGAATAAAGCCAGCTACTGTCTTCTGGTGTATAATTTGTAATGTCCACTTAATTATTACCCTCCTCAGGAACATTGTCTACATGTGCTGGTTTGTGTCTGAGACCAAGCTTAAGGTGGAAGTCCTTAACTAAGCATTAACTCTTGACCTGGTGCTGGGAAGCTTACTTAGTAAGTAACTGCAAAGAAAACCAGCAGGAAGGCAAAAAGAAAATCTCTGACATGAGGATGGCTGCTAGCAGGGAGTTTCTGAACAGGATGAGTTCTGTGCATGCACCAGTAGGCTCAGCAAACCAACAGCCAGGGCAGGAAAGGAAAAAGCCTTTGAGGGCATTGATCTAAAGCACACTTCAGACTGAAGAAGGTGGGTCTCTCCATCTAAATTCTTGTTGAAGGAGGGTAAAACTGAGTGTCATCAGCCTGTGTGTGGCTTTCTGAAATTATTTTCTGTAAATGTTTGAAGTTATATCTTAAGGATGTAATTGAATGGGAGTTGTAGCCATTCATAGAGGAGCTTTAAGTTAATGCTGGGTAAGCTCAACTGGTATGGAAGATGCTGTGGTCTAGGATGAGCTTGGAAACAGGAGTTTGCAGAGTTCCTCATTGGGAAGGGTACCCAAGCAAACATATGAGAATATTATGTTTAAGCTAGAAATAAAAAGCTAGTACTCTAGAATCCATATATTTGGATCCTAGGATATACATATATATTTGGATCCTCTAGAATCCATATATTTGGATCCATATATTTGGATCCTAGGCAAAGAGAGCCTTTCTAGAAAGGTGCCAGGGAGGGATTGAAAGATGTTTTAGAAAGATTTGGGGGGTTTATTATCCTTCAAAAGATCAAAGCTGCTTTACTCTTAACTATATTTCTGTTTTCTTTTGGGTGGATACTTCTAAAAGTTTTTGACTTTCAACATAGTTTTCAGCCTTTCTTTAGGAATCTTTATATGTTACTAAAAAAATTAAATTAATCTGTCTCAAATGTATGTAATTGCAAACCAAAATAAGTCAGGTAGAGTTTATCTCCTAGCACTTTTTTAAAGTGTAACAGAAATATCCTTCATGCAGAATATCCTTCAGAATTTCAGGAAATGCAGCCTTGAAGGAAAAATGTAAGTCAGTGCTTGTTTGCAGGATTTAAGATGATGCTTTCCCTTGTGTTTTTAATCCCATAATTCCCTTGTGGTTTTAATCCCCTAAATTATTCATGCTAACTTGGTTTGGTGGTGAAAAACATGATGGTGATAATAATTTCCTGTTGAAACTTTTGCTTCTCCCCTCTTGTGACAGGTACTATGATGCTAGAACTCCGGGAGAGGGTAACTGAACTGGAAAACTGGAAAGATGGCAAAGGCCTTATCATCTGTGGTGCAGGAAACACCTTTTGCTCAGGATCTGCTTTGGATGTTGTGGAAGCAATAGCCAATTCTCAGGCAAGTAGTGATATCAATAAAGGGTTTGGAGAAAAATGAGCTTTCTAATATTCTGAGATCCTTTTGGACTGAGATGTTGCTCTGTGATTCTGCTGCAATTTTACATGCAAGCCACAGAATGGAACTTTTACTGGTTGCAACAAAAAAACCCCTCTGGCAGCCCCTTTAAGCCATGTCTTAAGTAAATCATTTCAGTTTCTCAGAGCTGTATATGCTGAATTTATACATCAAATAAACCATGCTTCAGTAGTTTGACCTTTAGACACAGATACATATATTTTGTATCATATATTCTGTATCATATCTGCATCATATATTCAAAGTCAACCCCAAATTTAACCTCCATGAAGTGGAAGGAGAGATGGAATGGTGCTGTAGCTCAATCAGGTGAGTCATGTGTCTTAACTATGGGATTGAACAGGTCAGGGTTTGATGGCAGTTTTTCACTCTTGCCACCTGTCTTGACAGCTTTTGCACGTGCTGCAGTTCTTTTTATGGTTAATATGTGTCCTTGGCAATCTGAAACAGGGTGTTGTCAACAGCAGGGGAAGGGTGTCCTTCCTCTGCTGCTATTACATCCTAGTTTCCAGTTGTGTTAAGTGGCATCCTGGTGTTTTTTCTGTGGCCACTTCAAGTTTCAGAATTCCAGAAATCAGCTTATTTTAGCATTTCAGCAACAGAAAAGGCACTCAAAACAAGCACAGTCCAATTCTTATCTGTAGTCTAGGCCTTCCATCAGAGTTCTTCATTCAGACTTCTGCATGCAGTAATTCTCAATGGTTCTGCTGCTTTACTCTCTGAGATTTAGCATTTTGTCTGTATGTTTATAGAAATTACTTGGACCCACTGCAGTGGCAGAGAGGGATCTTAGGAGGATAAGGATCCATAACAAATACACAGGGCAGAATGCAATGTGTAGGTATTATAATATATTCTTATAACTTATATTACTGTAACTTTGTGTAAAATTATCTACAAAGAATCTAGACCTCATACTAGTACTGAAATACAGGCCCATGAATCACCAGAAATACACCAAGAATAGTTGAATGTGGTTGGTTTCTGTTTCCTTGGGAGAGCTCAAACTATTTATCCCAAACAGAGTTTCTTTATAATAGGCAACTCCTAAGCCATCTGTTTGGAGGGATTTAATAGTCTTCATTAAATGAAAGTTAAATAGAGCAAGGAATAGTATTTGCTATTCTTTAGTCTTGCAGAACTCTGCTCTCTAACATGCTGCAGATAAGAGTTTTGTCTGATCTCAGGTTAAAAGAGCATTAGGTTAAGTTTTCTGTCCACAGGCATCCCTAAGGCAAAATCTAAGTGAAGAGCTTCCTGCCTGAACTGGTGCTTTTCCCTTGTTTTTGCAAGGCTGCTTCATCCCATAGCTTTTAGTAATTATAGAAAGCACTTTAATTCAATCAGTTGGTTGAGGGAAGATTGTATTTTTCAGGATCTACAATAGTTGGCCTTTCCCTGTGGTGCAGAAAAGGCAAAACAATGGCCAAGAATGCTGAAGGATTTTCATGCCCCCTAGTGGCTCCTCCTCCTCCTCTTCCTCTTTGGCCTCCTCCTCCCATCTTCAGTTGTTCCTGACCCTGAAACAAACCCAGGTCCCCCTGCCTGGTCTTCTTTGGCGACTGCTAACATTACATGACCAAATCATAGAAGGCAAATTAATAGTGGAATTAAATAATAATAATAATCAACAATTATTTCTGTCCCTGTAAGCCTGGTTCCCAAGAGCAATAACCTCATTCTGGAGTAAGACTTGAAAAGCTGGGTAGCTGAAAAGCAGGAGAGGATCTTGAAAGTACAGCTGAGAGGAAGGAGGCACAAAGGAGAATTTCACTGTCCTTGGTCTGGGTCTAGAAGCCCTAGGACAGAGCTTCCCGAGCACTCAGCCACAAAAGGAGGACTTTTGAGCAGTTGGAGGTGGGCTGGAAATACTGTTCCATCTGTAGGGAAAGCAGACTTTAAGCTCTTGCAGCAAAAAGAACCAGTGCTATAGTTCCTACTTTATGAAGGTGACTTTCTTCTTCCCTCCCTCCCCAAGACCCACTGCAAACTATTAATCCTTTTCTTCCATATGTAGTGCAGACTGTATTTTACCTCATTGCTGCTTGTTAGATTTCTTTTTACTTCAAGGACAGCATTAGAGCTGAAAATATGATTATTCCACTAGACTCCAGTGAACACCTTTCTTATTCAGATAAAGTGCTCTGACTAGGAGCCCTATTTTTCCTATCAGGAAGGCTTGAAGGGTACGTTGGCCAGGACTCAAGTAATTGTGTGGCTTTTTTCAGGGTGCTTTCTGTACAGGCATTTATTTTCCATGTGATACAGAGTAATCTTTCTACCACCTGGGAATATGAAGACTTTTTGTATGCTCAGCCATAACTGCATTTATCTAGCTGGTCTATTCTGTCATTAATCTTTAATTGCTGGTTTGGATTTTGGTATGAATTGAGATGGCCAATTTGAATGCAAGGACTCTGCTGTGCTGAAGTGAAAAATTACTTCTGAAGAGCTTTTCATTGTGATGGTTGCAGTATGGGAACTGGGCAAGTCCGTGTCTGGGAACTGGCACCTTGTGTGTTGTGTGGGTTTTGAATTTAGCTGGTTTAGAACAGCTACTGTTCTTTAATTTGGAATGGAAATATTGCTGCTGGTCTTAAGGGGTGTAAGGAGGTGGCTACTGCAGTAACTAAAAGCCTCTTGTAAATCAACATGTGCTGAAATTAGTGTAATCAAACTGAATTCACTGCTGGTTCCTGTTGTAGTGGTGGTCGTGGCAGCTTATGTCTGGCAGAGATCTGTTCCTAAACATCATAATGCTCGTTGGTGTTGGGCAGAGTAGATCTTGGGGTACACATGAATGAATCAGCTGAAGTTGACCTACTGTTATTTCAAGGTCCTAGTCCAAGATGTACTGAAGAATTACTGCATGTCTTGTCTTTTCTGAGGTATGAGTCAGAGGCTTTGAATTAAGGAAGACTCTTTATTTTCTAACCCCTTTAAAGATTGTGTTTTACAAATTAGTAAATGCTAATAAAGAAGTGTTGGTTTGTTCTTTTTTTTTCTCCTACCACTTGTTTGGGGGCTTTTTGTTTTGTGAGTTTTATTTTATTTTTTAAAGACATGCTGCAATTGTTACCTACTGGTTTTCACTTCTACAGTGTCCAGTTTAGATTTTAGAGGTCTTTTTCCAACCATGAAAATTCTGTGATGCTGTTATTTATTAATTTTTAAACTGGATTAATTGACACTTTTGTAGTTTAGTGTTTGCAGTCCAGTATGTATACAAAGAGGGCCATTCTGGGTCATTTAGCCCAGTCATTTGTCAAGTTCCTGGTTAGTACTAGAGGTCTGAGAAAGAAAATAAGAACAGGGAAAGCAGATAAAGATTATGCTTCAAAATACTCTCTTAGTCTTTAGTGCTAAACTTGTGACTCAAGAGTTCTAGAGCTAGAGGTGTTACCTTTTATTTAATAACCTTTTGTTGATTTTTCTGTTGGGAATTTATCTAGCTGGTTTCGAATTCATGGAGGTTGCAATGCCTTGTTGAAGAGCATTCCACAGCTTAACTACATGTTGTAGGAAGAAATACTTGTTCTGAACCTAGCAGCAACTGATTTGGAATTCTTTGGGTCTTGTAGTGGAAGAGAAGAGAACAATTGTTCCCTATTCACTATTATTTGCAGGCTGATCTAAAACATAAATGAGGAGAGAGAGAAGAATCTTTTTGGGGTATCTGCTTTGGTTTTGGTTTTTGGCNGAATCTTTTTGGGGTATTGAGGGTTGTTTTTGTTTGATTGCTCTGCTTTGGTTTTGGTTTTTGGCTGAAATGCTTTTAGTCCAAACAACAAAAAAATGAAGTTGGTAAATTTATCTTGTTTAAAACTGTCTGGATTTGGAACAGCAAAAGCACACAGCAGTCTATGGTCATGTACAAACTTTGGAAACTTAGCCTTTTGTGCGTTTGATAGGGAGTGAGAAGAGGAAATGAAGATAAAAGGATGTAAAATTTCACATCATAGGCATTCAGTATTGTGATTACTTTAACACTGGCTTAATTATAACTGAAATTAATAGAAATTTATTGAGATTTAATATTTTGTTTGTTTGTTTGAACCTGGTTTATGCTGGGTTTTCTATTCGGGCCTAGTGGAGTTGGGCTGGAATTCAGGCAGACTAACCAATGGAAAAGCCCCAGATAGAGTAAATGTAATTAATGTAATTATCTGCTCCATCTGTGTGTTTAATTGCTTCATGTTAGGATCACTTAACATATTTTTAATTTCCTATTCTTTGTAGGATGGGATGAATATGTGCATGTTTATGCAAAACACCTTAACCAGACTTATGAGGTAATGTATTTTATTTACCCTTCTTTATGAAGTAATTATAAGGATTGGAATATGTTTTGGCACACTCTTTAACAAGATGTTTAAAGTTAAATACATAGTTTTAAGTATGTAATTTTCAATCCCAGGCCTTGTATTCACACATGATAATCAGGTAGGTATTTATGGATTTAAATTAGTCCTTGACATTTTGCAACCATTAGACTTCCCAGAGACTGAAACAGAAAAAAACCCCATAGGCTTATAAGTGGAGGTCCAGGAGATACCTAGAGTTAAGGCAATCTAGGCCTTCAAAGTTTCTGAAGCTAACTTCTGTAACTCAGTAGCTCTTAAAAAACAAGCAGGGCCAGCTTATGCAGCCTACGCAGGTAACATTTATTTAATATATTTATCTAATCTTACCACTTCTTAAGAGGAATGTATTCAGTTCTACCATCTGGTACTGCTGAAAAACATTTTTTCCTTTCCTTTAGATTTAGCTTTCCTTAAGAAATCACATTTCTATTAAATTCATGTGTGATAGAGTCAATCTTTTTTTCTGCTCAGAGCTCTTTGAAGATAAATATTCTTTTTTTAGTCTTTATTTTTTTTCCAAATAATCTGCATGAGTGTTGTGAGTTAACTTTATTCTGTAAAACTGCCCAGAAGACTGGAGATTTAGTGGTAGTAGTTCTGTAAGGAATCCTCAGGATCAGAATTAGAATCCATTTCTATAAGTTGGTCTCCATGTAATCAAAACTGATGGGGCAAAGAGGAGGAAGATGCATGAAGCCTAAACCTCACCTCAGGAGTCTTGAGTTGAGTGTATGTTGAAGCTGTGGTTCAGGGGGAGCACTGAGCTGCTCTCTGGGGACATCTGTTGTAGATGGGATCAGTCTTCCTCAGAGGGAGCTGAGCCTGAGTGTGATCCTGGAGGAGGTGCATCAAATGGATCAGAGTGTGAATGGAGGGGACTCCTATCTTCTGGCTCCCCACAGGCCACAGGAGAAATGAGGTTACCCTCTTCCAGTGGGTTCACTTGTGCCACGTATTGTATGAAGTGTGCTGCAGCTGGTAAATGAACTTGGGCCATAAGGAATTGTTGGTGCTTCTCTAAAGGTAGAAGTAAAATCAAACATGGTTGTGATTGAGAAGCTGGCTTCTAAATGTGCTTTCAAAATTGCCCAGTGAGTCAAATATCTCTTTGTAGTAAAGAGAAAACAGCTGGATCAGCATGCACATTCTGGGACTAACCAACTGACTTCATTTCTTAGGGAACTTGGCATACTGAAGTTCATTAATATTCATGTCACAGTGGCAGTGGGGAAAGTGGTTCTCTCTACGTACTCTTCCTTCCCCCTATCCTTTGAATTATCTTCAGCATGATGAAATACCTTTGAGTATGATTAAATACACCACCATCAAAGGTAACAGACTGTTGCTATCCTCAAAGGATGGCTTTATCCTCCAAAAAAAGACTTTTATTGATGACTGAGATGGTAGCATTCTGTCTGAAGAACCTGCTGAAGGTGTCAGGCTACATCTCTATTTTTAGATATTCCAGCCTTTCAGTTCTTTGTGTCCCTTTCTACTGCTTTCTGTAGTGTACCAGCTTAGGGTAGAGTCTTGTGTCACTGTCCTGTCACTCCTTCTTGCAGGTAGTCTTTCTAAATATCTTCTGTAGCAGGTACTTTTCATAACACAGTACATGATTTTCTCTACTCTGATTCCATTTGATAGTATCTGTCTTGCTGTTTCATTTTGGGATTCCATAGCAATTATGGAATAATCATTTTGACATAAATGGAATTGGTATTGTGCTCCTTGCCCACAAAGATGTAGTTTTTTGAATGAATTGGAATAGTATCTTTTTCTGAACTTGTCCTGTAGAGATGGTTTGCTTGAATTTGTTTGTTATTTCTAAAAGACTAAAAGCATGAATTTTCCTTACAAAATTCTCTAGATTGCCTTTGATCAGTGTTGCACTAATCCAAGGAAAAGCTTTTGGAGGAGGAGCAGAACTTACCACAGCATGTGATTTCAGGTAAGATCAACAATTTGAGCAGCTGCCACATCAGGTCAGTGATATACTGATTGTACCTCTGAAATGTGGGGTGCTTGAGGTGCCACTTGTACCAGGAGTCATGTCCCTGAATTCCAAGGCATTTGGAACTGGTCTTTGTCAGCAGACTTCACAAGGGAAAAATAAGTTTGGGTTTCCTGATAGTACAGAGGAAAGATTATTTACTGCCAGGTTATACAGTTTGAATCACTGGGTAAAACAAGAGCAGGAAGGAGCACTAGCAACTGACTTACACACCAAACGGGTCCAACTTTTCACCCCTGAGTGAGAGGTGGGAGCACTGCAAAATTGTCTCTTTATGTGATGATCAGAAGTAAAAATAAAGAAACAAAACTCTCCATAGCCTGGTATTTCATGTTCTGGGTTTATTATTTGTAACGTAACTTTGTGCTGTATGATTTTTTTGAAACAAGGGTTTGAGGTGCAGAGGAAAGCCAGTGAGGTTTTGTCCCTGTTTCTTTTTTTTCCATGGAGGTGCAGGGATTTGTCATCATGAAACTAGCAAAAAAGCAGAGTGCTTTAATTAAAGAGGCTGAAAGCAGAACAGGAACTGGATGAAACAAAAATAATGAAATGTCACTTTATTTAAACAGCTGTCAAGGTGCAAACAGCCTACAGGTGAAACAGGACAAGCACTGTGACAGCCTTTCTGAAAGTGAGGAGCTCCTAGTGAAGTA
Source organism: Chloroceryle aenea (assembly GCA_013399075.1). Lineage (NCBI taxonomy): Eukaryota > Metazoa > Chordata > Aves > Coraciiformes > Cerylidae > Chloroceryle > Chloroceryle aenea. Next base: position 14,032 of record VWZY01010105.1, read on the forward strand.
TTTTAGCTAAGAGCAGGAAATGTGGTCTTGCAGAGGCCTTAGTACCTGAAGCTGGAAAGGAACTGTCCAGAACGAGCTGAGTGTGCTTGCATTCCAAGTACTGCTAAGCAAACTAGAGTATCACAGTGCTGTTCCAGGTATCAGGAGCAGGCTTTGGATAGAGATGATGCCATCTGCATTGTCTGAGCCACTCAGAAGCGATTCTCCTTTGCTTTGAAACTAGATGCAGGCAGATCTTCCTTCATATCTACACAGTGAACTGGAACCCCAGCTTTTACTACAGCCTCTGAGTACAGGCTGCCTAGTAACCATATGGAGAGGTACCATGTTTGACAGCTGCAGCACTGACAGGGGAATGAATGCACCTGGGAGACTGAACAGCTCTGAATCTGTTGACAGAAAGTGAATCCTGTTATCCCTAAACAGGAGTTTAGGGAATGTGAACATAATGAAATGGAAATCTTTCAGCTTTCTAAAATCTCTACTCTCCACTTTTACTCCAGCTATGTTGTTTGACACCCTGGGTAATCACAGTCATTGTCAAGTAACTCTCATCTGCATGAATCGAGCAGCTGCAGTTCCTCTGATGTGCTGCCATAATTTTCATAATAGCTCCAGCTCTTGATCCATCTTCCATTACAGTCTAACACACCCATCCAGTGCAACCAAATGATAGCAATTGAGGAGCAGCAAATGGGCCTTAATTAATAACAGCAACAAGATAGAGAAACATACTCTGTGCTGCCACTGCTCCTGAATTTGAGAACTTTAATACTGGGGGACAAAATCTGTTTGGGTTTTTTTCAGCACTGTGAGTTGATGTCAGTGGAACAGGCATTCTGTCCCAAGCTACTAGATGTCAAAAGAGAGACCTGAGAATAGAAATCAGAGAGGTTTGTTTTCTTCCTTGAATAAACTGTTTCTATCTTTTATTTTTAAGAACAGAAAAGTGATTTGTGGCTCCTTTTAATTCTAAATTTTCTCATTCACTTCTGTTTTTCACAGTTAACCATGTAAACTTCCAAAGTGCATGGTACTGGCCTCAAATACTTTCTTGCTTTAATCTCTGCCAGTTTGTACTACATTAAGCATACTGATATTGTTGAAGTGATTCACCTGAACCAAAAGGGCTTATGTGCCTTCTCTGAAATGTGCTCTGGCAGCATAATGCCCTTCTCTACTTGAAGGAGAGCAGTGGACAAATCCAGCTTTAAAATGGTTGAGGTGGTTTAAGGTATTACTGATGTATTCCTCCAGTGGCAGTTCCTGGGGGGAATGGTCTCTTACTCAGTTTTGAGCCAGCTTGGATTAGGGAGGGCTTGCATGAACTCTGGCATGTTTATTAGTGACATAAGGGAGTGAGGAAAAGTGAAAGAAAGCATCTTAGGTAACTCCACCTGTAATGGGGTGTTGGGCAATAAGCTAACAGATACGAGGCAGAGATGACTTGGTAATGAATTTATTTGTGCAATTAGTAGATTGCAATAATCTCCAAGCACAATAGCTGCAGTGCACTACCAGCCACTAGCCTGAATAACCAACTTTGAATTCTGAGCTGGCTTCTCTTCTATTTCATGTTGGTGCCTTAGAGAAGTCTCACTGGAGTGATGCCTGTGTCCCTCTTCTACACACATCTACAGCTTTGCAGATTTGGTCCTATGTCCCTTGGCTGATGGACTTCCATTGTACCTGAGTGGTTCTGGAAAATAGTCTCTTCCCCTCCCACCACCCTTTTTCCTCTCTAATGCTCCTGCAGCTGAAATAGAGATGTGTCCCTGCCATGTGAATCGGATCTAAAAGGTGGTCTCCATGCCCAAGATGAGAGTACAAAGGTGGAAAGCTACTCTTTTCTCTTGCCTTCGACCTCAAAATGGGCTTACAGGTAGAGGCAGCAGTGTTCCTTTTTGGAAAATAAATCAATCAGCTATAATTTCTTCATCTGTACTTGATATTGCACAGCTAAATCACCAATGGCCATTTTCATTGCTCTTGCTGGTGACAAGCTTTATGAAAAGCACCATTAATTTAAAGAGGTATTTTTCTTCCTGCCCTATGTCTGCAGGAATGGCAGAATCGAGCTTTTAAGAAGGGAAGCAGCTCATGCTGCTGGTAATACTGCATTTATCAACTTGGGCTGGCTGCAATTTAGTGGATGTTTTTTATATTTCTGTGAAATATGTAGGTGTGCTTAGCATTCCATTTTAAGGTGTTAGGCATGTTCCATAAAATGCCTCTTAAGAGATCCAAGGAAATGCACTCTTATTCAGTAGCTTTTGCCGTGCGTGTTCTTGTGGTAACTTGTGTTTATTCTCTTTTGATTTTCCATGCCTTTAGTGCATTCTGTGCCATTTGTACCAAATGAAAGGAGTGGAAGATAATACAAACCTTACATAGATGTAGGCCCATCAGGACTGACTTCTCAGTTGTTGCTCCTTTAAAGGAGAGGGTGGCCAAAAAAAAGCTGTAAAGACATTAGTATTCCGCAGTGAGCTTTTCCAAGAATAGGTTTGAGAACCTCCAAGCACAACATACTAGCTTCTTTGGAAATATCTCTCTGTATGCAAGGATTTTGTCTTTTAGTTTTATCAGGGGAGGCCTTTAGGTGCACAAGATGCTGCTGTTTGAAATAGGGCTGCCTCAGTACATAGGTCTTCACTGGGCAGAATGTGATACGAATGTAAGAGGATGGGGTTCACATATTCATGAGTTCTTGCAAAATCCAGGCTGACAATGCACTTTTCATTAGCTGTGACTCTGTAACATTGCTGCTCATCATCATCATCATCAAAAGAACCAGTAACCAAATCTGAGAGTGAGTTCTTACAGCTTCAAGTGCTTGCTACATGCCACAGATCACTTATCTTTTAACTATGTAACATTTCTCCTCTCTAATATATGTATTTGTGTCTGTCTGTAGATGTGTGTGTATAAAACCTCCCTCAAATCAGCTGGCAATTTTAGAATTCCATTGCAGTCATCCATCACTTCACACTGCTAGAGCCCTGGGAGGTTTGTTAGGACAATTTTCTGACTACATTTTGGAGAGATGGATTATGGTTTTAAAAGTTTCACGTTGCCTGCATTTCAGAAGGCTGTTCTTATTTTTGACCTGGCACACTTGAAATCTGGTTAAGTAACTGCAGCACTGCTAGAAATGGATTTGAGAGCTTGTATTTTGGGGCTTGTACTTAGGGACTGGTATTGGTTTTTTTGTTAATACCAGTTTTCATTTGGGGTTGAATTTCACATGTTTGCAATCTTCCAGACAGAGGATTTTTAACACAGTCTACATTTAAGTTTACCATTGTTTGATTTTACTGGAAGTGTAAATAACAGCAGCAAAGCATGAATTTGAGTTGACATTTTCTTTCTGAGGTCTTTTTGTAGGGATTTTCTCCATTCCAGGTTGTTTTCTTTCTTTGGTTTTTTTTTCCTTTGGGGTCCAAACCATCTTATTCTGGGTGAATGAGGTTTTTGATATCATCATCAGTGTGTCTCTGCACACTGAATCACAGAATATCTTTGGCTGGAAGAGACTTCAAGATCATCTAGTCCAACCTTCACCCCAACACTGCAAGCTCACCACTAAACCATGTCCCTGAGCACCAGGTCCACACGCCATTGAAACATCTCCAGGGATGGTGACTCCACCACTGCCCTGGGCAGCCCATTCCAATGTTTGATAACCTTTTAGTGAAGAAATGTTTCCTAATATCCAGCCTAAGCTTCCCCTGGCTCAGCTTGCAGCCATTCCCTGGGGTCCTGTCACACAGCACCAGGGAGAAGAGACTTAGCTAAGGCAGATTTTAGGGAGTATCAGGCTGGACCCATGCTGATCTTAGCTGCAACACCAGGCTGTCTCTACACCCTAGGGGAGCACTGGAGGTTCAAGGAGAATTAGTTTAGGAAGAGTACAATGCACTGAAAGAGTCCAGTACACTTGCATCTGTGCAGTGACAAATCACCAGTTTTGATAAACTGCCTGCAGGTATTTGAGTTTGACACTTCACTGCTGATCTGTGCTACAAAATTAATCTTTGGTGCATATATAAAAATCAGATAGCTCCCCAGGTTGGTTAATATGAAGTCTGAGAAGCATTTATGTATTTCAGTCTGCTGATTTTGAGGTGGGATTATGATGAGCTGTCCTTTGTGGAAAGGACAGACTGCCTGAACAGCTCCCCTTGATGTGGGAGGAGGGTGTCCCTGCTGCCTCTGCCCAGCTCACTGCTTACCTCTGGTTTGCCAAGCACCAGTGAAGATTCCTGGGTGAGTAAACTGTCTCCCTAAAAGGCAACAGAAAGCCTGGATACGTCCTGTTCTTACAGTGAGATAAAGTGGTTTGTAAAGGGACATAGTGTTGGCTAGAGCCAATGTAAAGGAGGAGTTAAACCACTAGAAGATGACAAAGAACAGGAAGGGATGCGAGTACAGCATTCTCCTTTTGGATTTAGGGGACTGTTAGATAGGCTCAGTTTCCCCTGAAGCCACAGCTTCCAACTGCCAAGCTTTGTATTGGATCAGCTTCTAGAGAGTGTCCTCTTCCAGGGTCCCTGTTGTCCATCTCATTTTTTCAGTCCTGCCACATGCTATTGAAGGACTATGGGAAGAACTCTTCATCTCTCTGTATCACTCCAAGGACCAATACAGTTACCATTGTAGATGTCTGAAGGGCAGTCAGCCCCAGGAGAGTTACCAAATATTCCCCAAATGGCTGGAATTCCCAGGCTTTTTGCAAGCTGTGTGGATCTTACCCTGCTTTCACTCTAAGCAGTGCCTTCACAACTGCAACTTCCACTCTTCCCTTTCACCCCACCCCTCCTTTCTTTTTTTCCCCATCTAATCCAAAGCAACCCAATGTCCTAGTGAGGATTTGGAGCCCTGCAGGCTGGACCTCTGTGGTACTGTTCTTTCAGGACTCAGCCAACCTTCTGTGAAACAAGACTGCAGGTTGTTTGAACCTGAAAACTGTGGTGGTTTCAGCTTCCTACTTTTTCCTGGATTCTGTAGTTAGTAAGAAATTAATTGCTACTGCTGTAACTCAGCAGTCACAGTAAGAATAGATCAAATTATAAATTCTTATGTTAAATTCATTCCCATTATGCTTAAACTGTTGTATGTGCAACAACTTCTCCCATTTCTCTAGGTGCTATTCTCCAGTTCTGCTTTGTGAGTTCACATTCATCAACAAAAAGCAAATATATAGACTGAGGAGTAAAACATTTCAATTAGTATGGATTTGCATGTGAAAGAGAAAGATTGTCCATAAAAAATACAAAATGCAGGTACCAGGGGGAATTATGGTTCTGGTGATAATGGAATTGGTCACACTCTTTGGGATATTTGTGGAGGATCTGCTACAGTTTGCTGAAAATCTGCCTGTTTCTTGTTGAGCTGGTCTGAAGACACTATCAGTTAGTGATCTGATCTGGCTTTCATGCCCCATCAGTATAGCTAATGTGCTGTGTGAAAAAGGGAAGAGGTGAAAAGCTAAGTTACTGTTTTAATAGAGAATTTTCATGTCAAATTCTCCATCCCATTTATGCTTTTTTTTCTATGTGGCATTGTGTGCCCCACTCAAAAAAGGGAAGAAAATAAAGAAAAAAAGAAATCAAAAAACCTCCAAACCTCTGAAATCATGTATCACATCTGGAAAACTTAGAGCTGAAGTCTGGAATGGTTGTGTAGGATGTGCAAATGTAGCAACAGTAGCACTGAGCCCAGAGACAGCTCGATTGCAAAGCCTGTCTGGGTAGGCCAGGTCTTGGGAAGGGTTCTCAGTGTGATGTTGCCACATATTTTAAATCCTTTAATGCTGGGGGTTGCAGAAACACGATATATCAGAGACATCATCAAGCATTGGAGCAACTCGAACCTTGCATCTCTTAGGGCTGATGTCAAGAAATGCTGTTCATTTTAGTTGGCTGAGTTCAGGCAAGTGAAGTGACCTCTTTGGTCTGTTTTAGATGCCAAGCTCTGAGCCAGAGTGTTGGGAAGCTTTCCCTTCCCTCTCTGTTTCAGCAGCAAGGTGAGCAACCAGTATGACTGAAATGTGCCTGCTTTAATTGCAGGTTTCTGACCTTGAATTTGGCCCGGGAGACTTTTGTTCTATTTCTTTCTGGTCTTGATAAACACATATGAAGGTAATAAAGATTTGGGAAATGGGGGTTATAAACATAGGAGTATATGCTGCAAAAGTGTGCACATCATCATCATTTAAAAAATCCCTTAAGTTCAATTTAAAAACAATCTCCAGTGTACTTTTTTTACTTCTAGGTGAATACTGGCATTCAGGTTTGACTGAAAATTTCAATTCTCAAACATCTTTACTTCCAAATGGCCTTTTTTTTTTCATCGAAGAATCTGGTAAAATATCACTGGATCTTTTCTAATGGAAATTTTTGCTTTAGTCTAAAAGGCATATCTGTTGTTGAAAATGTTTGCTTGAATGAAAGCCAAATAACTGCAGTTCCTTTTTTGGAAGGAGAGACTCATGTAACATTTCTGATTTCCAGCATGAGTAATTGTTATGCGAGCGTTCCTTTGGCGTTCACTCGCTCGTGTATCGAGATCTTGGCAGCCTGTGAAGAATAGCTAAAACCTGCTTCATGAGTAAGACCTGAGTGCTTTATCAAGATGAAAATGACTCTGAAAATAACTGTATGGTAACAGAGGTTGCTGTGTGCCTGTGTCCCGTTGACACCAGGGTAATATAAATAAAGTTAGAGATGAAAATGAGAAGAGGGGAAGAGTGTTGGTAAGACTGGCTGTTAGCAGAGGAGGAGAAGAGAACTGGTAGGCTGTGGATTGCTGTCATACCACTGTGGGGAGAAAGGAGAATCCAGGAACTGCATTTGGAACATCAGTCCCACTCCATGGCCCTGGCGATTCGGGCCGTGTCAGAGCTTATGCTGCATACTTCAGGGGACTTGCAGCCCCCCTGGTGTAACTATCTGGTTTATTCTTTCTCTTCTGTGTGCTCTTGAACTGTGATGCAAGCCTTGTGTTCATTTACAAGCCTTTGTAGAGCTGCTCTGCTCCTTCCCCACGTGCTCACCTGGAGGTGGTGTCAAGCTGCAGCCACGGACAGGGGAGTTGGCATTGCCAGCTGTGTCCCTGGAAATGTCTCTGCCTTTCAGTTTACTCTTTCTGCTGGTGTTTTGGGTCTCCTTGGCTTACTCCCCCCCCAAAAACCAAGCCAAAAACCCAGCCAACAACAAAAAACCCAAACCCAAAAAGGCTCATCTTACTTCCTTTAATACTGCTTGTGATGTTTTCATCAGTTATGCTTTTTTGAGCCCCTGTTTCTTGCCCTGGGATCTGTCATCTAATGCAGTTTTTTATTCCTGCTCCAGGAAAAAAACAACAACTTTGTGTAATTTTCAATATTCAGCTTCATTTATCCCTTTAGAAGAAATGTAGCATTTTAGAGCATGCTTTTCTCTCTCAGATTTCTGTCAAGCCACAGGTAAAAAGGTTTAAAACTCCTAATGCAGGTCTGCTGCGTGAGCCTTCAGCTGTAGCTGACTTCTGGGATGTTCTGTCCAAGATGAGATTGGAAGAGCCTTCTGTGTGGATGGCAGCCAGTATGACAGAGAGCATCACCTGCAGCAGGCTTTTAGGAGGCCCTACCTTGTCCTATTTAAGGATCATTTTCTAGTAACAATATTATTTTTGTGCTTCTTCCCTGGAGTGGCTCCATTTGGAACTGGTAATCTTGCAGGTCTGAGTGGGTTTTTGGAGGCTCATCTTCCATCAAATGTCTCGATGTGTTGGGCAGTAAATGGTGGAGTTATCCACACCATAAGCTCCTGTTCATTCTTGGGGAACACAACCCTCCTAAACCAGCTCACATCTGGTTAGTTGTTTCTGCTCTGGTGTCCCCATGTTCCATCTCTGCCTCCAGCTCTTCTTTCCTTGCTGCATCTTCCCGGATTTTGATCCAGGATTTCATTTTTCAGAATTTTAGCATCAACCAAATGTTTTCTGTCTTCAGGTGAAAATATGACTTTAGCATTCTTTCTTCTGCATTTCATTTGGCTCTGGGTTATGTGAGAGATCCTGATAGTCACATTATAAATGATTATTTTAAGGTTCCTTTGAAGAGTGCATCTCTCATTTTTAGATCCATCTACTCCCCTCTGGGAAGCACCCTGGGATTTCCAAACCAGCCCAGAAGAACATTAACTCTTGCTCAAGAAAATCCACCTGTAACTGGGAGTCTATTTTTTTGGATCTGATTTTGACCCTGATCCTTAGGGTTCCATAAAATCCATTGCAAAATCTGACTGGAGGGCAGCAAAGGTTTGTGGTAAAGGCAACGTGTGCTGGGGAGACTTGAGGTATTTTTCTAGGCTACTTTATGTAAAGCTTGACTCTTGGCTTTTGTTGCAAGTGGGGGGAAAATGGATGTGCAAGAGTGTTACAAAATAATCTAGTAACTATAAATAAGGCTCTGTATAATCTGCAAGGCAATTTGAAAAGAGCTGTGAGAAAAGTGAGCTCTTCTATTGGTGAGATTTCTTAGGCTGGCATCAAGCCTACTCCTTTGACACCCAAGTTTAGAGTGTGCCTAGAACACTCTGTGCTTGGGAGGCTTGGTAGAATTTTTTGCTTTTATTTTTGTTCTTGGGTATCAAGTTATTTAAACCTCAAGTAAAGAAGATATTGTTCTGTGTATTTTGGTTGGTTGGGGTTTTTTTAATCATGGAAAGGATTTGAGAGGGGTCACTCTCTGATGGGATTATTAAAATAGTAGCTGGACCTACTTCTTTCCATTGCTTTCCTGGAGTAAAGGCTACAGATTAAAGCTCACAAACACTAAAAAACATGAAATGTGCACAGTCTTCTCTTATGCTACTGATATTTAGGATTGCAAAGCAGCTTTTTGCACTTGCACAAAGGACATAGTTTCTCCAAATGCTCTTCAACCTTTTTAACTCAACTGGAACTGAACATTTTAGCTTGACCTGAAAGGGGATAGAATTAGATTGGATATAGGGAAGAAAATCTTTACTGCCAGGGTGCTGAGACACTGGAACAGGTTGCCCAGAGAAGCTGTGGATGGCCCCTCCTTGAAAGTATTCAAGTCCAGGTTGGATGAGGCTCTGAGCAACCTGATCACTGCAGGAGGTGTCCCTGCCCACGGCAGGGGGGTTGGAACCAGATGATCTTTAAGGTTCCTTCCAGCCCAACCCATTCTATGATTTTGTCTTTGTATTCTTTAGTGGTTACCATTTAGGCATCTATCAAGTGAGTATCTGTGACTAAAGGTTTCTCAGAAAGAGCAAAGATCTGGGGGTTTGATTTTATGATGCCAGTCTGCACAACTATCACCAGAAGCATAAAGGACAAACTCTTATTTTTCTTGGATGTACAATATTTTCACTTTGGAAGTTTGACTTGGTGTTGCCACAGCTCTGAGGCAGCAATTGCTGTTCTGCATTGGACAGAAACATGAGAAGCTCTCCATGGGAGAGAAGATAGGGGAGAGGAGTAGAGGGAATGAATACCAGCAAGCTGTGGTGGGAAACATGGAACAGTTGTAGCTGGCCAACATTCCTACAGCTCAAAAAAATCTGCTAAATATCATTAGCAAGGAGTTATCATTTAAATGTTTAATTGGGGCTTTTTGATCCTTTAAAACCTGTGCAATTAATTGATTGAAAGAAGTGAAATCATGACTAACACTTCTCAGGATGTTAATATTTCTTGTTAATCTTGTTAATCACTTGTTAATATTTTTAGCCAATGAGGTGGTTGGGTTTATTTTGGTGATAGTGGGTGTAGTAAGATAGCTGAAGAAGAATCTTTAGCTGTTTTATCTAGATAATCCCTTTGCAGAGTACCTAGGTAGTTATTTGATGGTGTAGTGATAAAGAGAATGATGAGACACTCTACTGGAAAGGCAGAGACCAACTAATTAGTCCCAGCTTGCTTTTGAAGGAGACTGTCTTCTTTTGGAGGGGCTAATTCCAACAGCATTTGTCACAAAAATTGAAGGAAGGACTGGAAACTGCTCATCAGCAGCTTTCCTGACTAGCTAAATAGGAGTTCTGCATATTTCTTCTGCAGAATAATCTTCCCATAGTACCTTGCTGCTTCAAAATTCATTTTTATGACAAAAACGACTGGTTAGTGCAGTTGTTTTAAGGTGAGTTTATGAAATAACCATTTACAACCAGCTTGTGTAGTGGAATCTGAAACAAAGCTAGAACTACAGGTTTACTACATCGTTTGTGAAAGTTGATTAAAGTATTTCCAGCCTTTCCAGTAAAACACTTGGTCCTGAGAATCTTTTGAGTGACTAAATACTCACACTGTTTGTACCATTTGAACACGATGGTATCATGTAATTAACTATCAGTATTTAGGTTTCCAGGTTAGATCTCTACAGGCATGGACTGCAGCCATGGCTTTAGTTGGTACTCTTGATTTCAGGCTTTCTGGGGCTTTGTGAAGAGGTCAAGGCAGTGGCTCATAATCAGGTCTTGCTTTCAAGGCTATACTCGGGAATTATTGTTAAAAGATTATGGAGAATATGGATGAGTTTTGCAGTAAATTTCTAAGGAATATTCCCATACAACACTTTGTATCTTAATGTAAAGAAGTTCTCACATGTGTGTGGTGGGGAGGAGAGGTTTTAGATACAGTAAATGGGAAGGTACACGGAATCTGGGCTGTGTTCCTGACTTGGAACGCAGATATCAGAGGTGAATTGAGTGCTAGATCCATGTTAAAAGTTGCAGGACCACCTGCCATGCTAAGGGAATGGAGAGAAGGCAGTGAGCCTGGAGGTACATGAACTGTTCAGGACAGGGTGCAGTTGCAGCAGTGCTCGACTGCTTGCGCGATGATCCTCGCCCAAGCTTCGTGCTGGAGTGACAGTTAATTGCATGTCATGGTCCAGCTTGCAGGGTGGCACTTGCCAGGGGTGAGATCCCTTAGCACTCCACCTGAGCCATGGAACTGAAGCTTCAGAACTGGCTGGCTGTGTTTGCAGCAAAGGGCCTGGAAGCATCAGAGGAGACCACAAGGACTAGGGGTTTTGGGCAGAGCAGGAGCTTCCAGTATCTGATCATAGGTTTCCTCAGACTTTCTGTGACTGTAGGAAGAGCTTTATCCTCCTGTTGGCTGAAGACCCTTTCCCACACTTGCATCTCCTCAGGCACAGGTGGACCTTCATTGTCATGTGCCATGATCAGCAAACAGCACAGGAGATCCCAGATCCTGTAGTTGTACCGAACTCAAGATGCCTATGGCAATGCTTTTGCCTCCAGTGAAAGATTCAAGGTGACTCCTCTCTTTTATGGAACTGTTTTAGCATCCAGTTATCCACTTCTACCTTATCTGAGTAATTATTGTGGCTTGGCTGTCCACCTTAAAGCTTTTTTTGTTTTCTTTTGGCAAAGCAAGAGCTGTAGTATGCCATCTAGAAGATATTACTTGATTTATGTGGTGCACTGGAGGAACAGGAGGACTGATGTTAATTATACATCAGGGCTTTTGCTGGACAGATAAAGGAATGTGTAGTTTAGGTTTTGCTCTGATGCTATGAATTCAAGTCTCCCAACTCCACACATTAGATTATGTGGTGCAATGTGGGGATGAAGTGATGAGACAGGGACTGGATTGTGAACGTTGTGCAGATGCAGGATGAGAAGAGGGGAGAAGTGGACAATGGACCCCAGCTTTCTTGCTCACTTAAGACCCAGCATGCATTTGAGAGCTGCTGCTTTGGTGAATGGTCCTGGTTGTGCTTGCCAAGCAAAGTTACAAGATCCTCAACCAGTCACACCTGACCTTTTGTCACTTGCAAGGAAGGGCATCCAATTTTCATGCCCACTTGGCAAAACAGGTTCCATCTGCATGATAAACACCATCCACAGATAACATCACACCTGACCTCTGAGAAATTCTTGAACTTGCACTCCCCAGCAGTGTGTATTTTAAAAAGGTATCTTGGCCACATGACAGCAGAGCAACTTCATGTAGCAAAAGTCCCTTAAGGTGATGTTACACCAATGAGGGCATTAGCAAACCATACACATTTGGTTGGAAAGTGGATTGTACATCAGCTGAACTTCTGTTTGCTGGTTAAAACAAAGGTTTGGCCTTTGATAGCCTTCTTTCTGTTACCATTTTCCTGGTTGTTTTCTTTTTTCTTTCATGTTTCTCTTTCCTGTGTTTAGAATAGTTGTGTGAGTGGTTTGCTTGGTTGGTTGGAAGCCTTTGATGCCAATACTCCATGCTTGCCATCTTCACCAAGTAATGACAGTTGGCCAAACCACATGACCATGGCCACTGTTTTTGATGTGTCTGGATGACTTGCATCTATGTTTTGCAAAAATGTCTTAACTGTAGTTGAAAATTTAGTTTTATTTCTATAACTCTTTGCTCTACAGCACGTTAAAATTATGGATGTCTTTTAATTGTATCCCAAGGCCTTTGTCTTTTGGAGGATTTTCCTCTTCATGTTGCTTCAGTCACCTTGTTACCAAAATTGATAGAAGTTAGCAGGTTTGCTGAGGGAACTTCCTATGACCCAAGGCATAAGCTTTGCTTATTATTTATGTTGACTGGTGGTTTGAGAGCCAAAGACCAAAGTATCTGTGGGGGAGATGAAAGTCACCTCCTGCAGTTCTGGCTGCCATCCCTCAGAATAACCATAGCTGAGGACCAGGTGCTGCAGCCCTGCATGCTGCTGGCTGCCTCCCTCCAGGGTGTGCCAGTCTTGGGCCAGCTACAAAGAAAAGACTGCAAGTCAGGAGCTGTGTCCTTATGTGATGCTGGGAGTCAAACAGAGATGGGGACAAAATCCAGGTCGCTGACAACATGTTTAATGTTTTAGGCATCCTTTTCTTTTCCAGCATGTGTTTCATGGTAGGAGCTTTTGAAAAGTATGAAATAGAGGATGGTGTTTGTCTCTGCCTAGTAAATGTTATTAGTGCCTTCACCTTGTCAGAATGCTGAGAAACCCTGAAGCTCAGGAAATGATGAGGTAAGGGCCAGCACAAACCCTATTATAACCTTCATTCTGCCCAAGAAACACATTGTACCTGTTGGAACAATCCAGTAACAGGACAGCTATAAAAACCAGGCATGAAAACCAGAAAAAATACATTTTTGTTTCCTTTTTCAGCTTTCATTGCATAAGTTCCAGCTTCAAGGAGCTAGGAAACACTTTAGCAGAGGAAAGCAGAGCCTTTAGCTCACAGCAAGTGCTGCCTTTGAGGAAGCAAGTGGATCTGTTTCAGGAGGAGATTTGTTAGGTTGCATTGTTAATGGCAAACGAGGTTTTCTTCTCACGTGTGTTGCCTGTGACGTGACCTGAGCTGACAGTTGGTGGGTGCAGTGAGATGCCACGGGGTGAAGAAATCCTCTGATGGAGGGTGGAGGGTTTGTAACGTGTTTGTAACAGGTGGTGCATCCGAGGACATTTGAAAAGGTGCAGCAGGAACATTTGCTGTAGCTCTTGTTTGCTTTAGATGACTAAACCAAAATTGGATGTGGTCCACGGTGGCTGTGCTTTCTTCCTGGGGTGGTTGTAGTGCTTGTAAGAGGGAAATACAATGTTCTTAAAGAAGGTTTCAGCTGCAGTTGGGTGGTTTTCTTGCCATACCATTTTATTTCTGCTTTAAGTCGTGAGGATTTTGTTACCCTTCACAATTCTGAAGGATGTTTCTCTGCTTGTTACTTTGGATGCTAATTACATTTAATAGATATTTTTTCAGTATTGTCATGCAACAGATTTTTCCTCTTTATTTTTAGGGCAGGGAAGGCACGTGTCTAGGAGCCTAGCAGTATTACCTTCCCCTGGGATACAGGAGACCCAGATTTTAATTCCCTTGACCTGAAAGACAAGAGCAGGCATACTGAGTCAAACCAGGGTTCATTTTGTATTCATCTACTCTTCCATCCCAGGCAGGGCCAGTACTGGGTGAGTAAGGTACAAACAGCTCAGGAGTGGAATAGAATAGTTCTTCAGTCTTTTCAGCTTTTTGATGTCTGCATTTTTATGTTTAGTACTGCTTGATGTACTTTTCTTACATGAATTCATCTAATGGGAGATCAGATCTGTCATGTCTCAGAAGGTGGATTCGATTCCTTTCATAAAACAAAAAGGGAAATATTTATGTGAGGCTGCAGGTGGTGATGTTCAGAAGCTGATCTCAGGTTAGCTTGGCAACAGCATATGCCTCTTCAGGTCTTCACTGCTTCCTTGGAAGTCAGTGGTGTACCTAACAGAGTGTGATGGGTGGTTTCTGTAAGAAATGGTGACTTCAGGAGAGGATCCATAGCTGAAAAGTCTGAAAAAACAAACCATAGGTATCTTTCTTAAGCCTGAGGCAGTTAAGACAACCTTTCTACCCTTCTACTGACCACCACTTCTCTCAGTATTTTCTGTGGAGCTTGTTAAAAGGAGCATTGTAGGGAGAGGTGAATCCTAGTGAGATCCTGGAAGTTGAAGACTCACAATCTCTCTATGGATTTAGCTGTCAGTCATTTATTGTCCTTTCATCACATTTGGTTCCATTTTCTGAGAGGGAGATGGAGCCTGTGAAGGGTGACAGAGCCTTTCCCACTTCCTAAGTGTTTTCAACATTTTTCTTGTTGGTGCTGATGGATTGGCCATGCTTCTAATGTAAAATCTGATTTCCCTTACAAACTTCAGAGGGTATTGACCCAACGTACGCTGCCCTCGGGATGTTCACTGAAATGCCCACTTTAAGGCCTGAACCCAGGAGCCTGGGACAGTCTCAGATTCAACAAGCACAACATTGTCTTACTGACCTGTGATGGCTGTCTTAGGACAGTGCCTCCAGACTATCTAACATCAGATGCTCAGCTGCTTATGACCTCTTCGACTTTAATGCCTCACATTGCTCAGCACAGCTAGAATTAAACTCTTCATGATGTTTTCATTATTGCTTTCCCAGAGGGACACTGGGTGTCAACAAATTGCAAAGTCACCTGAGCCAGCAAAGGGCTTTTGAAAGAGTTAAAGTCTTCCTTTTGGAGAGGAGGAGACACCTGAGCTCCCTGGGATTTGCTGGGTTTGGGAAGGACTTGTTAACGTTAGCTAAAAGCCTTTCCTCCTCTGCAGTGCTCTGCTCTCCTCCTTTTGTCACACAACCTTCCTCCACTGTCTCTACAAAAAGGCTTTCATGCAATCTGGTACGTCAGCTGTTGCCTTTGTGCTTTGTGTTGGGTCTGGGATGAAGCGTAAGCTCTTCAGCCCTGGTGCTTTAGAGTGTGGCATGAATGCTGATGGTGCTCTGGTGAAGAAAAAAAAGCAACCAAACAAACTTACAATTAATAATAACAAAGCAGATTTGGGAACTGAGAGTTCCAAGAAGTTGTTGCATTTTTAAAGGTTTTCTTTTCCTTTTTTAAACTGCTTGTCTCAGAATTTTCATTATGGAAAACTGCAGTGTTAGGAAACAGACTTGTGTGTGGATCTCAGTATTACAAGATTTATCTTCAGAAAACCAATTAGTGCTTGAAGTAGGAGCTAATCTCTGTAATTTACATCCCTTGTCTTCTGAACAGCAGCAAGCTACCACACTGCAGGACATTGTCATAAGGAAGAGCAAGTACTGGTCTGTGCCCTGTGCACCTTCTCTGTGCCCTGTGCACCTTCTCTGTGCCCTGTGCACCTTCTCTGTGCCCTGTGCACCTTCTCTGTGCCCTGTGCACCTTCTCTATACATTTCTATTTCTAGAGGGTTTTTCCCCTCACCTCCTGTGTGTCTGTGGACACTGTGGAGAGGGTACAGTCTGCTGCAGCACAGCTCTTCCAGGGAGATGCCTTCACCAGCCCTAGGGTGAGTCCTTAACTAAGAGAGGAGACAGGCTGTAGAAAAGAAGCAAAGATGTGAAATCTTTGCACACTCTGCCTTCTGAAGGGAAGCAATTCTATTATGTGCTGTAAGTAAAGAGAAAGCAATTCAATTCTGTTTTGTGAGCCCTAAGTCGAGCATCCATCCTGACATCTCTTGCTGTAGGGAGCAGATAGAAATCAAACTCACATGGACCCTCTAAAGCACAGAAGAAGAAAAAAAAACCCCAACTGTGCTGTAATCAAGCACCAGTTGCTGCCAGAACCTCCCCAGTGCAGATCAGTACTAAGACCACAATCCACCCTCTCAAGAAATACATCTTGTGAACGCTTGCTTGTTCCTCACCCAAACCCCTGGTGTAGGCACGAGTTAGCAGGGCACTGTGAATAAGTGTAACGTGCCCTCCATCTACAGTTCTCCTCTCAAACACTTCCTGGAACTGACTACAGGCATCAGTGTTGGCCACCAAGCACCTTTACTCGTGGTAGGCTGTGGACCTCCTTTTGAGAAGGGCCAAAAGCTGCAGCTACGGTGCTGCAAATATTAAGATGCTCCAGCTTGGGCTGTCAGCAGCAGCAGGCTGTCAAGTTGTATCAGCCTTGGGAAGCAGAGGGGAGGACAAAATAGAAACCTGAGCTGAAAACACAAGGTCCAGCGTGGCCTGACCTCTGTCTGCTTTTCATTGACAGGTTGATGACGCCGGGGAGTGAAATTCGCTTTGTCCACAAGCGCATGGGTCTGGTGCCCGGCTGGGGAGGAGGAGCACGCCTGGTGCGGATCGTCGGTGCCAGAGCCGCCCTCCGGCTGCTGAGCGGGGCCGTCGGGGTGGACCCCGAGACAGCTCTGAGCCTCGGGCTCTCGGAGGAGACGCTGGCGTCCGCAGATGGAACCGGGGCGGTAGAGGAAGCCCGAGCCTGGCTGAGCCGGTACACGGAGGGTCCAACCAGTGTGATTCAGGCTATGAAAAAAGTGGTGGCCGTGGGAAGGGAGCTACCGCTGGAAGCTGCCCTAAGGACAGAAAAGGATGTGCTTGGAACTGTATGGGGTGGGCCTGCCAATTTGGAGGCGTTGCTTAAAAGACCGAAACATAAATGATGAGCAATGCATAAGAAATGTTCTTGATCTTTTTGCAGACAAAGCTTTCGCTAAAGCAGGCTTTAAACTGAATCATTTAAGGACTTGTTCATTTAAACTGGCGTTAACATTCCTGTTGTTCATGTCAGGAAGGCTTATTTGGTGTGCAGCCACAGAGGAATCCCCGGCAGATTCTTTACTGTCCTAATCACCCACTGAACAGAGATTACTGAAATCAGTATGTAAAGGTAAATGCTGTGCTGCAAATAGAACTATAATTCTTTTGGAATGAGGCTGGAGATTATTTTCTTTGGAGTTAATTTTGGTTTTCTAACTGGTATGGAGATGAATTGCTTGGAATGTAGGAGTCTTATCTGTGGAACAGGCGCGTCTAAATCGGCAAAAGATGAGTTCAGGGTGTCAGGGGTTGGAAGGGACCTTGGAGATCTTCGAGTCCATCCCCCTGCCAGAGCAGGGCCATCTAATCCAGCACAGGTCACACAGGAGTGTATCCAACCTCCCTGGGGAGCCCATTCCAGTGCTCCCTGACCCTGACAGTAAAGAAGTTCCTCCTCATGTTGAGGTGGAACCTCCTGTGCTCCAGCTCACATCCATTCCCCCTTGTTGAGTTCCCCAACATGAGACCAGTCTCCTTAAGCAGCTTTGAAGGGATGGTAGCTGGTGAGATGGTAGGTTTTGGTTTGTTTTTTTTCATTTTCAGTCAGTTCTATATGTAATTGCTGAGAAAGTATCCAAGGATACTTCAATTTTCATGGTGATTTTTACAGGAGCAGCTGTAACTCACTGAGGAGCTTACAGCCCTCATTCACTGACAGCAATTCAGGTCTTTAAATGCATTGAGGTGTCTTCTCACTTCTCGAGGAACCAGCTACCTACCTACCATCTGCAGATTCCCATAGCCTGGACCTGTGCTGCTGAGCACGTGCAAAGCTGCTGACCTGATGCTTTACATAGAATCTAGCTGAATTCTTGCAAGGCCATGCTGTGTAATGCCCCAGGATGGGATGTCCTTGACTGACTGGGTCATCTGAGTACTTGAGCAGTCTGGAAAGACTTGTGTGTGGATCTGTCTGTGTCTTCAGAGTATTTTTACTGGTGGGGAATATTTGAGCTGACTAGAAGATTTGATTCTTGTTGTCCACTTCATACCAGTGGCTATGCAAGTAATTAGATAACTTGGTGGGGTTTCCTTTCAGAAATTAGAAACTGAGTCCCTGCTTTGGCAGATGATTCTTAAAATGGAACATCTGTAAGAACAAAACCATGCAGACATGTCCATGACTGAGAGTTTCCAGTACTGTTGGTTAAGATGCACTTGTCTCCAACTCCAGCAGTGTCTGAGAGCTGAGCCTGGGCCCTGGGCTCCAGGGGACCATGTTAAGGAGGAAACTTTGGGCTTTGTGGCATTGACATTAAGGGGGCTACAAGAAAGCTGGGGAGGGACTTTTTAGGCTGCTGGGCAGTGATAGGACTGGAGGGGATGGATTAAAACTAGAGAGAGGTCGATTCAGGTCAGACATTGGGAAGAATTTCTTCCCCATGAGG
>VWZY01010105.1:32617-45484 GCA_013399075.1 Chloroceryle aenea
AGTGGGAGGTGTCCCTGCCATTGGCAGGGGGGGTTGGAACTGGGTGATCTTTAAAGTCCCTTCCAACCCTGACAATTCTTATTCTATGACATCCATTCTTACTCTGACCAGCCCTAACTAACTCTAGGTACACGGACCATGCTCACTTGGGAAATAGAGGTAATTCCTTGGATAGAAATCCCTGTTATGAATCTGCAACGTGGCAATATTCCTGAGTTTTAGACAGCAAGGTACTGTACATATGTTTGAGGATCTTGGGACAGATCAGTGAAAAGAATTAGGCCTGGATTGCCTGTTCATAATCTGCAGCTTTGGAGCAGATGCTGTGCTCTGCTTGGGATGTTTTACTCTATGGCTTTCACAGCAGGGAGTGTGCATAGCCTGAAGCAACCAAAAGAAACACCTAGGAAAGGGATGTGTTTGGAGCTGGCACCTCAGGGAGGATAAGGCACCTGCTGATCCTGCCTCTTCACACCTGAAGCTGCTGCTGGAGGAAGATGTCAAACCTCTCCTCCAAAAACAAAGTTCCTTTTTTACCTCCAGGTTGGAAAAGAGACAGGAATGGGAACATGGGGAGAGAGTAGTGTTTGGGCTTGTGCCTCTTTCCCCCAACCCTTTTTATCCAGTAGCTCAGTTATGAATCCTCTGGGAAACTGGATTCTTTCCCATGCTCCACACTTCAAACCCCTTACTACTCGAGCATGGATGCTTTAACATAGGCAGTACTTGACTGTTTAGGATTGAACCTGTTCTGCTTTCCATAAGCTCCTCAAGACTCGTGAGGGATTCCAGATGAAGGCAGGAAATTGTAGCAGAAAAGTGAAATCTGTTTTACTTGCACATTTTGCACCAGAGCTGCTCTGCTAGTAAGTGAAGCTCAGTCTGTCCACCTGCTGGGGACACGTTTCCATTTTCATTTGTAGACAATGAGCTTATTTCTTAGTGCAGCAAATGCATTTCCTCTCCGATAGGTATCAAAGGCCAATGTTTGTTTGCTTCTAAGAACAAGATAAATAATGAACTAGTACTAAGGCAGTTTCAGAAAAGGTTACAAACTCGTTTTGTTGGAATCACAAATATACCAAACATGGCTACAGGGGGTTCTGGGGGCAATTACAGGTGCTTTGTTTTGACCAAAGAGTTTGTCAGCAGCCTAATACCATATTCCCTGGTTTCTTTTCTGTTTTGAAAGCAAGTGCAGCCCTTCATCTGAATATCAGCCTGATTAAATTACCATGAGTGTTACATTACCACCAGAGATCCAGACTGAGATGAAACAGGACCCATTTTATCAATTTCAAACCCAAATGCACACAGAATGCTGGCTTATCATCTTAAAGAGACAAATCCCTGTAACAAGCAGCTGATTAAGCACTTAATTTGTTAATTGTAAAGAAAATGTGACAACTTCATCTTAAGTTTTTGTTTCCCTTCAGAAATGGCCTAAAGAACCCCAAGTGCTAAATGCACAGAAGAAATTAGAAACCTCCAAACTGATGTCTCCTAACTAAAGGACGTGCTGGCTTCTGTATTTCCCAGGGGTAGTTTCCCAGCTCCCTCCTCTGCAAATGAGGTTTCCTGTCACCCTGTGAAATTCCTGCCTTGTTCCATTGCTTCTGTGTCCTGGGGCAGCCCGGGTGCCTAATGGGGGTGTGGATTCAGCACCAAGCAGCCAAAGGTCAGCTACTGGAGGTCTCTGTTAGCAATGTAGGTACTTTATCCAACAGGCAATCTATGTACACTGGGTGTTCTTGCTGAATGCTCCATTCACTATGTGACTTTTTATCCATAGGATTCCTGCATCTGGGGCTATCTGCTTGGGAATTGAAGAGATGATGTGGATTGCAGAGTATTTTAATTTCCTTCTCCCTTTTCATTCTGCTCCTCAGTGTTTGTTTAGCTGTGCTGTACAAGATAGTAAAAACTTCATGCAGAGTTACAGAAAGACACCTAATGCCGTGGGGCTGCAGCTTAGCCAGGACTGACAGAGGACAGGGAGCCTACAGAAGGTAATGGTTTAAATGGAAAATGGGATGGCCAGTCACTGCTTTTTCCCAGCTCGGTCTCAGGAGTACATTTGCCACTCTGGTGATTGACTACTAAGCTCTTGCCAGCCTTACTTCACCTAATTTTGGTACTTCACAGCTGCAGTCAGCCAGCAGGAGCCAAAAGCAGCACCATGGGTGTTCAGCTGAACAAGAGGCCAGCCTCTCTACTTTGGTCAAGACCCCCCAAGGATAATCACTGCTAAAATTATTTGTAGACTGAGCTGAAAATCCTGGATTTAGTATATAGGGAGTCAAGGTCTTGTGTTTTGATTCTTGCTTTCTTCAATGGCAAATATTTCATCTGGAGTAAAGTGTGTGTACCTAGTATAGGCATTGCTACTGAAGGATTTTGCAGCCCAAAGTCAGACTTTGATTAGAGCCACTGTGTGCTAACTCCAAATGGAGAACTCAGGCAGCTGGAAATTAACAACTAGAAGAAAAAACCCATTCAATTCTATTTCCTTCTGAAGTCTGGGCACTGGCTTATTTCCTTATGGAACTGGAAGGTGATAGTAAAAATCTGTGATCAAGAGGGTCCCTTCCTAGCTGAGAAAGAAAGAAATCTTCCCTATGCCATCCTTGTATTTCAACACTTCTGCTGTTAAGATACTTCTGCCCACCACAGCAGTGAAGCAAGCTGGTCAGCTCTTCAGCTGAGGAGCCTGAAGCCTGCAAGTCATGATTTTTCAGTAGGAGACATACACCCACAGTGGGTGGGTCAGCCAGGGGTGTGAGAACTTTGGTTACACCACGTGGAGCTGGTTCTCCCTTCTGGTAAACAGGGGAAGCTGTTTTATGAGAGCCTTCTTCAAAGTTCTTCCAGTGAAGTTCTATTGAACTGGAGACAGAGCTGAGATTGTTACTGATAAAATGTAGTTTTATTAAATTATAAATTCTGTAACAAAAACGAGACAGATCAAGAAAGACCTCAAAACCAAAACTACAAAGACTAGATGGCAAAGCCAGTGAAAATGCCAGGAAGAGGGTATAGGTAAGAATTTGCAACAGAAGGTAACAGCATTTTTACATTTCCATTGAAGGAAGGTAAATGATTGCTCTTGTCTAGTAAAAACACATTTTAACTCCAAACTCACATCTATTTTCTCACATTAAATTAAGCATCCTGCTCACACCCCACATCTTGCCTGCTCCCACATTGCTTTAGTGTTCTTTTCATACATCAATCCATGCAGAAAGTAGTAAGACACTTAATGCAACAGTCAGATAATGAAGACAATTCAAGTTGTACAGTAGATATACATTGGCCAAAAAGGGACTGAGTATCTCCAAGGGGAAAATGCTACAAAATAAACACAAGACATTTCCAAGAAAACCGGGTATTGCTAAACAGCTTTCAAACCATTAACAGGACAACCCAGTTTCCTACTGTTAGAGTCTTCCAGCTGGAACAGGGCCAATCAGTTTCTCCCCTTCATCCCTCCCTCCCACCAAACACACTTGCTAGGTTTGAGTGCAATGCCAAGGTGGACAGAAAATTTACAGATAGAGGACCGAGTTTTGAATCGCATGGCTCTAGATTTAAACTTCAGTGACTGTGCACTGTCCATCTGGCCTTCTAGATCTTGTGTTTACCACCCCACCACCTGCCACTGGTCTATCTGCTCCTGGCTGGCTCGTGTTTGCATTCAAGTGTCTCTGCTGGACAGAGGATGGGTGCTGCTGGAGGTGGCCGGATGCGTCCTCGCTATCGCTGCTGGCATCTGATTCGGTCTCCTCAACAGAGGTGTCAGGGGCTGGCACCCTACCAGAGGAGGATGATTCGTGGTCTTCTTCTCCCTCTCCCCTGTGACTCCTTTCAGCCATAGTGTCTCCATTTATTTGTAAGTGGGCAAAAGAGTTCTCTAGAGAATTGCTTGCATCTGGAGATGGGGTGGAAGGGCTCATCAGCTGACCATCCAGTGAGGGCAGGGGCCTAGCAGAAATGGGTGCTAGAGGCTGCAGAGCTGCAGCTCCTGGAGTCGCTGTGCTGTCTGCACCATCAGCAGAGTTCTCTCTTGCCAGGTTGACAGTGTTGGTGTCACAGTCCAACCTCAGCCCAGCCACCCCCTTCTTTGGTATATCTATGATGTCCCGCTTTATTTTCCTGCGACGTCCGTGCTCATTTCTCCTATACTGAACCATATTTTCCAGGTCAGCTACGTATAAAAACCCAGCAATGAGCATCTCAGTGCTCTTTTTACCCTTAGAAAAGGCATCTTCCAGCTCTCTGCTGGTACGTTCATCATACTGCCACCAACCATTTCTCCCTTCATAGTACCAAGCGTATTCTCCGTTGCCTCTGCTCGCCGCTTTGAGTTCTTCTGGTGACAGTAAGGTTGGCTTGTCAAGAAAATCCTCTGGAATCTCCTGACGGCAGAGTGCGCATCGCTTTCCAAGCCAGGAAGCTCCCTTCACACACAGGTAGCAGAAAACGTGTTTACAAGGCAGACTTACTGGATGGACACAGGTCTGCAGGCAGATAGCACATTCAGGGACTGTCAGGGAAGGAGCTGCGTTAGCACAGGACTCGTTTGTCTTCCTGTTGGTGGGAAGCATGTTGATTGAATGATCTATTTCTCCACAGCCAGCCATCCTGCAGAACAGCAAAGATAGATTTCAATCAGTTTATTATGTCAACCTAAACTAGCACCTTGAATCACCTCTGACCTCAACAGCCACAAAATGAGAAGCTTGTCTTAAATTAAGGCAGGTGATCATTTATGAAGAGAAACTTGACAGGTTAACATTCTGTTTCCTGAGGTGACAGACTAAATGGCCTTCTGGGAGAACTTCTTTTGCTCATCACTGATCTTTAGGAAGCCCTTCCTCAGGGAAAGGGTGATCAGACACTGGGATGGACTGCCTGGGGAGGTGCTGGAGTCTCCATCCCTGGAGGTGTTTAAGGAGAGACTGGATGTGGCTACGCTCAGGAAGCTCCTTTCCTCAAGAGATGATCTAGCTGCAAACACTCAACTTAAAAACAATCTCTCCCCTGTACTGGTGATCATCCATTTGATGAAGGGATTGTCTGAACAGAGCCCCAGACATTTCCACAGTCAAAAATATGCCTGGCAGCAGCAGCACCCAGCTGAAGTATTCGCCCACTCTGTTTCTTAGTCCCCATGCAACACAGTGTATCAACCCTCCAACTGGGCTCAGAATAACCACAAGGCTGCAGAAAGAAGCAGGTTTGAAAACTGAGGTGGCTTTTTCAAAAGATGCCCTGGATTCCTTTTCCCCTAACACAAACTCCCCCGATGCAGCTGAGAGCACCTCAGAAGGAATTGCTGCAGCCCAGCAGAAGCAGCAGCAGTCTATCACAGAAGACACACAACCTTGATGTGACTGCTTTGTGAAGTTATTGCCCCTGCCTTCTCTGGCCATATCTTATTTCTGCCATTACAGAAGATTTGTAACCAAAGGTAAGACAGCAGGGAATGCAAACCTGCATCACTCTGGCATTCTGTAGGATTTCAGGAGTTAAAAATTTCTAGCCTAAATATGCAAATGCCTTCTCAGCTACATTTTTTTTCCATGGCAATCTTTGACTGTCTGTTTCATGGAGATTTTCCTTTCATGTTCTTATTTAGTAGCAATCAAAACCAAACACCAGATATCACATGAGGGAGAAGAATGGGCTTTGGGGGATGTGCCTTGTTTCATTTCTATCCCCCAGGAGCTTTGAGGCTGATGTTCAGCAAAACAGCCTTTCAGAGAAACTAGTCTCTGTTGTGCAAGCAGCTAGGAATTGTTTGTGCAAAACCACCCCAGGAGTGTGGGCCAAAAGGGACCTTTAGAGGTCTCACAGTCCAGTTTGCTGCTCCACGTGGCACTAGATGCCACCAGTGGTAAATCAGGTCAGCCATGGCTTTGTCTTGCTGAGTCTTCTTGGAACCTGCAAGGATAGAGATACCACAGCCTCCCTGGACGGCCTGTTCTAGCTTTAGACACCTTTCTAGCAGAATGGGATAGCTCAAGAGAAAATGCCTATTGTTGCTATAAACCCCCCTGCTGCTTTAAAAGTCTTATGATTATGTGCTGGGATTAAAAGAAAAAACCCAAGCTTTATGCTTCAGTATCTCTATCTTTACAATAATGTATTGAGGGCTATTTACTTAAAAATGTATTTCTGCATGCTGTCTGCTCCCTTCTACTGCTATAATTTCCTCTCAAAAGACCAATGCCTCTTTAAGCCATGTTTTTTTAAATCAAATCATTCTTTTAGAAGCTCTGCAGCTCAAGTATTTTTCCTCCAATGTCGTGGTTTAGTCCCACCCAGATGGCAACTGATGGCAAGTAAGGATCACGCAGCCGCTCGCTCCGTTCCCCCCTTCCCTCGGTGGGATGGGGAAAAGAAAAGACAACAAAAAGCTCAAGAAAATAGAACAAAAAGCTCGAGACAGAGGACAGGGAGGGCTCGCTGACCAATTAAGGTCACAGGCAAGACAGACTCAACTTAGGGAAACAACATCCATTTCATTTAAGCCACCATTAATTTGCCAATCGAATCAGAGTAGGATAAGATCCGGCGCAGGGTCCCTCCCACAGGACACAGTCCTCCAGGAGCTTCTCCAGTGAGAGTCCTTCCCCAGGGGCTGCAGTTCTTCAGGAATTGCTCTGGTGTGGGTCCCTTCCACAGGGTGTAGTCCTCCCAGTGAAGGACTCAGTCATGGCCTTCTCCAGGCATGGAAATCCATAGATTACTTAATTTGTGCTGAGCATGGCTGAGGTGAGGGATCTGCATTTTGAGTTGCTCCCCTAATGAAATATGAGTGTGCAGAAAAGCACAGCAGCAGCAGCAGAGATTTTTGCTTCCACTCTAGGGTTCTACAAAAGGCTGCTTCTCCCTGAATACACTTTATAAGGTTACCCCTTTCAGAATCAAAGGAAAGATTAAACCAGCCTGTAGAGAAGTAACTTGATGTATCACAGTGAAGATTTTGGAGGGGATTAAAATGCAATGCTAGGATTAAAAATGCAATGGATGTTGGCAAATTACATTCTGATACCACGAGCTAATTTATTACTCAACTAAAAGCAGAGTGAAAGTTCTCACCTGCTCACTGAAAGCACAAAAATGCTAATACTAGACTGATGCTCAAGAGGTCATCCATTAATTTGAGGGTTCTTTGTTACTTTACTAGATGAAGACAATAATGCAGGATATAAAAAAGGAGTAAATGCCTTATCTTGAAATTCCTATTCTATTTTTAATGACTCAGAGGAAAATGTTATGTGTAAAATGAATACAGCTGAAGGAATAAACCCTTATCTCTAAGCAAGTGCTACCCAGCAACATAAAACTCTTAAAAGATAAGCAGAACTGCAGTTGCATGTGCTCAGAATGCTAGGAGAATTATGCACTTGAAGATCCAAATCAACCAAACAGATGCTGTCTCACTTTTCAGGTTTTAAAGGAAGATCCTAATTAATTCTTTTTTGTTTACCTTGTTAAATATGAGATGTAGGGCACAGAAGTTTTTTTTTATAAGCTGGGCTAAGGTTGTACATGTAGATTTTTATAAGGAGGAAAAACATCTAGGACCTCTACTCTGCTACATTATGGCTGTGGAAGCACTTTACTCACAACTTCACTTATATATACTTAATTTGTAAGCTTAGGGTGCACAGCCTAGGAGCCTTCATCAACACTAAAAGTATGGAAGAGGTGATGGATAGAAACTATATGGAAAGACCCCAGGCTTTCTAGGACTCTGCAGGAAGAGAAAGTAAACTGCCACAAAATCAGCTCAAAACTGAGTAATTTTTCAAACTCCAGGTCAAATTCTAGCTGCAACTGCACAGTCTTGTCAAGGAGCTGGCAGGTGTTAGTCCATTCCCAACACACCAGCCTACCTCCTCTGAATAGCGTTCACTGGAGCATGCCACAAGACTGGAACAGCTCTCTCTTCAGAAGGGAGGGCTAAGGATGGCAGCTTCTCTTTCCCAAGGCCAGCTCATTCCTTGCCTGTCCCACCCAGTTGTGCACTACAGCACTTCAGCTCCTCTGCAAAGGGAAAGCAAACAATGTCACCACTGCAGTGCTGGACAGAGGGCTAAGCAAGCAGAATACAATGTCATGGTCCTGTTACAGAAAATAAATGACCATGCTTTCATGTACCCCAGCCAGGCTATTTTCCATAAAAGTATCATTAGAATTCTCTATTTTTCACAGTAATCAATTCTGGCCCACAGTTCTGATGTCGATTATTTTGATGTCTGACTGAGCAAATTCTCTTTTTCTACAGTGTTATAGAAGGTGATTATCTTTCCAGTAAGTTAATGGCTCCTTTCCCTCAAGTGACCACGCACACAAAAGGAGAGGTAAGACCATGGTTAGGAGCCTGTTATGTTTGTACAAATTTAACCTCTAATAACTAACTCCCTTTATTCAGAAAGCTGAAGAAGTCCCAATGTCTTCCTGCACCTGTGTATAAAACTGCCCATATCCCATCACTCCAGAGGAATATCCAGGCTTGTATCTTGTCTCCTAACTGGGGCTAGTATCAGATGGTGGAGGAAAAAACCCAGGGCATGCAAATAGGTGGTTTCCCCTAGGTCCTCTCTGTTTTTCCAGCTGTCTGTAGCTCAGAGCTTTGCATCCTTGTCCTCTTTTTCAGAGAGCACATGCACTCATTTCATGAATGAGCTTCAGCTCTTTTTAAAATGAATCTACAGATGTATGTCCTCACACGAGCTTATAAACAACCTCTGTGACCTACATTTGGTAAAGTAAACAAAATAAAACATGAATTAGGATCTTCCTTTATTTCTTTAGAAAATGCTGAAGGGCTCTGAGGTTCATTCATGGAATGAATGCATGCAATCTCTGAAAAAGAGGACAAGGACTCCACATCTCCCCTCTCCAGGCTATCAGGTAATGTCAGTCACAATACATTTTATCTGTTACCAATCAGAATCTGAGCCAAGGCATCTCACAAGCAGATAATAACCACTGGAAACTGGTGTCTAGCAAATACCCAGATAACTCTACAGTAGGGGAGTGGGAATCTGCAGACCCATAGAGGGCAGGGAGCCCATCAAGATTTCCCTGTGGCATTCTCACTCCCTAACAGGAAGGTCTCGACCTCAAAGAGACAGCCTTAGTTACAGAAAGTATTTGGGCATCATCTGTAAAATACTGATGAGCCAGAGTTCTACCTTCCTCCTGGGCTGTAGCTTTCAAGATCATTCTTAAGCATTTTGAACTACACCTGCCAGCTGCTGAAGAATGTTACACACAGGGACAACAAGAAGCAGACCCAAGAATGTCACATCTTCTATTTCAATTTGCTCAAGGAAGGAATCATTCCAGTATCAATACAGGGCCGACCAGACATGGTCAGAGTTGAGCAAAGCCAAGGAGGGCTAAGTCCCAAAAGAGCACTACCTGTTCAGCATTACAGGGCTCTGTGCTGGAGTCCTTCATGAAATGATTGAACGTTGAGCATCAAAAACATCAGAGTGAACCTTCAGATGACTTCAGTGTAAGACATCTTACTCAACTGTGTTCTTTTCTTTATAGCTGAGCTCCATGTAACATTTCATGCTGCTATTTTTAGAAAGAGCTCTTAAGGAAAAAAAAAATGCAAAAATTAACAAGCCTATCCACACCTCTTCTGCCCTCTCGTTCTAGCAGCTTCCCCTTTCTTCACACATGGGTCTGAAACTAGGAGCTGCAATCACATTACAATTCTGGCTCTGCTAACCCACTCAGACAAGATACTACCTTTGCTATGATCAAAGAGAGATGCAACAAGCTTGATGCTGTGGGTGTGGGTTTAAATCCTTCATCTTAGGAGCTGGCTTTCTGTTACTTCTGTAGGTATTGCTTGAAGCCTTTTATCTACTACCTCTTGCAATCTACTACCTCTCACAATCTACTATCAGAGGTAGCATATCATAAGCCCAAATATTATGTGGAGAGGGAAGAAAAAGGTTGGGTCAGTTCTGGCAGATTTCTTAGGAAATAAAAATGCATGCACATACTCCAGGTATGTAATTACACCCAGAAGAATCCACGTAGGGCATAATTACAGGGTTATGCTAAGGCAACTTTCTAATTGCTGTATAGCTCTTAAAAAGAGCAAGCTCACAAAATGACTTCAGGTAACCTCTTCATTTCATGACAGTATTATTTATTTAATAAGCCAGTCCTGAGAATTTTACTAAATAGGATGAAAGACATTTGTGGTTCCACACACCTTTCCCAGATGATGACTCCTCCTTTAGAGTCAAGTGGGTAAGAGCCCTGTTCTATACTTAGCAATTAATTTTCTATGCTAGAAAAGCACGTAGCATCAGGAGTTGCACTACCTGCAGCAACCTATAAGTACCCCTTTCCTAAAAAATACTCCCTAAATCCACACATCCTATCACACACTGATTGGAAAACCTGCATTCAAGATGCAACAGATGGACAAGCCCATGGATCAGGAATTTAAACTGGACAACATCCCCTCCTACCCAGAGGCTCAGACAGCTGCTCTCTGTCCCCTTGAAGGTCTCCTTGCAGGGAGAAGATCACATCTGCTGCTTCTGTGCAACTTTAAGATGCTGAAGGGGTGGACTTCCTAACAGGCTGACCTCCCAAAAATGATTGCAGGTTCTCCTTAAGAAAAATGTCAAGCTTTTACTAGACCAAGATGGAATTAAGTAATTTGTTAGTTCAGACAACTGTGCCCATTGGATCCCCACTGGGCTCAACCATCAGACCTCACACAATCTTTTTGCCATTTTCTACTTCTTCAGAAAAAAAACAGTAACAATAAAATAAAAAATAAAAACTACCACCAAACAAACAAAAAAAACCCACCACAAAATGGAAAGTTAAATATGTAAAGAGACAAAGTCTAAATGTCAATGAAGTGTTACCTACAGACTTAAGATCTCTTCCTTACAGGCAGAAGCTTTGCTTTTTAAAAAGAAACAAGCAGAAACCACTTGTAAATTCAACACTAGCTTCCAGCCAAAGACTACTGTCCTCCCTCAAATGACAGATGATCTCTCAAATTCTGCAACTCTGTACAGATCACACTAAAATAGCCATCACAGATTCATAATTCCTCCCCCCATGTCTTAAAAACTCAGCAGCTACAGCCTTACTTCAAAAAAGGAAATGCTCTTCTGTAATTAAACACTTGGATTTTTTCCACCAAGCTCCCTGATTTTTAATTCAGTTATTGGGGGGGCAGGAGGGGGGAAAGAACCCCCGAGTTTTGTCCTTCCCTGCAAAGTCACCAGAAGCCAACCACTGTGGGAAGAAAGAAGGAATATGGCTGGGTTTATAGAGAGGAAAAA
Source organism: Chloroceryle aenea (assembly GCA_013399075.1). Lineage (NCBI taxonomy): Eukaryota > Metazoa > Chordata > Aves > Coraciiformes > Cerylidae > Chloroceryle > Chloroceryle aenea. The sequence goes on from VWZY01010105.1 coordinate 43,966, forward strand.
TCCCTCTGTCTGATGGTCTGCTGCTGTCAAATGCAGCATTAGCTCATCAAGGTGCAGAGCCTGAACTGTCCTTGGGCTCAGGACAGCACAACAGACAAATAACCTCGCTGTCTGCTGCTACCTACTTTTCAGGATCTGTTCCTTAAACCTGGAGTATCCTCAGGAAGTGCTGATTGCAAAGGAGCTTTAAGTTGCCTGTCATTCCTTAAATAAAAAGGCAACCTGTATGTGTACATTTGGAACTGAATCTCGGAAGCACAGTCAAGCAGTCAACTGTTTCAGCATCAAACTGTTACTATTTCTCCACAATGAGGTTCTCCTCCTAGGCTACAATTTGAGCACTGTGCATAGAACAGAGAAAACAAAAAATCATCTTAATAAGATGACTTTTTCCCCCACCAATTCTAGGAGGCCACTGTTCAACAGCTTTTAAAATTACTGCAATTCCAGCTCTGGACAACAAATAAAGGACAATTCAATTACATCTAAAGTGATGCAGGATGATTTGAAGGAAACTAGAACAAAACTTTGTCTTTCACTCAGTACAGACTCTGCATTGTAGCAACTGAAACAACCGGCCTTTGATTCCCTAGGAAAGGAACCACACTGATAACCACACCAGACCGTAAAGCCCACTCCTGCAAATATTCCACATTTAGGACTTATCCAGAGATCAAATCAATATTCAGACTGCACCCTGTCTTCAATACAACTGCAAACTACAGTTCTGGGTGGTGCATTTTTAGAGATGCTTTTAGGAACTATTTTTTAAGTAGCTCCCTGGCCAGAGGAAGCATCTAAGAGTTTAACAGGAGGGTATTTTTAGCATTAGAAAAACGTTTTAAAGCTCTGCTCCCTACTCCTCCTTGTAATTATTCCATGTACACTTGCATACTCCACTACCAGTAACAAAACAAGTACGGGATTTCCCATTCACATCACAGAAGAGTTACACCGAGATTTAAATGCCCACACTTTGACTTGGTTTTAACTATTTCACCATTCAGATTATCCCGGTTTTGTGTAAAAATGGTACTCCCTAAATATTTTCTAATCATTTTCGGTGGTGGCAATACGTACTGCACCAAAAGACAGACCTATTTTCACTTTGCAACCCTTCGGAATGTTAAGCCAAACCCTTCAGCCGAGACCATCGGGCACAAAGAAACAAAAGCACTTCCATGAAAACCACCAGTTACTTCTTTTTACGTGCTCTGTACCGCGCTCCTAGGACCCTACGACTCCCAGCCTGGGTTCAGGCAGCTCCCGATGGTGACCGAAGGGAGCCAGATGCAGCAGTGACATTTCGGAAGGCGAGTGACACAACTCGCGGCACAGAATTATTTAAAGCGCTGCACATCGGTCTAAGAATTAAAGAGCTGCGCTCGTTCAGCCAGGGGATTCCGCCACGCGTGACGACGCTACAGATAATGCTCCTGACCTATTTTACTGCCGAACGAAACGAAACCTGGAAATCGGGGCCCCGGCCTGGCACGCAGAGCGCACCCAACTCGACGCG
>VWZY01010105.1:45759-58424 GCA_013399075.1 Chloroceryle aenea
TGTCACTCGTACTCCTCAACTGGACAGGGGAGAGGAAACAACAAAAGGCTCGTGGGTCGAGAGAAGGACACGGAGATAGCTCACTCGTGACCATAATGAGCAAAACAGATCCATAATGCAGAAAGTCGTTTGATTTATTACCAGTCTAAATCCCAGAACACCTTCCTCCCACGCCTCCCTCAGTTTCTCTGCCTCCTCCCCCTAGCTGCCCAGGGGGACAGGGAATGAAGGTGGCAGACAGTCCATCAATACCTTGCTCCTGCTGCTCATTCCTATTCAGGGGGAAGGCTCCTCACACTCTTTCTCTGCTCAAGCATTGGGTCCCTCCTGTGGGAGAATGTTCTCCACAAACCTCAACATGAGTCCTTTTCCTTGCTCCAGCATGGATCCTTTTCCATGGGGACACAAACCTACTCCAGCGCAGGCTCCTCTTACTGTGGGTCCTGTCAGGAGCCTGCTCCAGCAAGGGGTTCCCAAGGGGTGACAGTCTCCATTGGACACCCACCTGCTCTGATGTGGGGTGCAGGTGAATCACCCTATCACCACAGGCTGCAGGTGAATATCTGCTCCAGCATCCATGGACAGCAGGCCTCACCATGGTTTTCACCACAGGCTTCAGGCAAATCTCTGCTCAGGCACCTGGACCATCTCCTCCCTCTCCTTCTGCACTGACCCTGGTGTCTGGAGAGTTGTTCCACATATTCTCAACCCTCTTTCCAGCTGCAGTAGAGCAGGGGTTTTTTTTTCCCTTCTTAACCTGGAGGTGCTACCACCATTGCAGATGGGCTCAGCTGTGGCCAGTTGGAGCTGACTGGCATTGGCCTTAATGGACACGGGGAAGACTTGTAGCAGCTTCTCCCAGAAGCCACGGCTGTAGTGCTCCTGCTACCAGAATCCACGTGAGGACCGGGGAACATAAAAGGTTAGAAAAGCTATCAATTCTGAATGCTAAATGTAATCATGAATGCTAAAATGTGCACTTGGTGACAATGCTGATTTTTTTTCTAAAAGTCTAGAATACTCTACCTATAATTAGCACTGGTTTTAACAAATGTGCCATGATTGTGTCCAAGGACAAACATTTACGTGGCAGCCTATGCTGCTATTTAAAGAGGTCTGTTTGAGGCTGAGTCAAAGATTAGAGAAAAAGAAAGGTCCATTTCTGGCAGTGTATGTTCAGCAACAATCAGCCTAACCTGTTAATGAACCAGACCTTGATCCTGAGGAAGCAACTGTGGCCAAATTCCTGTTGGTTTTGGTTCAAATCTGACCTAAAAAAAGGAAAGATGCCTGGGCTCTTAAGGGATCTAAAGAGTTCAAGCAAAGCTACTCAGTGTTTCAAGAGAATCAGTATCTTGGAAAATACTTCTTAAAAATAAGTCCGTGGCTGTGTCTGGAAAGGTTTGTGACTGTTCATTCAACTGCAGGTTGACCAAGGAAAGGCACTAGTGAATGCAAGGGGGTTTTACTCTCTGAGTTAAGGGGAATATCCGATTGTGCCCAAGCTAGTAACCAAGGAATTAAATGCCTTGCACCTTGCTGGACTAAAGAAATAAGGGGCATGCACAAATCTAGTTGAATAGATTGGAATAAGGGGATCAGAAATGATCTGCTTAGGGTCTAGTAAGATTATACCTTCTAAAATGTTACCTACACTATTACCAATCCTTATTAACAGCTGTTATTTCAGTCAGAAGGGGGTTTATTTACATACCTCTTTTTTGTGTGTCTCTGGTTTTGGAATGAACACTTCCCACCCATTCCAATGATGGCTTCCTTTACATTTATCAGTTTGTATGGTCTGTGTATATAGTCAGTATATAGTATTTATATAGTATCTAGTCTGTTATAATTGAAACTAGCTTGTTTATAACATTCCTACCTCTGCTTGCTTCATAGTTCTGTTCTCTTGTATGTTTCTCATTGTTTTTACTGTTGTCTCCAGTGTTATCAATCTGGAATTTATGTCTGATGCTTGCCACTAAATTATTAATGAATACACTTGATTGAAAAGATTCACCACACTAATCCTTAAAAGGCACCACTTCCCCTGTTAAGTGTCTGCAGTCCTGCCATTAGTATTTTGCTGATGCTTTGACAATGGAGAACTATTCATCCATATTTCAGTGTTTCTATTTATAAAGTATTTTTTATGCTGCTTCAAACGTATGTGATGCTATAGGAGCCTCTGCAGATACACCAATGGCTTCTATTCACCAAGAACTCAATCCTTGCTCTGCTTGGCACAGTTAAGGAGGGTAAACCAGTTTCCTTCTGCTGAGCTTTTGAGTCAATTTATGTCAAAGATCCCCACACAGGAACAGATCCAGGCAGGTCTTGAAAGTCTCCAGAGAAGGAGCTTCCACAACCTCTCTGGGCAGCCTGTTCCAGGCTCTGTCATTCTCACAGTGAAGTTTTCCCTCGTGTTGAGGTGGAATTTGCTGTGTTCCAGTTTGTGACCATCACCTCTTGTCCTATCACGGGGCACCACTGAAAATAGACTGGCCCCCACCCTTCAAATATCTGTAAACATTCATAAGATCCTTTCTTAGTGTTCTCCAGACTAAACAGCCCCAGGTCTCTCAGCCGTTCCTCATAAGAGAGGTTCCAGTTGTGTCCACTTAGAGAGGCCTGCGAGTAGATTTCATAGCAGGGGAAGAGGATCAGCAAAAAAAGGCTCATCTTGGCTACGAGAGGTGATTGTTCTGGTGCTGTACAAAAGGTTAGCTGATTGACAGGAGTCCAAAGCCTCCTTTGGGTTTGCAAGTGTTTTTTTCTTTCATTTGGCTAGCTGGAAACTGTTGGGGTTTGTGTTTGTCTCCTCCATCTACACTCACAATCCTGCTGCACTGTAGCTAAACTGTTTTCCAGTCACTATCTGTAGCCTCAGAACAGAGTGTTGGTTAAGTCCTGAATTGGCATATGAACATATAACTATTGTACCATATATAATATCTGTATTTTGCTTACATAATCCAACTGTACAGCAACCTCTGCCAAAAAAGCTGTTCCTTAACAGTTTGGGAAGGATTGTACTGGTTAGTCATGAGAACAATCCCATTTTGCTTCAAGAACAGAACGTTGAATGGTGCTGGGGAGGAGAAGTGGGAGAAGAGGAGCTGAGGGCGAGTCCTCTTTCTCTGTTCTCTCAATCTGTTACTTCTGCTGGATCTGTACCCATTCTGTCTTGTGAACTCCCAGGGAGAGATCCTGATTGTTTTGCTTTCATTTAGTGGCAGTAAAAAATTCCACACAGCATACAAAACAAATTTATTTTATTGCCCCAGTTGGCAGGCAAGGTAAAATTTTCTTCTGCCAATAAGTAAACATTGACTTTTTCCATTATCCCAGCTGTCAGAATCACATCACAGTGTATGTTGCTGTTGAATTGAAGTCATCCATATGGTGATGCAGACAAGAACTAACCCCAACCCCCCCAAAACCAGTTCCTGCTTTATAATACAGTGTGTTTAAATCTTCTGGTTGTCCAGGCAGAGAGTTTCCACTATTAAAGTCTTTTTTTTTCCCAACAGAAAATCTCATGCCTTAGTCTCAAGACCACTAACATCTTTCTCTTTGACTTCCACCTCATCAACAAGGATTATTAACCTTGTATTCAAATAAATAACTAAATAAATTGGGATCTCACAAATCACGATTACAAAAAAAAATATTACTGGGTGAGATTTTGTGTTTCTCTTAAATTTGTCCTGAGTTTTACATCTGTAGGACATCCAGTAACTTAGTGCCACATATAAAATGTAGTTCTGTAGCTATAAGGCAGACTTTATTTTAAAAGCTGAAAAAATCTTGTATAATCATATGTCTTACATAGCATTAATAAGCTGATAATCTGGAATAATCATACATCTTCAGAAATGAAATCTTGGAAACCATCTGGAGTCACAACCTTCTCAATAGCTGGCAAAGCTGTTAATTGCAGAGAGGAGGTAGCACACTCATGACTACGTTTGACTTAGTGGAAGGAAAGCAAACCATCACAAAGATGTGATTGCCACCTTTGTCTGTCGTTTAAAGAATAATGAATTAGCAATTGCAATTTCCTTTTATATCACTAGATGGTATATGGTAACTGTAGGGAAGAGGAGCTCTTCAAAAACATTTTTCATAGAGCATAGGTAGTGCTGGCTCCTGATCCAGCATATTGGAGAGTTAACAAATCTTTAAACTACACATCTCAGACCATCTGAGCTGCCTGCAGGTGAGCTCTCTGTAGGGGTAAAAGTCCTTACTGGGACAGAACAACTGGAAAGTTAGGATTGCAGTTTTAGTTGTGCCAATAGGAAGCACCATGTAATTGCCATGCAAGCAGCTGCTTTTGCACTAGAAGGAACAATATTACTTTTGCAGGTTGTATTTTTGAATGCTTTTATAGGATATCAAACCAGCATCTCCTATTGTAACTATAAAAGAAAAAAATAATGAAAAAAAGGCAGTATAGGGAAAAAAAAGAAAATTATAGAACAAAGAACAGCCAGAACAAACTCCATAAAAATATTTTTTCCAGGAGTTATAAGAAGATCAATGTGAATTTTAGCATTTGAGAAAAAAATTGTTGCTGAATCCAGTAGAAGGCTGATCACAGGGTGTCAGGTTGGAAGGGGCCTTAGAGATCTTCTTGATATGACTCAAGGAAGCTTCCTTGCCTGAGCTCTTGTTAGAACCTGGTAACACTGCAACCTAAGGACATAAAAGTCCTCCAACAGATAAGATACCAGCTGAACAATTTCAATTCAAAACTTTATCTTTTCTATATGACTCTGGCCTCTAGGCTTTATTTGTGTGAAAAGATCACATGAGCAAGATTTATGGACATAATTCCTCAGTTAAATGGTATTTCTCCCATTCTGAATAGGAGCCAAAATTTTCCTAGTGTATTTTAGAAAAACAAAACCAAACCAACAAACTATCCAGTTTTCAGAGGCTACTTTGCTGTTTGGTGGTTTGTGCTTTTTGCATTCCCTTGGTCTGGAGACTCTGTGGCTTTCTGGGTGAGAGAGCCTTTCATTATGGTGGGCAGTATCAGCTGAAGCTTTCATAACAGTTTCTTCTCAGTGTCTCCAGTTTCCACAGTACCATGAAACAACGTGGAAAAGGACCCAGTGCAGGACTCTGCTCTGCACAGCTTAAACCCTCTGTGCCTTTTCTTGCCTTGGTCTTCTCCACGGAGTTTGGCAGGGCAGTGCTCTCAGACAGTGTGTCCTTTCCTGGTAGTGGAGAGAAAGGTCTCCCAGCAAGGTGCTGAACAAGGAAGAAGAGAGTCTCAGGCATGCAGCACCATCCTCCATTAAAATCTCCATGGCAGAACAGGAGCTGCCCAAAAGCATGTCTCAGTTTCCAGCCTTGGAAAACAGATCCATTTTTGCACTGAAGACCATCAAGAGAAAATATTTTCTGAAGAAGTAGAGAGCTATGGTTCAGAAAAGTGGCAGTGAGTAGCTCTGCCACCCAAAAGAAGTGTTCATCTTGGCTACAACAGGTAGCCATGGAAGTGTGGCAGCTTCTTCTTGAGTGAGAAAATAACTGGGGTAAATCTTCCTGTACAAAGTCTAGCCACCTTCTCTGTACCCTCACATCTCCCAGCGAGGTGCCTGTGATGGCCAAATGCAGGATCAGGTCGTGCTTGTGACTCACTTTTCAGTCAGTGGAAGCAGTGCTGCCTTTGAGAAATGCTTCTTAATATCATTTAAATTTTTAAATGTCACTAATGTGGACTAAATAAATGTCTGTGAGAACCAGTTTCTCTCTATGGCTTCACCAGACTTTTCTTTAGAAAGAAGGAAGAGAAGATGGAGTTATGACAAAATCATAGAGGGAAATTCATGTCACTCAATGCTTAAATAATGATTATAATTGCAATTTTAATGCCCATCACCTCCAAGAGCCACACAGGGTGGGACAGCATTAGCAAAGGTGATATTGCAGATGGAAACAACACAGCATCACTTGCTTTGGCAAGTGTTTGTAAAGTGTAACAGCATAGCACAGAAAAGTGCATTTCTTAGTGGCATGAACTCTGAGCTGACAGGAGGATTTGAGGCATACATTAATCAGTAATGCTGCACTGTCTCTTGTATCTTAGGCTTTAATTAACAAAGTCACTGAAGGGAAATAGCATCCAGAAGCCTGATAAAGGGATGCTCAGCATAGCTTGCAAAATAACCATTTGAATGTTAAAAAGACTAAAGTCAGAAGTTAATAATTCAGAGCAGCCACACAGCCCTCAAGCTTACACACAACCTTGCATTTTGCAAGTAGTTTCATCAGATCCAGCAGAAGAGTGAGTATCTGTGTCTGTTCAACTGCCTGCAGCCTTACAACCTGCTTGGATCAGCTCAGGGCACGTATGATGGGTTTTATGCCTTCTCCTATAGAATTGGAACAATGAAGGGTTTGAAAACATGAGAGTGCAATTAAGCCCCGTGTGGATCTTCTCCAAGGGGAAGAGGGGGACGGATCTACATCTGGTTGAGTTTCCTGACAAACTAGTTTAGATATGGCAGGAGGATGCTGCCCTTGCTAGCACCATTTATCAGGAAGAGGTGCTCCAACAGAAGATAAATGACTTAGAACCTTAAGGGATGCATTTTCTTGAGCCTAGAGTGCAATCCCCTTTCCTTCTGGTGCTTACTGCCTTAACTTTGTCCGTTTCCTGCTCATCCCATTAGCTACAGTAGCCCTTGGGAGTGCACATCAGTTCTGTGGATTTCACAGGAGGACAAAAATTAGCTGCACCCACCCTAGATTCCTTCTGGACCCAGAGCAAGAGAGCAGGCAGAGGAAGTGGAAGGCAGGGATGGAAAGTTCACCAAAGGATTACAGTACCTTTGGGATCCCAAATTCAGGAAGTACAGCTTCCTAATCTCTGCTCTGGCATAAACTTTACCAAATCAGTAGTCAATTTATCTACCTGCAAGACTGAGTATAATACTTACCTGTTTCACAGGGGCCTGGTGAGGATTCATTAGTTACAATCCTTTGAACAAAGTGGTAATATTCTGCTGACACCAGAATCCTCTCCAGGTTCCCAGTGTCATCAGGGGACCCTCCGAGGAGATAATTGTTTCCTGACTGTGGTTGCTTACCATTTATTGTTTGTTACATATACCTGAGTTTGCATCTCCCTAGATTTTCTTTACTGCTTTCTATTTCTTTTTCCTCTCTCGTTTGATTGCTAGGATCTCAAGGAGAAATTCTTTTCTTCAGTGTGCTGATGCTACCCTGGGCATGGCTATACTTGCACCTTAGCCTTTGTGTGCCTTAGTTCAGAATTGCTGGTCACACTAGAATTTAAGTGAGGTGAAGAGAGCTCTTCTAGGGCTTCCTGTGTGAATTAGGGCTCTTGGTACATCTGTGAAGTTGGCTTGGAGATTGTGGTTTAAATCTATTTTAATAATCTCAAAAAGCTTCTGGAGTATTAATGCATCATTAATTTGCAAGAATATCTAGTCTTGTAAAAGGCTGAGGTAAATAGATGAGGCATTTTGTTCTGTTCTTCCAAGTTCTTACATGAGCTGCATTTTTAGAAGTGTCCCAGTTTTGTGGAGCATTGAAAGCTGGGGGAAGAGCAATGGAACAAGGTGTTCTTGCTGCTTGACTTCCAGCAGTGCTGATGAAAGCCAGGCTAGAAAGAGGTAAGGAGTCTCAGTTCACCACCCTTCCTGGTTTTGAGTGGGACATTACTTTGTGCTCTTGTTCTTGCTGGATTGCACTTTAGGTTTAATTTAACTTATTTCATTTAATTTATTCAGACATATGATGATCACTTCTTCGCTGTTATCCTCTCTCCAAGAGAGCTTCTTAAATTCAGGTAAAAGAAGTGGCTGCACAATTTCCATTAACTTTGAAAGAAGCTCTGAAAAATCTCATTTTGCTTATCTCTCTTTGGTGTCCCTGTTTGGCACTGCTGACTTTAGCTGGGAACTGGGTAACTCCAGAGGGACAGCCTCACAGCCAGCACAGCTCAGTGCCATTCTGTGGTGTTTAGAAGGCTTTCAGCTGCTCACACCAGCAGTGAATAATGTGTAGCCTGTAAACTACAAAGCATGTGACTGGCAAGATGACCAGGGTGCATCCATCCCTGGGATAAGTTCCTGGATTTATACAAAGACTAAATGCATGGCATCTGTTTATCTGGGAGCTCTGTGCTGCCCCCATTAATAACTTTAAGCAGGATGCTACAACTGTGTTAGTCTACTGAGTGTGGATTAAATTCATTGCTGTTGTAAGAACATAAAGTTCCCTGAGTTCCAGTGAAGTGATACTGGGTTACACCTGCTCCAGAATCATTCATGTGATGTCATCCAAGACTCCAGCACAACTGCATAATGAAACAAGGTTGAATCAGACTGTAGTGTCTTAGAGTGAGCAGGAAGGCTAGAAGAGCATGCAGATATTAACTTACCCCTAACTCATATCACAGACTCCAAGAGGCTATAGATTCCAAAGATTAAGCAAGGCATTTATAAGAGGCACAGCACACTTGGTTTGAGAGAAGATGGTGAAGTGACCTGTGCTTTCATTTGCATTTCCATACCATGGAAGGTGGCTGTGTGAGCAGTTGTGTACATTCTCACATATACACTCGTGGATGCTTCATGCTTTGTGTTTGGTGACAACATTTCTGGGATGCTCATGCCCAGCAAAGTAAATATTCTGTGTAGGTTCAGATAAAGTAGTGCTAGTGGTTTTGGTTCAGCTTGGTGTGATGTTGACTAATTGTGTTGATGGAGCAGTTCTTTGCAATGTCTGGCTTCTTACACCTCATTACTCCCTCTTCAGTTTCTAGTTTGCTCTAAAATGGCCTTGGGAGTGATAAATTAGAGAACTCTGCAGCAGGAGCAGAAAGCCTTGCTGGCTCTGCAGAGGGATATTTGTGACTTAGGGTATCTGGTCAGATCTGGTGGACAGCTTGTGCTTGCTAGGTAAGGGTAGAAGCTGGATATTTCTGCTGAAAAGTTTAACAGAGGTATGACTGCTCATTCTAGAGCTTTACCTGATAGTACCAGGCTTCATTCTCCACTGAGGTTCATGGTATCTATCATCATTCCTCTGCAATTAGCTGAAGAGCTGCTGAATCTTCTTTAGGAGCCCAGATTCTTTGGCACTGTTTTTCATTAATGTTTTCTCCAGCAGTGGGATAGAAAGCTCTTGTACCTAAAATGAGGCTGTGAGAGAGCCTGCAGCTTGACACAGACCAAGAATTTCTAAAGGAACATTTTTTAACTGGTTACCCAGCTAAGATGTGGTAGCATTCAAGATCTTGCTGGAATAATATGAAAGCTTGTGTTGGAGACACACCTGGGATGATAGTAGGCTGAGAAGGTTAGAGAAGGGAGGACTTGTACTTTAAACTCATTTAAAATTATCTTGTTTTAACTAGACACACAGGCCAGTTATGACAGCTTAAGAGCTAATGCTCTTAGCTGAGTGCCCATAATTGTCTGTGTATAAACTCTAAACCAGAAGAAAGTGGATCTGGGTCGTGCTGGGTGAGATTCAATACGAGTCTTAAACACACTCCAACCTCTATATGTAGGTGTCTATAGATGTGCTCATGTACATGTGATTTGTGCCTCTCAAGATGCTGTAGGGTTTCTGAGACACCTGCTTTGGGCTGATACATCTGACCCAGGGCCTTTAGGACACCCACATCCCTGGGTAAAGCACTAAAGCTCCAGGGCAGTGCACTCAGGATTGTATCTGCATTAATTCAGTTTCCCCTGAAGTTGGCATCAAAGGTGGGAGCAACTGCTATGACCTCTAATGTTGTGTGAGAGGGCAGCAGAGTATCATGCATCATTGCAGATGCAGCACGGGCCTTTGAGGGGATCCGTGTGCTTTCTGCAGATATGGGATATGATAGGGAATGTAAACTGGCCCTGGACCAATCTTTGGGCAGCTGAATCACCCTCCAGGCTCCACTGGCTGTATTCACCAGTTCTGCATTGACAATAAGAGGACTTTGGACACCAAACCTGTGCAGACAGCTCCACAGAGACAGTGAAAATTAGTTGTACTCATCTCACCCTGAACCTCATCCTTTCCATCAGAGCTGGAACAGACAGGTCACACACAGAGCCACTCTTGGCCAGTGGGTTACACCCCAGTAAGCCACCAACTCCTGCTCCTGAGACTGTCCTTTCTTGCTGGGAGTTACACTTTGGTCGTGCCCAAGCACATAAGTGGTGGTAGAAGCCAAAGTTCTTCAGGGCAGCTGTCAGCAAAAGAGAGGCTGCTGCTAACAGGACTGACAGTTCCCACACTGCTCAAGGCTGCCCAGGCTCTTTTGCCCTGACAGCAGATGCTGAAGAATTGCATCACAAGAGCTTACACTTGTGATCTTTTCCATATATAATAAAATAGACACAAAGATTTCTGCTGCATGGTAGCAGCGAGGGGACTGGAGAAGGCATTCAGGGTACACCAAAGTTGTATCTGCCTCACTGTCCATCTGTGGGTTGTAGGGTGGAATAAGACTGTAATAGAATAATTACCATAATATTCTCTGACAGTGGAAGTCCTGCTGATAGCTGAGCATATTTAAACGAGGAGATGCCATTTGTCATTCTGGAGTAAAAGACAGTATTGTTAGCTGCCAGTGCCCGTGGCTTTACAGGTAATTGCAGCTATGTATGAACCATGCTCTTGTTTGATTAAATTGGTTTACCCAATAATTGAAGGCTTATTGTAATCTAATCACAATTGTAATATACCATGTTATTTCTGAACAAAAGAGAAGTAAAGGCTAAAGGTTATCCAGTGGAGCAAGCTACCTCCTGCATGCAAATAAAGTATCCAGCTGACATTATAAACAAGAAGCCAAAGTTCTGCCAAACTCACAACAAAGAAATCATTATCTCTCTGGCCTGTACATTGAAGAACAATAATCTGTATTTCCAAAATTAAAACCATAATTAAGCTATTATTATGAGTCCACAACACAAGAATGAAGAAAATGATAGAGTTAGGCCCCTCTGAGTCTCAGATCCCCAATTAGTAACCCCTGAATCAGTGGTTCAGATTTTTCCCACATAAGGATTGCTTCTCCTGACTGTCTGTTAGTTCTGGGGGCATCACCCCATCAGCCAGCTGAGTCACTGTAGCACTTTTCTCATCACCCACCTGCCAAGCAGGACACTGCCAGGAAAGACAAAGTCTAGTTGGGATGTCCTTCCAATACCCTGGGAGGTGACTCAGGCTCTGTTTGTTACTGGAAACCAGAAAGCTCTACAGAAGCCTTCTGACCAGTAAACAATGGTCACAGATTTATTTCTTTATTAGCTAATAAGCTGAAATAATTTCTCATCTCCTTCTTCAGGGTAGCATTTCACTTTCCTTTGGCTACAGCTGGGATTCTTGGTTACTGTGTCTAAACAGAGTGGTGGAAAATAGAGTCAAAAAAGAGAGAGGTGATTTTTCAGTGTTTGTGCTATAAAGTAGGATGTCCAAGTCACAGCTGAGAATATACAGTTGGGTGTGTATGTATGTATCTGCCTACATCCCTATGGTCAGATGTTAAGGCCAAGATCTTCATGAATCTTATGTTTCATGTGTGTTATTAATGCATCATTGGATTTAAAAAGAAAATATTGTTCAGATCATATGGACACAGTGACAAAAAGTTATTAAGAAATCCCTTGATAACTCTTCTTGCTATGTTATCTAAGGTGGCTGATGGTGCAGAAACAACTTCACATTTTGACATAGAAAACTTCAGTGAGTCAGAAAAGATGGAGAACATTGTTACCATGACTCACTCGCATCCTATCTCCAGGTTTAAGGCTGAAACTGATTGAGCAAGGAGTCTGTCTGGACTGCCCTGCCTGGGTAGGAGGGAACAAAAGCAGGATAACAAGGGTTTTTTTTTTGGTTTTGTAATAGAAACTTGGAGGGGAAAAAATGGTCCAGAGCAAGTAGTAAAGAAGTCTCAGGTAAAATATGTTTTACTGGCATATTGTCATCACCAAAATTTCTATCCCATCTGTTATTCATGTAACTTCATTATTCCTCACTACTTCCTCCAGCCAAAGAGCTGATAATTATTGAGCTGGGACACTGTCTCTCTCCTGTGATTCATATCCTTCAGTTATGATGTAAGGAAATCTCTTTTTGGCAGAGAGTGTATTACTGGGAAGTTTGTTGTGCTAGAGAAGTTGTAAACTTTTTAGACTGCTGTGAAAAGTCAGTGATTGCTCAAGTGCATAAACACATCCATCCCTCGACTCCGCGGCCTCAGACTGATGCTGTATATTGCCAACATCCAAAAGCCTTCACAGCAAGCTCTGAACAGCACTGCCTTGAAACCAGCAGCTAGGTGCTCTTTTGCCTCTCTGTCTACCTTTGAAGTGGCTCCTTCAACGGCTGACTGTCTCAAAACTGCTCTTCCTTGTGCCCAGCTCGGTTCTCCAGCCACATCCCTTTCTGCCCTGCATGCCTGTGTTTGGCTGGTGGGGATACGTAACGTTGCTCAGGATACACTCCTGGGGGTGAGACTATCTCAATATTTAGAAGTCCCATATCATAGAATCATAGAAACGTGGGTTGGGAGGGAGCTCCAGAGGCCATCCAGTCCAACCCCCTGCTGAGAGCAGGGACATCCTCACCTAGAGCAGGGTGCTCAGAGCTCTGTCAGCCCCACCTTG
>VWZY01010105.1:58631-71832 GCA_013399075.1 Chloroceryle aenea
GCACTGGATAGGTCACTATTAGGTCTCCCCAAAGACTTCTCTTCTCCAGGCTGAGCAATCCCAGCTCCCTCAGCCTGTCCTCATAGGAGAGGGGTTCCAACCCCCTGATCAACTTTGTGGCCTCCTCTGGACCCGCTCCATCAGGTCCATGTCCTTCCTGTGCTGAGGGCTCCAGAGCTGGATGCAGTATTCCAGGTGTGTGCCTCAGATATATCTTCTGTATGGAAATACTGCTGTCCTCCTGAGGATTAAAAACATCATAAACCGTGTCTCTGCACCCCTTCCTCCCTATAAAAACATAAAGAGGATCCAAAAATGTTATGGGTAGAAAGTAAAACAAGCCAGTTGATGAGCATCAAAAATAAGGAAACGAGTTTTCCTCTGGATTTGTGTCTTTGGGCCCCAGCCCTTCCCTTTCTCCCCCACTGCCCCTGCCTCTGCTGCATACTCCCCACAGCACCCTCTCAGGCAGGTCTAGATGTCTGTACCTGCTGCCTGGCAGCCCGGGATCTGTCTGTCAAATGCTTATCATGTCCAAACATAATTTTCTTGGATTTTTTTTTTCCAAATCAGGGTGAAACTGGCCAGCAAGCTGAAAAGTTTCTGGGACAGACAGCCACCAGATGGTCAGTGTGACAGCACAAGAAAGGAGATGATAAACTTTATGTTTTGTGGTTGTCTTCTAAATTTGGAGGCTCCAGTGTTTGCTTGAGTCACTGGGAAGCAAGGAGGGTAAATTTTGTTTAGAAAAAAAAAGGAAAGGTGTTGTTTTGGTCTAAGTGTGTGAATCTGGGAGCTAGGAATGCAAGCACTGCATCCCGAGAAAGGATACGAACAGGCTTTAGATGGGATGGAAAGAATATTTTAGTTTTACCTCACTGGTTTCTCAGTGTGTTTGCCATGGGCTGGTTTTTGAGGCTGGGATTTTTTTGCTCCTTGCCCTCAGTCAGTATTATTGATTATTACATCCAGAAATGGGGAAATTTATAAAGAATTCCTTAGTTCTGTTTCATTCAGCTGATTCCTGTTTGTGGCCAAATCCCTCTCGTCCTCAGCAGTGTTGCTGTACGTGTGGGAAGTTTTCTGGAGTTCATTTTTCTTGAGCTTTGACTATTCTCTGTGCTTTTGCCTGAACTATTTCAAGTTAGAGCACCTCTTTCTGGAACTGTGGTACCTTGGGGGGATATTTTGCTTCAGCTGAGCAGTACTAAGTAGAACAGAAGAATTACAGGCAATATTCCTGCGTGTGTGCCCCAGTGTGATGTTTGCTTTCCTTGTGGTATCATGACACTGTTCACTGTGTGAATTACCACTGCTGCCTAAGGCCTTTTCTTGTTACTCCATGAATTTGGACATTCCTGCCTTCATCAAGTGCTCTGCATTCTCCCCTTTGAATTTCATCTCGCTGCTTCCCAGGGGCTCATGGGAACCTTCCCAGCCTTTGGCTGCAGCCTTCTGAGAGCCTCGTTCTTGTGCTTAGCTGAGCAAAGAGACAGAGAGCTTCAGATCAGCTTCAGCAGAACTCATGTGAGGGAACACGTGTGTGTGCTGGCAGCTTTATATGAGATTATAAATCACTGCTATTGTGTACACAAAAATTGAAATGCAAAGACACCTTGACTACAGATCTGTGTCATTGCATTAAAAATTCAAGTTAAAAGATGTCTAAGAAAATAGTGCTGTCAATGCAGCCTCTAAGCCACTTTATCTTGATGCTTTGCATTGCCTGTAGCCTTCTAGCAAGCAAAGCATGTCCACTTTTCAAAGGAATATTGAAATTCCTTATGATACTGTCACCTAGTTTTCAAAACACAGTAGTTATTGCTCTCCCCCTGGGGAGAGAGCTGAAGGCTGATGAAGATGCTGCTGCAGCTCCCACTCGTAGTAATAAATAATACAATGTATGATGCTGCTGGTGTGATTTTTTTAATGAAGTAATGTTTCAGTAAAAACTGGTTACAAAACACACTAAGTGTGATTTATAGGACTGAAATTATGACTATCCAGCATTCCTGAGCGATGACTTACTTATTCTTCTAGTCAGAAGACAAAGCTTTCTATATTGAAAAATAGTTTATACCTCCTTAATTACAGCTTAGGTACAATGTGGACATTGTGCTTTTTAACCACCCACTGACAGCCACTAAAGTGCAGTGGACCTGCATTTCCTAATGTATGAAATTGCTCCTAGGATTCTGCAGGACCCATGAGAAAATTGCAAAGAATTCTTACTTATCCCTGAACAAGTGTGTCTCGGCTGAATAATACTTCCAAGTCTTTCTAAAAGCTTCATTCTTAAGATCTTATATTGAGATGACCCCCTAATGGTGTACCAGAATCTCAGCTTAAGGTGCCCAGCTGACTTTCAAATACTCACTTTTAATTATCATTCTTTTCTTTGCCCTGGGATTAATTCTGAAAATGTAAGTCTCAGGGTGTATGTGCTTAAGAAATTGGCTTATGTTGACATTTCTCCCTTGTATTAAAAAAAAACAGCAAAACAAAACAAGAAATTGATCTCTCAAGCAAGATTTCCCCTGCCATGAGAGTACTTGGTTCTCTTTTCTACTCCCCTCTAAGCAGCAGGCACAATATGCCTGGACTTCAGTAGTGTGTTAGGTACAGCAAATGTGAGGTCGTAGGAAAAGGGATGTGAAAAGAAACCACAGAGAAGAGCTGCTGATTGCATCATCTGATGTGCTACTGAAGCTCAGATAACCCCAGTAAGGTAAAAGGGCTCATAAAGAATAGAATGTGTGCTTGTATTTAAGGTGATCTGGAGAGCTATCACCAAAAGATGCTCCAAAGAGGATTTGTTAGGATGCAGAATGGTGAGTTGCTCAGCCCTAACTATTAATTAACATGCAGGAAGACTTTTCATTTATTACAAATCCCATTAGGAAGTGAGCTGGGCCTCTGTGCTGAGGAGAATGATACAGGAATAACATGATCTATTGGAGAAATGGGACAAACCTGTAGCTTAAGAGGTCAGGGTGTACTCCTGGGATTCATTTCAGGGACAAGAGCCTAAGATGTGTGAATCCTCCCACAAAAGCTTATTTAAAACTATAATGGTGGCTCATCTAATGTCCTCCCTCCTTAGAGGGATTTGATCCAGAATTCAGTCTCCACTGGTCCTTCCACCCCTGACCCCAGTGCACATACACTTCACATGGGACATCCAAACCACATGATCTTGTTTTCATCAGAACTGGGTTGGTTATCCTGGATATGGTCCATCTACTGAACAGAAAGCAGGAGCCAGTGGGTAGAAATATGTTTCAGAAAGGAGTAACCAGGATGTGGAAAAAATAGAAGCATGTCACACTCTGGGAAGAGACAAAATCACTCTTCAGTGGGAGAGGGACACTGGAAGAGCAGTAATATCTCAGGTACCGTTAGTGAATAGCATGACAAGCATCTGATGTGGAGGCATCATCACCAGAAGTGACTTTGGCCACTGAACAAGAATCATCCTGGTTTAAGATCAGAATGAGTAACAGCTCCTTGCCCAGCCATTTGGTCCCTGGCTTGCAAAACCAGATGCTTTTCTATCAGCTGGTTGAGGATTAACAGTGGAGGAAAAGGGGTGGTAAAAGGATGACCTTGGATTTATTTATTATTTTGGGCATTACTTTTTGAATAGCTAGCAGGGATACACTGATTTCTGTCAGTGTCATGTGGAGATTTACCCATTTTTGTTCCCTTCCTGCTGTCTGTAACTGTAAATCCTGTTTCCAGAGAACAGAATTATTAGAGTAGCTATATGACAGATTTTGTTGTCATTTACTCCCTGGAGGCTTCTTTTATGAACAAAGCATCACTACAAAAAATAAGTTCTTTTATCATTTTGCATTATTTTTTTGCTGTAAGATGTTTTTCAAAGTTTCTACCATTGTTCAACTTTGACACCAGAATGAAACAATCTGTTATTTCTTATAAAGAAAAGAACATACCCTTGAGAAGGTGGTGTTGTTTGGCCTGAGAAGTGTTATTCCTTTTTCACAGAAGCCTATGTTATGGTCTGGTGTATATTTCTATGGTGCATTGATAAGACAGCAGGAATCAAACCATTTGTGAATCCAGGTATTTTGTGCTATAGCATAAAGTAGAAAGGGGAACTGCCCTCCTGGTTTTCAGTCACAAAAAGAAAACCTAAACCAACAAAAGCAGTCCCTTGATCTCTGTGATTACAAGTGAGTCTGGTAGTAAAACCGTTTGGTTTCACTTTACTTCATAGCTATCATAAGAAGAAACAACTGAAGTAATATTTATAAATAAGGGAGAGGTGTGAAGGGAAGGAAAAAGGGGAGACTCAGAAGTCAATTGTACTCAGTTTGCTACTCAGGTGGCAGTTTATAGAATCATAAAATCATCAAGGTTGGAAAAGACCTTTAAGATCATTGAGTCTNTGTTCCTGATACAAGCCAGGGTGCCATTGGCCCTCTTGGTCTCTTGGCCACCTGGGCTCACTGCTGACTCATGTTCAGACACTTGCCAATCATTACTCCAAGGTCCCTTTCTGCCAATTTGTCAGTGAGGATACCCCGAGGTGGATCAGAAGGAGAGGAATGATGGTAGTGCTGAAGAAAAGGGGAGCAAAGGACACTTGTGAGGAAAGTGGAGAGGTCAGGAGGAAGAAGCAATAACAGAGGTGTGTGAGAGACCACTCTTTTCTTTTATGTGTGACCACAATGACCAGAGCTTCAAAAGTTCATCTGGAAGTGAATTCAGAAGATATGTGTACCTAACAAAAGCCAGTCAGAAAGGACAATGGTTAATGACCTCAAACCAAATCCATCTACAGTGCCTGTGTGAGCTAAGCAGGATGCAGTCAAGTGCAGTGTAAGAAAGAGCAGACGTGGGAATGCAGTGAAAGAGAAAGGTGGAGAGTGCTATACTGGTTACTAACCTTCCCAGGAACAACCCAGACTGCATGACGTAAGGTTGAGATGGAAACTGAGCCACAAGATGCTGAAATACATCTCAAGGCTACTCCCAGGAAATCATAAATTCTAAAAAGCAGCACCAGATGGCCAATTTCAAAGATCCTTAAAGATATTTAACAAATGTTCCTCAGGCAAGATGCACTTCCAACCAGCCTTCTACAGGAATGCAGAGTTGATTCTTAGGAAATGGAATCACTGTCTTGTGTATGAGGGATTGATAGGGATGTTGTTAGTACTCTGAAACAGCAGCACCAAAAATTTCATCTACCCATGAAAAAAGAGCCAAACCAATCAATGGGTGCTCCTGTTTCTGAAAGGCAAATGCAATTAGCATTGCCACGTAAGAATGCAAGGTCTTTACCATGTAAGCTTTGTGCTAACAGCAGTGAAGTAGCAGATCTGAGGTGGAAAATGTGACAGTAGTGCCCAAGCTCTCGCTGTTGGACTTGGGGAAGCCTGAATCTGCAGCTTCAGCTGATGCTTGCAGAATGGCACTCTGAAGAGTGGCTCCCATGATCTGCTGCTGTGTCATGCTGTGCAGGGTTTTTTTTTGTTTGAATTTTTGCAACTTCATGTGAACCAAACCCAGGGCTGTCTCTGAAAATAACAATGCATAGCAATTAAGTCCAAGAGTCATGGTACATTCATTCTGCATCATAAAGTTTAGGCTTCAATATGTTTCAGAGCCTAAAACCACAGAAACAAAAAAGAAATTACAGTGACTCATGAGGGCTACAGAGGAATACTTCTGAATTAATAACAATATTCATGTGCTGCTTTCCCATCAGCATATCCACCACAAGTATCCAGAGGCAGCTGGTAGATGGTATGACACAAGACTTGCATTGTGGGGGGTGACTGGTGATGGTGCCATCCTGCTGAGGGGTCCTTCTGCTGCCACTTCACTGCAAGGTACAGGAAACATGTCATTTATTCAGTGCATTGATCAGCCTGACAAATCTGCTCTTGTGGCTCAGAATAGAGATGCAGGGAGAATTTCAATGAAGGGTTCAGCAGTTCA
This sequence comes from Chloroceryle aenea, assembly GCA_013399075.1. Lineage (NCBI taxonomy): Eukaryota > Metazoa > Chordata > Aves > Coraciiformes > Cerylidae > Chloroceryle > Chloroceryle aenea. Next base: position 64,602 of record VWZY01010105.1, read on the forward strand.
GAGCTGAAATTGTTTATGATACCTTAACACTGGATGCCCTTATAGAGGTGTTCACTAGCGTGGTGTCAGGTGAGGGAACAAGCTACAGCTTGGTGAGACAGATCTGAAACCTGGGCCATAGCAGTTGTTTTTCTGCATTTTTCTGCTTAGTTTCTAATTATAATTCCCTGAGCAGTTCACCTCAGAAATAGGACCTCATTTGTGTATATTTACTGACCATAACTTGTATTTAGTATCTTATTCCAGAACTATTCTTTAATAATTAACACATACAAACTTGACTGACAATTAGCACCCACTCAGGTGAGCTTTCATCTTAAGAAAAGTTGTTCATAATCCTGCTCTGTCTATAATCCTCCTCTGGAAATTAAATTGACTCAAGGTCTTGAGGTATTTTGTAATTGGGAGGCAATTGTCAGGAAAGAAGTTTCACACAAATTTAGTCACAAGCACTTGCAGTTCTTACTAAGATCTTCTCTGGTAGGGTCATAAGATACTCCATTAGCTCTTACTTAGCATGTAAGATTATTGACTTCCAATTTTACACATTTATTGCTGGGTGGGCAGAAAGTATCATTACAATATACATTTAACCTACAAAGGTCCATATTCTCCTTCAGTTTCTTGGGAGTCCCAATGGAGTAGTTCACCTACCATCAGGGTAGTCTACATTCTGTGCCAGGATTGGAGAAACCTTTGGTTGCCCAGATGAACTGGATGTAGTTTTTAATGCTTCACCATGGCTACAGGAAATATTCTCAAACATTATCCTGTCTGGAAGGGAGCAAGATGATAGCAGCTTCCTTGACCATTTCCAGGAAAAGTCCTTTCATAGTTTTGCAGGTACTATTGCTATGAGTTGTTATTGCCAGGAGCCAAATTCCTTTTACATTTTATCCTTTGGTGGATATTGGAACACTATCATATTCCACGTCCTGCTCTTGGTAAGACAAGCCATCTCTCTTGTCACTACCACTTGTACAAGCAGGGAGAGGCACACTGGAGTCTGTAATAAAGGTTTATGTGGCAGTGTGTCTTCCATCTGAAACCCTCTTGCTATTTAACTCTTATGCTTAATTAAGGCAAGGGAAAGGCACAATCCTAGTGGTTAATTTTAAGAGTTGTAGACAAAGATCTCCCATGTTCAGTTATTTCTGTGGTCCAGCTGGTGGTCTGCTGAATCCAACTAGGGGCATTTCATCCAGCCAACAACCTGTCCCTGGAAGAAGTACACTGAGCCATAAATCCTTCCTGAGCAGCTGAATATCCCTGTCTGCCCACCAGCACTGCAGACAGATGGGGGAGCAGGACAGAGGACAGGGCTTGATAGGACAAGAGGCAATAGCCTCAAGTTGTGCCAAGGGAGGTTTAGACTGAATAGTAGGAAAACTTTCTTCACAGAAAGCACTGGAACCTGCTGCCCAGGGAAGTGGTGGAATCCTCATCCCTGGAGGTATTTAAAGGATGTGGAGATGTGGTGCTGAGGGACATGGTTTAGTGGTGACCTGGCAGGGCTGGGTTAACAGTTACACTTGATGATCTGAAAGGTCTCTTCCAACCAAAATGATTCTGTGATTCAAAGCACCAAGTGCTGGTTTCTATTTGTGAGCAGGATTTCTCCTTTCCTCTCTCCACCTTCCTTCAGCTTCACCCTGAGCCTCAGTCCTGAGCACAGGCCCTGCACCCTCCACTTCTCTGAGACCAGCTTCTCCTCAGTTGCTGCTGCCAAGAAGGCAGGAAGATGTTGTTGGAGAAAGGTGACTGCTGCTGCCAGGATTAGTGGTGGGAGACTGAGACCAGCCCACTCTGGAGAGGGGTGTAGACAAGTCATGTGATGAAGCTGGGAGCCCACAGATAGCCACCCCCACTCCAGTTTCCCACTGTTAGGTGCCTCTCCCAGGCATTCAGCACACCTTGCTTTTCTCTCACCCATTCAGACTTCATATGTGATGAGTGTTACATGCATATGGTGCTCATCTCTCTAAAATTCTTTAGCACTAAGGTCTTCTCAGTAGCAAAACTGCAATACATGCACATAATCAGGGTCAGAAAGTTCTGACTCGTTCTACTGAAAGCTGGAGGCGACCTGTGGGAGCCTTAAACACCCATCTATACACGTATCCTTAAGAGACAAAGCTCTTACAAAGCAAAAGGTAGGAAACTATCCTGCATTACTGTCTGGATGAGTCAGAAGTTCCTCCAGAAGTCACTGAAGCCTGTTGCTAAGGCTTCCTCAGCCTGAGAGACATGCTTTGGTGCTGGGCACAGTATGTTTTGAGGTCAAACTTACTGTGAGAAGCAGAAATAGTAACTAGGGACAGGAACTGGCTGGGAAGGCTCTCCTGACATGTTTTCTAGGCCATGGACCACACTGGGCAGGCTGTTACCCCTGTGGCAGCCGTCCTTGGGAAAAGCATGACAATGAAACACAGGCAGTGAAGCCTGTGTGCTCCTGAACGTGGTTCTCTAAAGGGTAAAGCCATTCCTGAGGAGAGAGGCAGTGTATAGCATGGCCTGTGCTTCACTTGTGGGTCGTTCTAGCCACTAACATAGTCATGATCATACCAAGGGGTTTGACTTGTCCCTCGAGCAGCAGAAATTTTCACCTCTGCTGTGCCAGAGAGAAGAACTAGAACAAAAACAAGTACAGCTGGGGAAAAGGTTGTAAATTCTGTTCATCAACAGGTTTATCCTTGTGAATACTCTTGTACTAGATGCACGTTGGGGATATAAATTGTGTCTTTGTCTGTGAAGCTCTGAAATGGTCTCTCCCCCTGTAGAAAAGGTGACACCATTACTGTGAAAAAGCCATACTTACATGATCTCTTTTTCTGGTTTTTATTAACTCAACATTGTCTCCTACAAATACGATTTGTCATTCACCAGAAGATTTGAAATGTAGACTTAAGTTACACGTAGGTATAAAAAGCATAAAACAGCACACACGGTATCACTGTTTAGACCAGAAAACATTGTGTTGCCCCACAGATAAGAGCACTATTCAAGCTCAGCTCTGCTGCCTTCTGCCTCAGGGATTCAGTCTTCAAAGCTGGCAAAGCTTCTGCTTCTTTTCCCTCAGCTTGTGAAGCCCTGCCAGCTTTGCCCTGATGTTTCTTCCCCCTAGCTAGAGCATGGACCGGGGAACCACGGGGCAATCCCATCTTGCTCCACCAGAGGCTATAAAACCTTGGGTTCCTACTGGCTCTTCAGAAACGTTTTCCTCCTCCTCCTCCTTCTCTTAATTTTATGTACAATATATGAAGGGATACGATTTGAGTCTTCGATTTAGACATATCTCTTGCCTCATACTTAAACAATAACTTGAAAAATATTTTACAAAGAAAAAGAACATTGTTCATCTGAATGTCATTCATTATTATATTGCTATATTTTATACCCTATTATTAATATATACAAAAATTCTTAATTGCCTTTTACAGATGCATGGAAGCATATAATATAACAGTTTTAAAGTATCCCACTTTTAGATTTACTTTTTTCCTTGGCTCATGTCAATCTCTTTAATAAACTATGGTTGCTTGGAGAATATAGGAAGTATTTGGAATGTTGTTTAAAGTTTAATAATAACTGGTAGCATTGTCCATTTGCGGCCTGAACGGTTGGAGCACCTGTCAGGGCGATCTGGTAGAGATAGCAGCATCATAAGACTTAAACAATCATGGAGGGCTGTTAATGTGCAGTGTCGACAGGTGACAGGTCTTGTTCTTTATTTGGGGCTTTTCTTTTCTTCGGCTGCATTTTGTTGTTGTTTTCCCTCTGGTCTCGGTTTTGTCTTCGGGCCGCGCGCCCTTTGCTTTCCTGTCTCGTCTCCTTGTTTTCATCTTTGTCAGACTTTTTTCTTTTCTCCTCCCTATTTTTCTTCCCTGAAACAAAAATGATGGCACATTAGAAAATTTGCTCAGGGTGTTGCAATTTCTGACTCCTTTGCTTTGCCATAGCCTGTAAAACCAGCCCTGGATTATTACAGCCTCCTGTTAGAAGCTGGACACTAGTACTAGTGTTTAGAAATGTCCAGCTCTTTATTGAACTACTAAATTCAGCCACTGAAGCAGCACCTCCCATCAGTCTGGCTCTGAGCAAAGAGCCAGGAACTTGCTGGGGAGTCCCGGTGCTTTAGAGCTGGTATAAATATCTCACACACTCATGGCCTGTCTCCCACAGCCAGGGGCACAGCTCCATGCACTCTACCAAAACAACTGGGCTGGAGACGTCTGTGCCTGGGCCAGGTGACATTAACTATTGACTGCTCTAAATTTATCTTAGGCTGGAGCCCAGAGCATACGCTGAGAGGAAATCAGCCACCGTGTTACTCTCCTTCACTGCCAGTGCTCAACATCTATGTCTTTTAAAACTCCCTTTCTCCTCCCCTAACCCCCACCACACCTGCATCCCAGGGGATTCTTAGAATTGCAACATAAATCCCATGACAGTGTCAGCTCTAGCAGAGCTAAGTGGCCCTCTTCAGACTATAAAGTGGTGTTTCAAGTCCCAAGTCAAGCTTTAGACCATCATTACAAAATCAGGTATTGGAATACTTTATTGCTTTAAATACTTATAAGGGTTTTGAAGATTTTTTTTTTACTGCTACAGATGTCCCCAGTAAAGCTTCCTGTCCCCTTAGGAATGTTGACACTTTGTTTATTGTTTATTTGTGGATGTGATACTGTATAGTGCATTTAACTTGGACATAAGGAAAAAATTCTTTATGCTGAGGGTGGAGAGACACCACAACAGGTTGCCCAGAGAAGCTGTGGGTGCCTTATCAAAGTGTTCAAGGTCAGTCTGGATGGGGCTTTGAGCAACCTGATCTAGTGAAAGATGTCCCTGCCCATGGCAAGGAGAGATTGGACTAGATGATCTTCAAAGGTCCCTTCCAACCCCAAACCATTCTGTGATTCCATGATTCTTTTCCCTCTATTTGGTTACAAACCTATGCAGGTATGACATTGAATCCTACTTGTATATACACACAAGTCTAGACCAGATTTTGTCTGTGTGGAACCCGTTCATCTACTAAGCTATGCAGCTGAAATTCACCTGTGGTTAAATGAAGCCAAATGATGTCTTCAAAAGCAACCTCACTTGAGACTTTCGTGGTACCATGTCTTACTGACCCATATGTCTCCTTATATGGAGAAACTTCTGGACAAGTACTAAAAAGCATCTGGCCAAAGTCTGCTTTATGATATCTTGGTCATGATACTATTGAAAATCATCCATCCTGCTTTTTTACAGCAAAAATATTTTCTCCTTTTAAATACCAGCAGAGATAATCCAGGCTTTCCTACACTAGCACTGGGGAGTTACACGAACCTGGAAATAGCTTTTGCTGTTGAGGGTGCTGAATACAGGGAACTGTGCTCATTCCAGTCTTAAAATCAGAGCTGGGAGTATTTGGTGCCTCGACGGGCTCTGTGAGAGCAGGTCATGCTGGGGGAGTAGGTGCAGAGGCTTTGTTCTGAGAACAAATGGTCATTCGAGAAGGAGTAGGTCAGATAGAGGGAGAGATATTCAGAGGAGGTGAAGAGAAGGCAGAAAGCGAGGAGCAAGACTAAGATGGGAGGATGTTGTGTACTTTCTTCTTGTTGTGGACTTATTTTACAGCTTTTCTGTTCCTTGACATCACTGCCTGAGTTCAGAGAGCAAGAGAAGGTTTGGATACACGTGTTAAGTAGGGACGAACATCTGCCTTTCTCAGCTGTTGTTTCTGAAACATGAAATAAAGCTTTAAAAGTAAAATGGTACTTCAGCTTTTAGGCAACCAGAAATTACCCTACTACACTCCCCCGAGCTGCAAAATTCTGCTCTGAGTTTGGCAGTGCCATCTAAGATGCACAGATGTGAGCAGGGGAGATCTGCAGAAGAGGCTTGACAGGCTCAGCAAGACCTGCCACCACTGGGAGAGCTGGGAGAGCTCCATGCTGAAGTGAGCCTGCATCTTAAGCTGTAGTGCTGTCTCTTACTATATGAGAATAGGAGAAGAGCAGACAGTTTAAACAGAAGATTCTACTTCAATATCATAAAAACTCTTTAATTGTAAAGCTACAGTTATGCAGTCATGATCTGGAAGCTCCATTCAAATGACTGTAGAAACACTGGGCATTTACAGCTGGAAAAGCTGTCAGCCCGTAGCTTGGACAGGTTCACCCTTCACTGGGTTAAAAACTTGCTGGATGGCACAGAGAGTGACTGTGAATGGTGCCACATCCAGCTGGCGTCACGCTCAGTGCCACGGTCTAGGGGCTGGTAGGGTGTTGGGTCACAGGCTGGACTCGATGATCTTGGAGGTCTATTCCAGCCTCAGAAATTCTGTGATTCTGTGGATAAATGACAGTATGGAATTTCGTTCCAGTGGTTTGTAAATACAGTTGGCCCAAAATGAAATGTTATTTGAATAGAAACTGTCCAGACATTCAGTGTTTGACATTGTTCACTTGGTGATTATCCAAAAGCCGTCAGCTGTCACTTCCTAGCCACAATTCTTTTAAGTCTCTTAGAATGACACATAGTAGTTTCCCTTTCAGTCATGGAGCAGGACATACACATTTATATGTGCGTGTGTGAATCTTCTAAGAATACACTATCTAGTGACTCCTTTCACAGCTATTTTAGTTGGAGATTTTATGTGACAATATAATATTTCTTCCAGTCAGTCCTTGGTTCAGCTTAGACCCAAGGGGAGATTCTACCTGCAGTTATCTTCCAGCACAGGGAAGTAGCTGGAGCCAAAATCTTGCATGCATCTCTCTCCCTGTTCCTATCTCTCCTCTCTTCTTCCCAGAGGTTTGTTCCTGAATATTTTTTACTTGCTGAAGCCCACTTCATAATAGCACATTGAGCTGGATGCTGGAAGTTGTGGAAATTCGTTGGAAATTTGGGCATTTGGCTTTCTGTGAAACGGAAAGTGCAAAAATAACACGGGCCAGAGGTTTACGAGATCATCTCTGAATTACTTTGCATTTGAAGAAGGAAGAAAAGTCAGGGGCAGCATTAAAACTGAAGCTGCTCAAAGAAGCAGAGAATGCAGTAAGAGATGAATATTGTTGAATTTTCAGTTTCCCTTCTGAAGAAAGAATGTTGCTGTTAGAAGATCTTTCTGTGCTTGAACATGTGGCATCTTGTGCATACAAATGTATCTATCTATATATATCTATCTCAGTGCCTTTCCACGTGTCTATACTGCATTTAAACACAGGTCTGCCCTTGGAAG
>VWZY01010105.1:72421-85553 GCA_013399075.1 Chloroceryle aenea
CAAACACAAAGACCAAAAAAACCCCCCAAAAAACCCAAACAAACAAAAGCCCCCCAAAAAAAAACCAAACCCCCACCAAACCAAACCGTACCAAAACAACATAAAAACAAAACAAAAGGCAAAAAAAAACCCACCCCCCAAAAAAAGCACAACAAAACAAACAAACAAAAACCAACCAACCAACTAAAACCCACAAAAGAACAAACCCAAAAAGAAAAAAAAGAGGATTAGTTGTTTTATATAGGAGATAATAAAATATTTTCCAAGGGAATGTTTTGCTCAGGGAGACACAGATTAATGAAATTCTAATAGTTCTGAGAAGTAATTATTTGGCATTAAAATAGCTTGTATTCCAGAACTGAAACTTTGCACAGCCAACTGTACTGGAAGAATTAGTTTGTAGGCACTGCCTGGTGAATTTTCTTGTGGATGAGGGATACTTTACTACCTCTAATAACAGCAACTTTATATATTGAAGAAAATCTACAACCTTGCTATAATTTGCAGAAGTGCAGTAGTTTGAATTAAATGAAGGCATGAAATTATTTTGGATAATAGTATAATTACCTGTAAATTCAACTTAAAGGTGCCAAGTTCTTGTTAATCTAATTTATAGCCTAATCTAATTTATATAGTCAAAGAAATCCCTGCGTCTGTATTTATGCAATCCATGTCTGAATATGTCTTTTAAGAATGCAAGCCACAGTATTTTAGAGAAGTCTTTACGTTATTGCTCCAGGTGTGGTGTTTCCACTCGACCTATAGCCATATTTTATGGAGTAAAGGGAAGAAGGGTTGGTCATGACTTGGGAGAACTTAAAAGCACCACGTGAGAAAGTTACTCACTGAAAAAGTCACGGCTGACGTGAATTAACAACCACAGGTTACAGATGTCATCTACTTCAGGCACTGTCACTTAGTCCCACCCTATTCATCTGCAATTACTACAGAGAACTCAGAGGAACATATCTGTTCACTTCTCCCTTCTGTGGGAGAAACCCCAAACCACCATAGGAAGGCATAAAATCTGACTGTGCAAACTGCTTCGCTTTGATGGGGGATTGTCACAGGATAGGTCTCACAGAAACCCCAGAGGGATGAGGATCTGGCTTTGGGCATTTAGGATGACTGTATTTCTTTTGGAGAGATCACTCCCATGGAGAAATTTGCCCTGGAGGAGCAGAAGGGGCAAGAGGAATCGCTGAACTGTGCATGTTGGGGTTGCAGGCACCAATGTGATAGGGTTCTATCTGGAAGGGTCCTAGCACTTCTGCTGTGCATGTCACCACGGACCACAAAATCCTCCTCACTACACTGGAATAAGCTGAAGAACCATAATAAAAGGCCACAAGCCACAGCTGTAACGTGCCACAGGGTTCTTTCACACTTCTTGCCAAGATAACAAGCCTCCAAACCCCCATCTACCCAGTGATGCAAAGGACATCTCCTTTCATTCACAAGCCACTAGCAGCTAATTCTTCTGGTATGTCTTTTTGAAGTTTAAGCAGCATAACCTTCTTAGCAGCAGTCATGGTTTCCTGGTTATAGTGGCCTTATTTCATAATCAATAGGTTTTCAGGTGACCACGGTGGCAAGGGACAACAACTCCAGAATTACCTGGGTGCCACATAGCTCAGTGCATGTCCTGGCCTTTCTTACTTCTGAATGTGCACCAACTGCTGAAGTGAACATGGGCAAAAATTTTAAAGGAGCTAAGGTCCAAAGAAATTCAAGGAGCAATTACTTTGGCCAAACATAATTTTCCTTGCTGTTGAGATGCATGAGGACAGTGTACTTGGCTTCCACATACCAGTCCAGATAGATACAGGTCTTAAGTCCTATGTGATGATCTTAGATAACCCAAAATACTTCAGATGATATTGACACTTAGAGCTGAGCAGCTCCTTTAGGGGATTTAATGACCAACTTGTACTTATGTGCCCTATCTCCTTTTGAAAGTGGAAATACTTCTCTAGATGTAGATGGTGGTGTTGCAGCCCAAGTTCTACAGAAGTCTTTTCTGTGAGATTTAAGATCCTTGAGCTTCATTTGCCTCTGAAAATAGGATCTGGACAGCTAGATTATATTCACTTGGAAAATGTTCTTGTGCATGTGCTTGCCTGTCCTTGCAAGAAGAGGACGATGCTGAGGCTGGTTAGGGGGAACGAGAACGTTGTGCCTAAATACAAGAATAGATTGGGCCTGCACAACAGCCATTTGCATGAAGCAGGCAGAGAGGGAAGAAAGGAGGCTGAGCGGATAAGCTGTGCCAAGACAGGAGATCTCAAGCCTTGCTGCTGTAGCAGATAAAGAGCAGGTTGTATGTTCCGTTAGGTGTATGGGAAGTCCGAAGGGATCATTTCTTATATGGGCTGCTTGGGAAGTGACACTGCTGCACTCATGAGCTCATAAACGAGGCGTAGGAAAGTCCCTGGCTTAACTGTCTTGTGATGACCTCTTTGCAACAGGAACGGGGTAGATCTGCCTTTCCTGTGCCATAGAAAAGACATCGCCAGTGCCTGAAAATACAAGAATAATTTAACTGCAGGGTAGTCAAAGCAGCAGCCAGGGGAGGGAGGATTCCTATAATGAGTTCTGTTTGCTGTTTGTGGAGACATTTATTGCTGCCTCTTCAAACCAGAGCCTGTGGGGATTTATTTCCTTTGCACTTGCCTGTTGGGACCGAGGGAATTTGTTAGCAGCCTTGTTTTAATCAGGACTAATGTGCTAACAACACCAATTTTATAATTACGTAACAGTTTTCCTATTATAACAACCTGCAGCTTATAGACTCTGAACACAGCTTCCAAAGAGTGGAAGGTAGTGACTATTTAACAGAGCAGAAAACGACTCCACGTCGCTTAGGACGGGAAGTGACATACACCATGCTGGTATTTAGGAAACTGCTCTTTTCACGCCAAGCTTGCTTTGAGATTTTTAAAGGTGTCGTCTGAAATGGATTCGATTTTTACAGCTCTCCTAAATGTGGCAAGAAGGTAGATGAGTGTCCAAATTTACTTTATAAGCCTCTTTTAAGGGTAACAGAATCAGATGCCAATACGTAGGTTGGTGACAGTAGTGATTGGTATCAAAACCCCTTACCCTGTTTTTAGGGCGTCAGGATATTGGCAGAAATCTACAATAGCTTGTTTTCCTTTTAGGCACCAATAATCCCAGGCTGAGGTCATAAATATAGTCCTCTTTAGAGACTTAGTTCATCTTGTTCAGGCTTTTGAGCAAACCAGAAATAAAAATGTGATACTGCATTATGTCAGAGCTGCATGTTTAGTCTGCCTCTCTAGAAATAATCAAGAAAAGTTATACATGATAAGAGACAGATGCTAGTGCCTCAGCAGACATTTGAACTCTTTCTAGTACAATAGTAAAAAGGAGAAAACACCCAAAGAAACTCGTTTCTGTAGTACTCAAATTTGTACTCAGAGTGCTTTGAAGGGAGGGATAAGCGAGAAAAGATGTTTTCCTTGGCTTCACTTAAAGCGACTGGATTAACATAACCTGCCAATTCAGGAGGTTCTTATCTGACCCCGATATTTGTATGCATCTCTACAAATGCCTTTTTCCCTGAGCGGGCACTACTTGGAGCTGGGCTATACCAGTGTTTGAGGATGGATCCTGAAGGGGATTTGCAAGTGCCAACTCTAGCACTTGGGCCAGGTCAGCAGTTCCTGCCCCACTACGAAATGACACGACCAGGGAACTTGGGCATCTTCTGTCATCAGCTGGTATAGGTGCAGCCATACACTCCCCCTGGAGCCCCCTTCTTACATCTCCTTAAGCTTCCTGATGTGCCAGGGAGGTAAAGGAAGACGAGTCAACAGGATGCACCTCTGGCCCCACTCTGCACGGTTCACTTGTCCCCTCCACTCTAAGCACTGTTTGTTTGCGTTCCCACCTGGGGTGACACCTGTGCTGACACGGAGACAGGAGCCCTTGCTTGTCCCACAGGTAACCTAGGCCAGCCTGATGGATGGATTAGTTAGCTGGCAGTAGCTAACACGCAGGGGGACAGCAGCCCCTGATGGATCCACTCAGCAAAACCATCAAGCCAGAACCAGGGTGCTATTAAATTCACTGGAGGCCCGATTCTGCCCTCTGTTGTCCTTCTTCAAATGCACGGAGGTCACCAAGGTTGGTTTCTGGTGCAAATGAAGGGAGAATTTGCTTTCAAGGATACTTTTCAAAGCAAGGTGTTGAAAAATGACTGTTTCTTTCTGTTTTGTGTCTCCAGAGTGTGTGTGCTATTTCAGCTCTCCAAAGCACTGATCCTCCCCTCTCCAGGTAGTGCCAATATTTCCAAATACAGTTTCATGCTGATTCAAATGGCAGGTCAGGTTTCTAAATCTCATGCAGATCAGGGACTCCAAAGGTCCCCTTTCAAAAGTGTGACATGATATTTCACTTTGGCCATCTCCATACATTTCTGAAGAGCTTTTCTCACCTACGGAGAGGATACCTGGCAATTCACCAGGTAGAGAGCAGCTTGTCGAGAAGGAAATTGGGATGCCCAAGACTCTTGGTCTGCCTCTGAAAAAGGCTGAGGAAATTTTTATGCCAGACTCATTCAGAGCTTAGTCCTTGGAAGCTCGAGGTGTTCAGGTGACTGAAATGCTGGGATAAGGCTCTCAGGTTTTTTAGGCTCTCAATTCCTTTTCCACCTGCCAGGTGGGTTGCCAAAGGCCAGCTCAGTGGACAAGCCATCGAGATACTATGCAGAAACAAAGGCAAAGCTGTTTCAAAACCTGCCTACTTTCCACTGCGGATTCATTGAAATCTGCAAGTTTCTGGGAAATGTGATGACTTTGATAATCTGGTATTTTCTGTTCCCTTTGGAAAATTCAGCCTTATAAAGTATTTTTATAAAGATTTCTAAGTAAGGGTCATGGAGGAAAAGCATAAAAAAACTTAAATGCAAATATTTTAACGTTGCCTGTAAGTCTTCAATTTAAAATGAATCACAGATAGAAATTGTCCATGTAAATTTTATCCAGGCTGTCTCGTCTTCTTTTCTTTCTTTTTTTTTTTTTTTTCCCAAGAATGTGATAAGTTTATTCATTTTAAATCCCTCTGGGAATGAATTGTGCATTTAGAGCTGTTTGTAGTAACACAGGCTTTACACAGTGAAGTGAGCAGCCGGATTTATGAGTAGCTTCAAGTGGAATGTGAAGAATGAGTATTCCATGTGACAGTGCATCACTGGAGTCAACTTCACTTCAGTATACTTTATAAACTGACCACCACACCATGTAGATCAGATAGGAATGAGTTTGCATGTCCCAAAGGTTAGAGGAGGTACAAACCCCACCGAGATGAGAAAGCAGCCTCTCTTAATAGAGGGCACCAAGAAGTGATGATAAGGAAAGTCTGTAACCCCTTAGCCACCCCAACCAGGACATGTGCCCTGTGTCCCCTCCAGCACAGCTCCTATCAGCAGCATACAGCAGAACCTGCTGTAGGCATGTTGCATTTTTCTGCTTGGTGCTTGGCTGGGGTCTTAAGAGCACTACAGCAGTGCTGGTAAGATTGGTAACTATCTTAAGCTTTACATCTCCAGGTGTGCCTGTGGGGTGTGCACAGGCCACACGATGGGGCTGGTTACAGGAGCCAAATTGTAGGGCTGCAAAAAAGGGTTCTAGGGAACCTGGAGCAAAAGTTCAGTGAGGGATATTTTCTGTGCTGTGATGTATTCTTAGAAGTCAGGACCTTCTCTAGCCTCTGAAAACTGGGACTGTGGGGACCATCAGTCTTTCTTTCCAGCTGCCTTCTGCCTCCAGATGGAGAAGGCTCACTGTACACTAGTCAACTAGTTCATGCTTCTCTGTACAGCTCCAAACACTTTTACATTAGTCAGAAGAAATTACTCACTATTTTTACAGATCTGTGCTCCATCTGCTTTTGCTAGCAGCTTCTTAGGCACTCTTTTATAACATCTGAGACCAACCCTGTAGCCACTAAAGACAATAATATTCTGCAAGGGTCTGGTATGATGTGCTTAGAAACACTTGCTGGACTGTCATACAGAAGTGTAGCAATCTCAGGGGCAATAAAACAGTGAAGACTTGATGCACACAAACTGTAGTAAGATGCTAAAAGGAAGAGGATGCTTTGTCCAAAGAATCCAGAGCAAGTAGACCCTTACTCCAGCCTCAGCTCCTAAGAAGTTACTTTAAATTGTTCATGTACTTTTGCAAATATATCCCCAAGAAGTGTCTATGTCCAGAAAATTAACTTCTGTGCTCTGAAAGAATGAGTTGTTTTCAGTTAGAAAACAGTCTCCATCAACTTTAAGCCTGTAGTATTCAGAGGGATTCACAGAGACTCTTCCACCTCTGTGTTGCATCTTCTACTGCGACACATTTAAACTTAAAAGATGCAGCTATCATAGAATCATTTCCTTGCTTATGCTTCAAGGTAGCAAGGGCTGGATCACTCACTGGCATTCCCTCCTACCACCCACATCCATACAAGAAATAAAGTCAGTTTCTCTGAATTTAAACTAAATCCTTCTGGTTTAGCAATGCACATTTCTACTTAAGCAATAAACATCTGTCGTCTGCCATTCATTAATATTAATTATAAATGGTTGCTAGCTCATGGGATCCAAGTCCACCAGCTGAGATTTTTCCAACCCTGACCTTGTTAGGGTTTGTATAAAAAGTGTTCAGAAGGGTCCTTCGAAGTTTGAAGCCAACAAGAAGTGCAATTTGCAGAGTACAGCATTTAGATTATGCACTTAGAACAAGGGCAGTCAGAAGCGGTGATGGGGAGCAGGGGAGGGAAGGAAGGAGGGAATACAGAGCTCGGAACAACGTGCCTTTAAATGCTTAAGAGTTTTAGACCTTTCTGCTGGTTAATGACAGGGAGAGGCATTGTCCATAATGAAACTGGCCCATCCATTAAACATTACTGTAAATGAAAGGTTGCGTGAATTAAAGGTTGTTCATCTCATGTTTCAGGAATGTAGCTGTGTTTCATGTCTGAAGCCTGTTTTCCTTTTAAATGGAGTTCTTCAGATGACAAATGAGAGAGAGAATTTCAGAAAGCAAATGGGCAGAAGTAAATACATGCTTAAGAACAAAGCAGAAACATAACCGTAGCTGTAAATCTTTATACTGAGGCTACTGTTTGCCACAGATATTGGGAAGGATTAGAATAGAATTGAGAAATTGCTGGATCATTTTACTTGTCATCCAAAAAATAATAGAAAAAAATCCTCCCTGACAGTCATTAAATTCTATCTTTATATCACCTATATATTTCACTTACAGACTGATGGTTAATTCCTGTGCTACCATTTTGGATTTCAGGGAAATAATCCCAGGAAATTTAGGAAACGTTTTTGCAGAATTTTGCATGGCCACTGGATCCTTAAATGGCAAATGATTTGGTTTTTCTTCTCTTTAATTTCTTGCCACTGCAAAACCTCTTCAACAAAAATTATTGAGAAATAATATTTGTTTGCATCAGCCCTTAAAATGTGCTCATTTTTTCAGGCCTAAGCATACAGCAATATGCCCCTTATGAGCCACATCTTTATCTGCTCTTAAAATATACATCAGTTCACTGGCAGAGAGGTGCTAGCTCTCATATCTGGTGGGTTAGTGTTAACAAATTCGCTGAGATTTTCTGTTATGAAAATCCTGCCCTATGTTCTTGCTATAACAGTGATTCAAAGCTGATGAATGCAAAGATGAACATGGAGAGATATCTCAGCAATGCAAATGACTAAACTGGACAAAATCAAAGGAACGTTGGTTTCAGTTCCTTGACTCAAGCCCAAATAAAAGTCTGAGCTTGGTGAAGACAGCAGGAAGCCCTTATGTTGATGTCAACAGACAGAGGTACTTGGATTTGTCCTGTGTTAATGTGCAGTAGGCTGTGTCTCTGTGGAAGTCCTGCAGAAGGCAACAGGCAAGAATAAAATTTTGCAGCAGTTTTAGAAATGCTTATCAAAGCATTACCTAGTCCCTTACCTGTCTATGAAGCTGAACTACTATACTTAAAACTGTCTCTGATGGCTGTTTATCTAACCTCCTTAAGAAACCTTTCATGATAGAGGTTCCCACAACCTCTTGATGTTCCTGATCTTGATGAGCTCTGATAAAAGTACTGGATGTTATCATCTCATTGGGAGCACTCTAAAGCTCCTTTGGACCTTTATAAAGGAAAGTTATGGCAGTGAGCATTTTTCTTTTCAGTTATGAGGCTGGAATAGAGCTGGGAGGTGGCAGCCTAAGCAGACCAAAGGCTACATCAGGTGTCAGAGCTGGCAGGGAGAGTGATCTGAGAACAGACAACGAGACTGGAGATGCAGAGACCTGGGTGGGGAAAAGCAAACAGAGCTGCCTGGGTGGGGAAGAACAGGCAAATATCCAGTAAGAGGAGGAGAAACAGCAGCCAAAAAGTGCTTCTTTGTTTTCACTTTGTTCCAAAGGAATGCTGAAAATCCCTTCTTTACAGCGAGATCCAAAGTACTCTGAAGTCAATGGACTCTCAGAGGCTCTTGGATCAGGCCCTTTAAAAGAAGGGCAACTATAATACAATAGTGAATGAGTGCCACTGCTGTCCACGACTGGCAGTGTTATATCAGCATTGCTATACATGGAAGTGTTCCACAGCCCAGGATTTAGCTGATTAAACAGTGCTGCATGTGTCACTATTAAACTCGAAACATCCACTGCCTGATTTACTCTGTAGCTCACATACCCCAAATGTTTTGCATTTTTGGACTAAAATTGATAGATGTGCTAGCAACCTTCTCTCTTGCATTTCTTCTTCTTGCCAGGACACACAAAGTAGTGAGGGGTTTAGCTCTCCAGGTGCCAAGGACTGGGTGAGCCCTTCTGTCAGCAGCCACTTCCCTTCGCCTTTACTCTGTGGCAATATTGCCCAAAGGTGAGAAAACAGCTTGCTGAGGTCTTCCGGAGGGTCAAGAGAAAGTTTATCAAGCTATATTGCTGTGGTACATAGCCTGGAAGAGGCTCATGCCCTCTTCCAACTGTGACAAACACGTGTCTCCCTCAGAAAGAGCTCCTTAAAGCACTAGAAGTCAGGGCAAAGACTTTGGAAACATTGACTGTGAGAAATGAGAGAAAGACCAGTGTGGAGAGAAAGACAGGTATGTGAGGTTGTGCAGGCAGAGCAAGGAATTGATGTCAGCAAGAGAGAAGAGTACTCTGCTCTTTCACACATGGTCTCTGCCTTTCACTGAGTGGGGAGAATAGCCAAAATTTCCCATTCACCTCTCCCTGAAACTCAGCAATGTGAAGTGGCTGACGGCGAAGGTGCCACGAGTAAGTAAAGCACAGCTGTACTAGGACAGAAGGCCAGAGAGCAGGCAGACCCCTGTGTGCCTGCACAGCGTAACTGGTAGTTTGTTTTAGGACTCTGACCTGCAACAACCATCCCTCTTCCTCAGTCGAAACTGCTGCAGAGGATTTTAGGCATGCACTGGAAGTCTGGTGCTGAATGAATACCTGATGGGTATTCCCTTTGTAAGAGGGGTTCCTGAGGGGTTTGTATTCCTTCCTATTTTTCCTACAGAGCTCAGGCATCTAAAAGATAGTCAGCCAGCCAATTCTGGAGCACTAAGAGGCACCAGAAGGGAAGATCAGAAAGAGAAAAAGAGCTGATTTCTATCCCTTATTTGGTTTAGCGATCCGAGAACAGCTCGTGCATCGTTCACATTTTAATAGAAGAATGCAGTCAGCTTTTTTCTGATTCACTTCCCTTACGGGAGCAATCGACCTCACACATCTTTCTCAGCTTTGACACCATTCCCGTTAATAGAAGGTTGATGCTGTTTACCAGCACATTTCTTACAGCACACTCCAGAGGACCTCTCAGCATAGCTGAGAGACTTCCCTCTGCTTCCAGGCATCCCAGGACAGGGAGGAAGCTGAGGGTGGCAAGACAGGAGCTGGCAGCAGGAGAGGAGAACATCTCCTGAGGAGCACAGTGACAGTGTCAGCCCAGCATCCTGAGAGGCTAAACCCAGTTTTGATACCCGAGGGCCTGACAGGCTGGTGTACAGCCACAGTCATTTTCAGCCCAACTGTTCACAGAGATGCATATAATTCAGAGAATACAACCTTGGCACAGTACACACGTACACAGAGTGTGCATACGTGTATAGTACCGTGTGTGGAGAGGCACACAGCCTGTATGTATTACCTGCTTGCACAACTGATACGTATCTGTCAGAGCTGGGAGGTATGATGAGAATTTAATGTCCCCACTAACACAAACAAAATAAACATACTTGTAGCAAAACGCAGTGTTACTATGAATTAGTTGCAATTTTAAGGTCTTGAGTTGCAGGTAGCAGTAGCCCAATAAGACTTTCAAAATGGTTTGTGATTACATTTTGAAAATGCTAGGGTTCAACTTTTAAAATGGCTTTTTCCAACCTTCTCAGCCCTTGAATTGGAGAGATTACACACCCTCTACTATTAGCCACTTTGGAATCCCAAGTCGGTCCTATTTTTGTCCTCCTAACCCTTCTCGTGGAGATGTCTTGTGTAGAGGGCAGCCCGGCCTGCCGGCCTGCGGCCTGCGGCCCTGCCTTGCTCAAGGAATCCCCAGGACGCCATTTCACTTCGTGTTGCAACGAGCAGATTCCCAGTCTCAACAGCCCTCTCTTGGAGGCTGGAAATGTGTTAAAGTTAAAGAGTCAAAACCCCTGCAAGGAAAGGAAATGAGAGGTCCTCTTGGCAGAAACAAACAGAAAATAAACAACCAAACTCTTCACAAGACAGATTCCTCAATTATAGTAACTCGGGCTCACAAAGGCCGGAGTTATGACCCATTGGCGTATGCAGTATGTAAACACAGGGATGCAGTAATTAGCTTTGTGTTCATTTTGAGGCTTCAGAAGTCCTGTGACCTGCCACGGAGTAAGGTCATTAACCATAACCACACTAGTGACCTTCACACAGGACACCCCATCTCTCACAGTTCTACGAGCGAACTGTGCAATGCGATGTCTCCTTGGCTCGCATGCTACAGCCCTCTTCTTTTAGATGCCACTGAGCTACACATGACGGAGAGGATGTGACTTTCAGGATGAGCTGTGATTGCAGTATCTTACTTTCCCACGTAGCAATGCTTAGGACTTCAATGTGATTAAGTAAAATTACTCCGTACCAAAAGCATCCAGACTTTCCCCCATTTTTTTTTCCATTGGAAAAATGACTATTATTAAAATTATTTAAAATAGTACACAGAGGAATTATTGCAGTGATGTTGGCCTCCATTGCCCTAGGAAGGGACCTTTTTCTTTGGTGTGTGGAGTGTATAGGGACAGACTATTTATAGCTTGTTCTGTACAGGACCACTCACCTTTGAATAAGCAGCTGTACAGCCATTACTAGATGGTTTTCAACAAACACAAGAAAATGCTGCTCTACCCCTGATTTTACCATTGCTAAATGAAATTAGTATTCCAAATGAGTATTTTTCAACTCATTTTGGCTGAGTTATGGATCCCCTGAAACACACTTGTCTTGCTTACAGAGTCAGCCCGGGTGAACCTTGGTTCAGATTTTGCAATGTTGTGAAGTCGTTACTGTGCAGATGGAGAAAATATGCACTTTAATTTAAAAGTTAGCAGGTAAAAGTCCAGATAACTCTCTTACAGTGTCATGGATCCCCCTTTTATTGCCATGATTCAAAGTGTGTATAGAGTAGTGAAACTCCCACTGATTTCAGCTGGCTTCCTTCACTGCTGTACTTCCACATGCATCTTAAAATGTAATGCAACGTAGGCATCTTTTCTTTTAGTAGGGACTCTCTTTTTCTTCCTCTGTTTTGCCCAGGGCATCTTAAGTGACTGTTAATTAGTGCACCTCAACCAGAGATCAACTGCAGAAACTTTTCTTTGTGAGAAATACTAAAAGGGCAATTTAATTTGGACTCCAGGGCCCTCTGTGCTCCATTGTTACATGGATCAATATGGCATCAGAGCATGTACATCAGGATGGGTAACTCAAGGAGTGTGAGTGAAAATAGTTTGTTGCCTAATATTTTAAGTCTGTAGTATTGTTACATTGTCTTCTTCTAAAGTAAGTTCTTGATGGGATTTTTAGCTGAGTGATGGTTTTGGAAATCTGATGGATGACAATTGATAGGATCCCTTCCTCAGACCATAGCCAGCTGAAGATGTTTTTAGACATGATCTCAATAATGAATTTGAAGCATTATGTGGACATATGGCAAAAAGGGGTGGAAGGACTAGTTCAAAGAAACAACAGAGATGACCTGGGTCTCAGTTCTATCTATTTAAATCAAACCTGTTGTTTTATATTCTCATCTATGCAGTGCAGGATAGAAGCATCTATTTTACCTTATTTCCCCTAAATAGATACACTTTCTGAATAAAACTGCTCAGCTACAAATCCTGTTCCCTTGATTCCCTTCTGCTTGCCAGTCTGCATTTAGAATTCATCTCCTTATCTCAAAGATGTTTTCTCTCTTATTCTTGATGTACACTAAAAAAAAGATCACAACATAATAGCTGTATTCTCCTTACAGCACAAACCATTAACTGACAATCTACCTTCCTCCAGGGGTTTGCAGTCATGTGAATTATAACTAAAATTGCCCCTCTTCCTTTCATAGCAGTATCCTTCTTCCAGACTCTACAAAGTAACAATCCCTGTGCTCCACAGTGAAAAAGAAATGTGCTATTCTACGTTCATCCCACCTTGTCTTCATGTCTAATGCTTGATTTCTTTGCTTGTCAGGAGCAGAACTTTCTCTGGTCTGTTTGCTCTGAACTGGATGTGGTTAACATTGATTCTCTCCTTTGAACATCTAATGCTACCAGCATGTAAATGAATCAATATATAAACAAGCAACAGTTGAAATGCATTACTTGTTTACAACTGTGTAACCACTATAGCTGATTGGCTTGCATAGAATCATAGAGTCATTCAGGTTGGAAAAGACCCTTGGGGTCATCGAGTCCAACCACTAACCCTACTCTACAAAGTTCACCCCTAAACCACGTCCCCCAGCACCACATCTAAAAGACCCTTAAACACATCCAGGGATGGTGACTCCACCACCTCCCTGGGCAGCCTATTCCAGTGTCTGACTACTCTTGATGTGAAAG
>VWZY01010105.1:85629-100823 GCA_013399075.1 Chloroceryle aenea
AGTGTCCAGTCTAAACCTGCCTTGTTTCAGCTTGAATACATCCCCTCTGGTTCTATCACTAATTACCTGTGAGAAGAGACCAGCACCACCCTCTCTACAATGTCCTTTCAGGTAGTTGTAGAGAGTGATAGGATCTCCCCTCAGCCTCCTCTTCCTCAAACTAAACAGTCCCAGCTCCTGCAATCACTGTTTATAAGATTTCTTCTCCTGGCCCTTCACCAGCTTCCTACCTCCTCTGCACTCGCTCCAGCACCTCGATATCATAATACCCAGCTTTTGAAGATGTCTCCCTTGTTCATAACTACACACTTAGTCTTTTGGTGAGTGTTTTTAGTCTCTTTAAACTGATCAGAGTATGTTCTCTTGAAAGCACTTAAAACTGTCTTCTCTTGGGGCAGGGGGAAGGGTTAGTTGGGGCTCAACACAAAGTCATATGGTGAATGTTCTCTTCTTGGCAGAATTACTCATGCACAAAACCATGCAATTCCTTCCCCATAAATACTTTTGTATGCAATTCTGATATTTGTCCTTTGGCCAGTAAAAGTCAGTCTCACACACTTGGAGACAGCAGTCCAAAGGGACTTGATTTGGCCAGAGTACATTTATTAAAGCAAAGAAATAATATTGTCAGATAATTTGCAGTGTTTGAAGAGCTCTGTCAGTTACACTTTTGCAGTACAGCTATTTGCTGGTTGTTGTTTATGGCCATAGCTACAGGAAACATGTGATTCTCCACATATGTCAATCAGTGAAAGGTAAGAGATAAGGAGATCTTAAGTGAGGGAAGGCAAAAGTAACATTGGACTGCACTGGGGGAACAAAACAAAGTGTGAGAGGAAGGAAGGAAGGAAGGAAGGAAGCAAGGTAGGAAGGACTAGAACTTAAAATCATCTAGTCATGTAGACTAAAAGGAACTCACCATCATGGGATTAAAAGAGAACTATGAAATAAATTCCAGTGATGTTTGAATGGGACTGAACTATAAAAGGAGCCTGTATGTGAAACGCATGAGAAATACTGCATCAGAATACACTAGGATCAACTAATTCAGTGCTAAAATGTGTAAGAATAATGTTTTAGGCTAGTTGGGCTATTTATGTCCTCATTATTCCTATTTGTTTGCATTCATTCTGCAAATACTAGCACCTTCTCCCAGCAAAACTTCATTTTTTAGCCACTGAGGTGAAAAAAAGAGCTGCAATAGATCTCACCAGCTTCAAGGGCACACTAGCACATATAAATGAGAAAGAAAAACTCTTCATCTGCTGCATCTTGTTTTGTGTAGCCGTTCCAGAAACATGTCCTTTCTTCTGTGCGATAGCAGCGACTTCACTGACTAACATCCTGTCTCTGACCTCAACTTCTTGAGCAAAGTCACTGAGGCATCTGTGACGAGCACACCCCGTCATCATGTGGTCTTTGCCCTACGTCCCTTGGCCACAGACAGCTCCTCAACATGGATGGCAGAAGCTGACAGAGCTAACTCTCTCTTCATGGTGATGAAGGAAAGATTATCAGCACTGCTGGTAATTGCTGGGTCTGCTGCTAGACTTCAAAAGCTGATCTCATGATCAGCTCCAAAAGCAATGCCTGAGCAGCCACGGGGGGCCATATCATACAAAAGAGCATTTTCAATATTTCATAACAGTAAATAGAAACATTTACTTTCCCTTTCCCAGGGTGTTTGTGTTATCTGGTTCTGCATTCACTGTCTGGATGCAGCTAACCATATCAACAGAGCCTGGCTTGGTTTCTTGCGCAATGATTCTGTTGTTCAAAGGCAAACAGAAGTTTCTGTCTGTGTAATAAGGGACAGTGGCAGTAGGGAAGATAAGTTGCCTGGAGAATAAGTTGGAAAGCTTCATTTCCCTATTCCAATAGGAACAGAAGGAAAACTTTTAGGTTAATTCTCAGTTTCCTGGCTTGTCACCATGATCTATCCCTTAAAGCTATTCATCCTAACGTTTTACGTGTGAATGTCATCAGTTTTATTAAGAACTATATTTCTTTTTCAAAGCTTAAACTCATCTCCCTGTGAAGGCGTAGGAAAGTGAATGGGGCAGGGTTTTGTGCATGCTGAGGGTACAGTGGTGGATTTCAAAGCATTTGTAAAAAAAAATGGGTCTCGGACATAAACATAAAATCCCAAGGGCATGAGATGAAACATAGGTTCCATCTGCCCCAGTGGGTTTCAAAGACATTGTATTAAGTTTAAAACAGGCTAGATTTTAGTCTGTGATTTGCTCAAAAAAGAGAAAAAAACCATACCTTTATGCATATTGGAAAAAAAAGAGAAAAAAGAAAGAAAAAGATTCATAATCACGTACAAATTCTTGTGGCCCAGAGTAATTTTCAAGTATGGTTTGGCACAGATCCCATCAAATGAGAATTGACAGTAAAATACGTGAGTAGTTTCTTCTAAAGTACTTACTACACAGAAACAGCAGGCATTTCTCAAAGAGAAATGTCTCGTCCACTCTGAAGAGATTGCCAAATTGCCATAAGCAAGTACACAACATCATTATCACCACAAAAAAAAACCAACCCAAAACCCAACAGTTTCACAGTTCCAAAATTACAGTTCAGTCCTGTATTTTCAGCACTGGCAAAATTAGCTTTGGTAGGAAAAGAAAGGACTATTCCCCCAGTTGCACTGGGCTAACGAGAGGCTGGGTTTTGAGTTGTGCCACTGTGCAGGAGCAGAAGCAAAAATGGACATTTTGGACACGAGATTCTAAGCATAAGTGAATCCATAAATAGCTTGCCTTGGCTGCTATACCTCTCCACCTCTTCAAGGTACTGCTTGACACAAGGAGGAGGAGGTGACATCTATCCCATAGATTCCCATCAATCAATAGATCTAGCCAGTCCATGGGTGAGGAAGAGGCTCCTGTAGCAGCCTAGATCTGCCTTCTAACATTATTCCCCTTCTCATGAGGTATAACCCTAGGGAATAAACCAACCTCCAAAAGGTTTACAATCTCCAAACTCCTTTAACATTTCCATCAGTCATCTGCAACAACCCTGGTTATCAGTTAACAATGGAACGTAAGTTACTACTTGGTACCAGCAGCTCATGCTGGCTCACAGATGATCACACAGGGGGCAGATGCTCCACCTCATCCTCAAAAGGGGTGAAACCTTGGGTTTGAGTTTGAAGGAAAGGGGTAGATGGAAGGGATGTGGAAATGGGAAAGGATCTGGAAATGGGAGGGATAGGTAAAGGGAAATATTCCAGCAACACTCCTGTGCCAGCCAGGGTAACTGGACTGGGGACAGCAGGTAACCTTTTTGTATACACAATGGGAGAAAAGGGAACAATGGAACAATAATCTCTACTGATTGGATTTGTATCAATTATTATTTCATAGACTTCTTAAGCATCTCCCATTCTTAACATGTGGGATGCCATTCACTAGGTGCCATGATGGGGAATAAATCCAAGAAGTTGGCTCTGCTGGAAGGATGTTTCTGCTAGCACTCTTGCTTATTGGGTTAAACCAAGTAGTTTCCCTTGGCTGCCTTTCTCCCAGGCTGGAACTCCATGAGCTGAATGCAGATGGCAGGATCAGGCCACACTGTTCAGCCAGAGCTAGTAGGAAGAGTTCAAGGTGGGAGGGAGGCCACAGCACTGCAATTGCAAGAGTTATGATCTTACCTGCAGGGAAGCATGAAATAGGAATGGGTTTGGAGGAATCCCATGGTTGAAGCATGAAATTTGACTGCCTGATCCCCAACAGACAGCTCCCACCATGCCACACTTTACAATGGATCTTTTTCTGCTGAGATCCACATGCAACCCTGCATCGTGGCAGCTCTTTTAGCAGACCTGGGAGAGAACGTGCCTTCCCATCCAGCCCACCCTGTCCTCTCTAGATCACACAAAGCACATTTTTTGAGCAGCTTTAGGACTTTATTTACTCGAGGCAAGGGCACAGTTCTCTCCAGCCCATAGAACACCACATCAATGGGAGCTTTGGTGAAGCCTGCAATCAAGGCCTGAGAATTCAGACGTGAGTTATTAAACAAGCACAATACCAATCTCATATTATGATGATGATAACATTGTACCTTTTCCTTCCTTCTGACATCTCTTTCTTTGTACAATACATTTTCTGCTCTCGCTTGTAGCTGGGCAAGGATTGCCCCTTGCTGACGGATGCTGTACGATCTCTCTGACCCTTACTTCATTTCCTCTTTTGAAACCACATGTTTTTCCTTTCTTTGTGCAAGGGCTCCATGGACTCCACTCACTAGCTTCACAGTGCACTGCAATAAACATAGGACAAGCTGAGCCTGGCCAATACCTTTTTGTATACACAATGCATATGATACATAAATTTTATTCTGCATCAGCCAAATGGTGGCAAAAATGAATGGAATTAATCAGCATTTGCAGCAGTGAATTGACAGAAACTGGACTGGTGAGAATAAAGTGCACAAAATAATGTCAAATAATGATGTCAGTTACTAATTTGTACTCTCTGTTTTGTAATCTCATTCCTGAAACGTGGCAACAACACCACCACAATTGGTCTCAATTAAATCAGTTACTGCGGCTTGTTCTGAGGTTGCTTTGGTTTTGTGGAGTTTTAAATCCTTGTAGCTTCAGTGGAATTAAATTTTAGTCATGCCTATGTGAAAGGAGAGTGAAGTCATTGGGTCAGGCTGCTGCAGCTGGTCGCAGAGGTATTGAGTTTGGAAATCAATAGAGTTAGAAAGGACCAACTGATATCAAAAGGAATCACATTAAGAATCAAGTATCTTTGGCGATCTACTGTTGGGTGTTCAGTATAAATAGTGAAAGAGCCATCCTCTGTAGCATCTACAAGCTGTAAGTAGGCAAAGCGGGGGAGAATTTGGGTCGTGGGGGTGCAAGCTTTTCAGAAAAGTGCAAATTGCAGTTTTGAAAACAGTGATCTGAATGCACGTCCTGTACTCTTGGGAGCTCAAAAGGTGTGCAGCTGGACACTTGTCCAAACGGCGTGGACAAAAATGGGAGTAACCTTGGAAAGCTTAACAACATGCTCTTAATAACTCTCCTTATTTTGTGCCATCTCTTCAGTATCCTTCTCTTGTTTAAGGATAGTGAGCATTTCCATTTCCTTTGTGTTCACGTGCATGCTTAAAAGCATCAACCACCACTGAAGGAAAGACTTCCAGCCCCTCTCTAAGGAGGAATTTGTAAGTCAGCGTGTTTCCAGCTCCAGAATTTGCTTCCACATTTTTCAAACCCTAAAAATATAACTGACTTCAGGCAATCTCTGAGCCTCCCTCCAATGAATTGTCATGTGGGTCATTTTGGTTTTCGTACTACACCGGAGCATTCCTGTTAAAATAATTGGCCTTCACGTGCACAAAAAGGTTCTGTTTTTCCTCCGTAGCTTTAAATGGCTTTTCCTAGTCGAGACTGACTCATTGTTAAAGCAGCTAAGTCTACAGCACTTGGAAACAGCCATCAAGAAACAAAAACAACCCTTAGAATTTCTTTCAAAGATGAAAGTCATTGCTTGAGAATAAAACCGTAAAAATCATCACTACCATCAGAACTAACACACGTTTGAGAAGGAAAATGCCAAACTACCCTACCTTATTTTTACACTTGCATTACTTCCCCTCCCAAACACGGGATGCCAGGGCCAGCTATGTGCATGATACCCCGGGGGAGGAGATTTCCATCATGGCCAGACTGTGCCTGAGTGCTCCCTGGTTGCTGGTGGCTGAAGAGGTTACCGAGTCCACCACACTTCACAGCCCTCAGCCACCACAATTCACAGCCAGCTTACTAAAATAAGCTGAACCTTGCCACAGCTTCAGCATGCCCATGGCAGAGGATGTCAAGGGCAGCAGCCCGGAGGCAAACATATCACACATTCTGCCTTTGGCCAGAGGGGTGGCAAAGGGATGGAGCAGACAGTTAGGTGTGGTGACCTCCAAAATTGCCCTGGTGTGAGTAAGCAGAGCTTGTGAGTCAGAGGCTGGAGGGATACAAAAGCAGGTCTCTTCTCCCAGCCAGTGAGTCACGGAACCAGTGTCGCCAATCTCATTCCTTCAGTGCCAGTGCCACGCAATTTGGTGTTTTATTTTAATCCTCAGTTCTCAGAGCCATGTTATTATACACACACACCGTTTGGGATTTTGTTGGTGTGTTTTGTGTTTGTTTGAGGTGTTTTTCCTTAATGTTTTTGTTCCTAGCCTTCACCTTTGTGAAGGTGAGCTTCAAACTGTTGATGCATGCACGTTTGAAGGCTCGGGTAGTACAAAGGAGCTAAAGCAAAGCAGTTAGTATTTTAATCTGTCAACTACTTGTGGAGTCTGGCTTGGGATTTCTGAACCTGTGATGTTAGTGGTGCTGCATAACACCATAGCAGGGCAGGTAAGAGATGGATGTCATTCTACCTCAGGGTGAACCAAGCAGGACATATTTCCTGAAGCAGAATTGCCCTCTGCGTTTGTGGGGTGCAGCCGAGCTTGTGCCTCTTGTAAAATGGCAGACTTGGGAAATACTTTGACTTTGTTGTGCTAGGCTATACATCTGGTGATGCAGAATATTTCTATTTGAAGTTGCACTTCCCTGGTGGTGGAACTGATTTCACAACACGCGCCCTCCTTACATCCCCAGTTCCCAGGGAGAAAACCACGTAGGACATGGTGGGATCGGACTTACCAATGCTAGTGCACTCCATCGTGTGATTGTTGGCTTCCAGCCCATCAGGGCACTTTTCAAGGCACTTTCCACTGTATAAGTAAAACCCACTTTTACACTTTGTGCAGAAGTTTCTGGTGAAGCAGGTATCACAGTCAGCTTTACACTCTGAAATGCAAAGGGTAAAGAACAATGGTGTTGCTCTTTGCCATGAAACGTCACGGGCTCTCTCACATTCACTAGGATCTCACAATTCTAGAGATGGTAAACAGTCTTCAAAGGAAGCAAATTATATTTAGATCTTCTCTGTGGCCTCTACATACAGTGAGGCCAGACAGAAGTGAAGAATCATTAGGGTTGGAAAGGACCTCTAGGATCATCAGGTCCAACCTTCATCCTGACATCTGTCTGTCCACTAGACCAGAGCCTCAAGTGCTACATCCACTCGTTTGTTAAACCCCTCCAGGGATGGGGACTCCCCCCCCTCCCTGGGCAGCCTGGTCCAGTGCCCAGCCCCTCTCTCAGTGAAGAATCTCTTCCTGCTGTCCAATCTAAACCTCCCCTGATACAACCTGAGGCCACTTCCTCTTGGTTTACCATGAGTAATTTGTTAGAAGAGCCCAACACCAGCCTCGCTACAACCTCCTTTGAGGTAGCTGTAGAGAGCAGTAAGGTCTCCTCTCAGCCTCCTCTTTAGAAGCTGCTTGAGATAGTTTTTGGGTTTTTTTTAATGACTCCCTGATGTTCAATCAGATGTCCTGTAGTATTTCATGTAGTCTCTGTATGACTGCCCAATTTGACATTAGTGGTGTATTTCCCAGTTCTCAGATATTTTTAAAAGAAATACACAAAAACTTGTGTATGGCACAGCTCATGTCTGATCTGCAAGGCCACACACTGATAAAAAGTGAGAAAATACTTTCAGTGTCAAGTTACTCTGTAAGACTTTACTCTGGGGTCTGTTCATTAAATAATTTTTATTACCAGGTAAAAACTGGGGGAGTTGCTTGGCCGTCACTCTTATGTTTTTATATCACCTGTGGGATTAAAAACAGTGAATTCAACAACAAAAAGAGGAGTAGTGAGGACACTGTGATCTTTTCCAGTTCATTTATGATCCAAAATACATAGTGGGGTCAAAATATTGCCAGAGTAGTAAAGCATAGAGTTGGGTTCTCTGTCTCCCAGCCTGGAGGAAACATAACTCAGTAACTTCCCCCAGGTCAGGCTGCAACTTGGCCAGCTGAAGCCTGACCAGCTGCTACAGGCATTTAGAGGACTATACTGGGTGTGAGACAAACTGTAAAGAGACCAGGGCCAATCACAGCTCCAAAGGATGCCACATGGCATCTTCTTGTCACAGGGGTCAGGCAGGTAAGGGCAGTGGGTTAAGTGTTTCCGGCCACTGAGATTTAGTGTCCCTTGTCCCTCACTCTTCAGAGCTGCTGCCACTCCCTCTTTCTGCTGGAGTACAGTGCCTGGCACCTTCTGGCACTTCCCTTTTGCATGAGGGTGTAGAGGAGGAGACCATCACCTTGGTCCTGGGTAGATCATCCATGCAGAGCCGGGATCCCTGAGCTTTAGGCTGTTCTGGGATCTTTCACCTTGCTCAAATTAGTACTTACTGCACTACTATGTAAGAACTGAACAAATAAAGCCATGGCCTGTCCATCTGCTTCTCTGTCAACTCCTGAGGAGACAGAACATTCAAGAGAGAACAAACAAATCCATGCTCTTCCCTTTTTCCCAGCACTTACTTGCACATTTATTAATGTCGGGATACCGTGTCCCATAGTATCCGCTTGGACACGAGGAAAGACACACTCCAATCTGTTTCATGCCAATCCTCTCCAGAACAAAAAAGAGCCTGGGCTTACATGACAGGCATCCATTGTAGTCAGAACATGTAGCACACCCTCCTTGGCAACCCTGGCTCACGTTAGGATGCACTGAGAAAACAAACATTAAAGAAAATAAACAAAAATGGTGAGAAAACAACATATTAGACAAGACCATGAAATGGTGACTTCTTTGGACTTCCTGAGAAGGACCATCCACATCTCTGACAGCACTTAGAGATTGCTTCATTTTCTTTTGGGTCTCTTATGACCTGACATTTCATTTGAGTGATTATTTTATCTGCATAAAAATGAGAAACTCAACTGATGTGCTCACATCTTACAGAAACAGCTGACAGCAAATTGTATTTGAAATAGATTTTATGGACCAGCAGCATCCTAGAGAACAGTTCTTTTTCTTGTAGTTATCTTCAGTGGCTTCTCTGTCTGGTGTGCACTTGGCTCAGCAGAGAAATGTGTGTTCACTTTTTTCTTTTCTTTTCCTAGATGGACAATTAAAAATCAACCTAGTGTATAATTCCCTTCGTTGACTACATTCCATTTGATTTGAATTCTTCTGTGCAGGGATATGCCCCTGTAAGATCTGATGCTAATTTGCCTTAATAAAAAGACACAGGAGAGCCATCCTTCTCACTCTCATTCTTTCCCTGGAATGTTCTCTCTGGCATGTTTTTAATCTCTAACAATTACAACCTGATGTTCAGACTTAACTGTGGCATTTACCCTGCTCCAGTCCCAGCACGGAGCATAGGTAGGATTATATTTGCCTTTCAGTTGAATTGTTCTAATTCTTTAGACAAGGAAAGGAGAACATCTTACCCTCACTGCTTAAGACTGTTCAACTCTTATGGGGTTTGGGTGTAGCAGAAAAGAGGATGCTATTGCAGACAACCTTTTCAGTACAAGTCCTTAATCAGTGTATTACTTCTCAGTGGTAGAGAATAATGTTTTGCATCTTCCTGTACTTTAGAAGTTGTTACCTACTTCTAATTCCTTCTTAGTTGCATTTTTAATTGGGAGTTGGATCTGAAAAATAATTAAGCATCAAATAGCTCCAGACCCCGCGTCCCCTCTTTTTTGGCCTCATCCTGTATGAAAACCCCAGACATTTTTCTTAAGTGTAAGTTTTCATCTCTCAATCTGAGCCATCTGTTATATTTCATATGTAAGAGAAATCCAGTCCTCATCTATATTTATTTGTAAATACTAATGGCTTCCTGTTCTGCTTTACCCTCAGGCCAGTGATAATTTTATAACTATGCACGTGCCATACGTACTTTGCCTATTTTAGTGGTTTGGTTTTATTTTTATCTGCAGACACTGCTAAATAGTTTGCATGCACAATGAACGTGCTTTTGTCAGCTCCCTTCTGTGGATCCCTTGGAGGCAGACCAGAAGCCCATGTGAATCCACGGCTTATAGGTTGAAAGCCACTCTTTGCTAGCTCAGGGAAGAGTGGCAGAAAAGTTCAGGAATATTTTGTTCACTTACAGTTTTGGCACATGAATGAGAAAAACACTCCTCTGTGCTCTGGTAGGTTTTGCTGACCAGTCAACCTGAGAAACCTCAGTTGAGTTATCAGACTTGCTTTCAGTAGAATCTCAAAGCACTATAGCTTTTTTTTTTTTTCCTGAGAAGATTCCAAAGATACAGAGTATATTGATTTTGAAATTAAAAGCCTGAAAATTTGGCTTTCTTTTTAAGTACATGAAAATACTCTTGTCTCTCTCTCCCCTGTCTTGTGTATGAAGCTGCTTTCAAAGGCAGACACAGAAATGTGATCTAAAAAGCTGACATTATTTAAAAACTATCCGTGCCTTTCCTTCATTAAATCTGACAGAGGGAAGAAAAAGCAGCTGAAGTACAAAATATTTGTCATCAAAGCTGCTCTATAAAATATGGATGACCACTTTTGACAGGAAACATATTACGTGTGAGCACCTGCGACACGTCATCATGAACAGATTCTCTTGACAGAGGAAACATTATGTGCAAACTGCTCTGAGGTCAAGCTGTGTGTGTGAGCCCTTGAGACATACAATACTTTATGACCTAAAGATGTTGATTCTCTATAGCTAAGGTCCATTACAAGGCCAATTTCCACCTCCCCTTTAAGTCTTGAAGTATTAAGTATGAAATAAGATGTGCTCCTAGCCCTGCCCCACTGTGTTCAGCACTTGTGAGGCTGAACCTCAAATACTGTGTTCAGTTTTGGGCACCTCACTAGAAGAAGGACATTGAGGTGCTGGAGCTTATTCAGAGAAGGACAACGAAGCTGGTGAAGCATCTAGAAGTACAAATCTTATGAGGAGCAGCTGAGGGAACTGGGGTTGCTTAGCCTGCAGAAAAGGAGGCTCAGGGGAGACCTTCTCTCTTTCCTCAACTACCTGAAAGGAGGTTGCAGTGAGGTGGAGGTCGGTCTGTTCTCCCAGGTAACAAGGACAGGACAAGAGGAAGTGGCCTCAAGTTGTGCCAAGGAAGGTTTAGATTGGACACAGGAAAAATTTCTTCACCAAAAATGTTATCACACATTGAAACAGGCTGCCCATGGAGGTGATCGAGTCAGCATCCCTGGAGGTATTTAAGACACATGTAGATGTGATGCTTAGTGACATGATTTAGTGGTAGGCTTTGCAGTTCTGGATTAACAGGTGATCTTAAAAGTCTTTTCCAATTAAATGATTCAAGGATTCTAGGATTTTCACAATGTCTGCCTCCTTTTAAGCATCCCAGATACATCTTATACAAATAACATGGCAAAAAAGGGCCTGTATTCCAAATGGAAATTAAAATATGTAAGTCAAGCTCCATTTAAAGGTTGATTTCCTGCCATGTTATACATAATTCAACGTGTGAAGCAAAACAAGCTCCCCTTCTTGGAAATGGATAGAGCAAAAGTGACATTGAAAAGTCAGAATTTGTATTTTTAAATGAAGATAGACATTTTTCTTTTTCTTTAAAGCTATTAAAGGGATCCTTTTTTGATTGTCTTCTATTGGACCTGGCATTTTTTTGAGCCCTGTATATATATAATGACTCTGTCTCTCAATATGCTTACTCTGAATGCTATATAGGCCCTCATTCAGCCTCAGGAAGGAAACAAAGCAGGGACAGAGAGTGTTCCAGAAACTGGTACTGTTTGAAAGCACAGGGCTGGGCTATATCACTGAACCTGGGAGAAAATAAATGGTGGAGAAAAAAATGTTTGTGTCTAGAAAATGAGATAGCATGTTTGAAATAAGGCATCTACAAGCTTCAGCTGCATATCTTATTACCTTTCATCCTCCTTCCTCTCCAGATCCAGGCACTTTACTGATCCTTGAAGTGTAGGGGCCAGTGCCTCCCCTCCTGCAGAGGCCGAGTAGGTATTCCAGAAGGAGACAGGGCAAACTCAGTCTCTGAAACATCTTTCTGCCACAGGGAGGGAATTTACCAATGCTAAGTACAGAACTGGTCCTTACTATTCCCATCTCCTTGCAGCAAGGTGCTAGTGCCTGCAGATCTCAAGCACTTGAGCAACTCACACCATAATCACAAGGAAGTAATCCGAAGTTTTACCCTTTTTTTCCTTTTTATCAGACACTGTGAGCTCAGAGCTGAAGTGATGTGCCACAACACGCTGGGATTATAAACCCCACCCAATGAAATCTGCCCACAGGACACCCGGTGTAAACATTGCTTCAAATTTCTATGCTTAGGTCAACAGTAGAAATGGGTAAGTAATGTATATCCACCTTAAGGAACACTTTGAAGTCTACAGATGAATAAGCACTAAGAGAGCACAGAATAATTCTTAGCCACAAGTTTCAGATGTGCTAAGTGGGGCAGAGAGAGGTGCAGTCTTTTGGCAGAGGGGCAGGTGCTGTGGCCTCATGGGTCAGGCACTGGCTGCAGAACTAGGAGGTGTGGGCTTTAACATTGCAAATAGGCCCAAGAAATGCTCTTGCTTGTAAACACTTGGTCTTTGGTGCAACCTGCTCCACTATAAAAACAAATAAAATGAATAAGACTTTCACAATCCAAGAGGAAATAGTGATCTGCTACAACACTTAAACATACGCAAGTCTACGAGGCCAAATGAGTTACACCCAAGAGTACTGCAAGAGCTTGCTCAAGTGCTCACCAAGCCTCTCTCCATCATTTACCAGCAGTCCTGGCTAACTGGAGAGGTCTCAGTGGACTGGAGGTTAGCAAATGTGACTTCCATCTACAAGAAAGGCTGAAAGGAGGATCCGGGAAACTACAGACCTGTCAGTCTGACCTTTGTGCCATCAAACTGATGGAGCAGATCATCTTGAGTGTCATTATGCACCACATAGAGGACAAGCAGGCCCTCAGGCCCAGTCAGCACGGGTTTATGGAAGGCAGATCATGCTAGATGAACCTGATCTCCTTCTCTAACAAGATGACCTGCCTAGTGGATGAGGGAAAGGAAGTGGATGTTGTCTCCCTGGACTTCTGTAAAGCCTTTGACACTTTCCCACAACATTCTTCTGGAGAAACTGGCTGCTCAAGGCTTGGATGGGTGTGTGCTCTGCTGGGTGAAACACTCACTGGATGGCCGGGCCCAAAGAGTGGTGGTGAATGGAGTGAAATCCAGCTGGCAGCTGGTGACAAGTGGCATTCCTCAGGGCTCAGTATTGGGACCACTTCCATTTCANAATTTATTTAAAAGCCATAGAGATGTGATGCCTGGGGATATGGCTTAGTGGGTAGACTTGACCAGTAGAGTAGGGTTAACAGTTGGACTCAATGATCTTACAGGTCTTTTCCAACCTTGATGATTCTGTGAAATTAAAAAAAAATCTCCAGAACCCTTTGAATTTACTTCAGTGAGGATGAAGCATTCTATCCATGGGTTGTTAGGGGCAGAGCCTGCCATTAGAGATGAGCAGCCATTGATCAGTCTGCCCTCTGGTATTCAAACACTCTGAGCACAGTGAAATCCTAGGCTCTCAGTGGTGTAAAATACAGCAGAGCAATGGGCAAGACACGAGACAGGAGCACAGAGACCGCAGACATGTCCTTCCCCAGCTCTTACCCAAGAGTCTGGCAGCCTGGCTGACTCATCAGGTACAAAGTATCTATGTGCAGACTCATGACTGGCTTTGGGTCTAGAATCCATCCCTCCATTTTTCTTTTTAAAAAACCTAAGTACTGGAGATCAGAGAAGACACTAAGTTAATCTTGAACTCTTCCCTTCCACAGCCTGGCTTTAAGCCCTTTTTGGCTCGGAGGCCTTTTTTGTGCAAGATGTTTGTCCAGATATTAGTTTTAAGCCTCATTAGAAAATGAAATCACTGAGGATTTTCCTTTCTCAGAATATTTTCCAAGGCCCTTCTTTGGAAACAATGAGTTGTGATCTCTCTGTTAAAAATAGACTAAAGGACAAGGAACTGAATTTGAATCTGAGTGATGAGATGATAGGACATTTTAACAGCATGCAAAAAATTCATTCTAAAACCTTTATTTTTTTATCACTTTTACTTCATATACAAATTAAGATCTATGGGATTAAAAAAAAGAAATGAGGCAATGGAGGAGAAATCCAGGTGGGTGTATTCTAACAGCCAGAGGAAAAGCTTGGAGTGGGAGAATATTCTTTGCCCATTTGCTGCACTGAGGTGCACTGTCTCATCACCAGTCTTCAATGACAAGATATCCACTTAGAGGCTTGCTCTAGAAATGGATGTGTGAGACAGATAAGTCCATGCCTGCTAGAGAGCTGTTGCTACTCCTGGTTTCTTGGGCTTGTGCATTCTCACAGGAAATATTTTCACAGCAGAGCTGCTCTGGAATTCAGCCTCCCCTATTGGGCTGCTCCTTGCCACAAGGCCCAGGTCCTGTCTCAGCCCACTACGCAGCACCCCTGTGGGCACTAACCCTTGTGGTGGTGGGGATCTGGGACAGGATATCCCATGGGTCTTGTGTCACTTGATCTCTCCATGGCTTCACTGGTGATCATTTCTGCCTCTCTCGCCCAGTGCAAAGCAGCTCCCTGTGGCAGTGTCCCGAAAACAATACTGCGTGTAAAACAGAGCTACATTTCATCATGTGGGACGTCCTTCAGGCAAATGCAAAGAGCATTTGGCAGGGAGTTCTTCTAATGAGAAAGTCATTAAGGAATTCAGTTTGCAAACCGCAGCGTATTTCCTCAGACTTTCTTGGACAGCATCTCTGTGTGGAAATGTGTTAAAAGCAGAATGGACAATGGCGGGGCAAAAGCACTTAAACCAACATGAAGGCAACATGCAGCGTGGAGCAAGGAGAAAGCCCAGGAGTGGTGGGACAGCACAGGGAGATCAAGTACATTTGGGTGTGATAATTCTGCATCACCACTGCTGAACAGATGGCCAGCCTGGGCCAAGGTGAAACCTGAGCTCAATCTTGCAAGCTGAACTCTGCTTTATCATTTGGCCTTAAATCACCCACAGCTTGGCCTTAAATCACCCACGGGGAGGCAAGGGAGTTGAAGTGTTGTGATGGGGGACTAGCTGGGCTCTGTGGGAAGATAGAGCCATACACAGCAATTGCTCCATTGGGTTGTCAATACATTTCCTGAGGTGCAACCAGACCAAGAAATGTGGAGTCTCCGTACAGCCTCCCCTGGATCTACAGTAATCCGAGGCAGCCTTGAAAGGAGAGGCAGACACAGAAGGAGCAAAGAGGAAAAGTCAGCCTAAAAGTCA
>VWZY01010105.1:101999-115385 GCA_013399075.1 Chloroceryle aenea
GCCAGCCTGGGCCAAGGTGAAACCTGAGCTCAATCTTGCAAGCTAAACTCTGCTTTATCATTTGGCCTTAAATCACCCACAGCTTGGCCTTAAATCACCCACGGGGAGGTAAGGTAGTTGAAGTGTTGTGATGGGGGACTAGCTGGGCTCTGTGGGAAGATAGAGCCATACACAGCAATTGCTCCATTGGGTTGTCAATACATTTCCTGAGGTGCAACCAGACCAAGAAATGTGGAGTCTCCGTACAGCCTCCCCTGGATCTACAGTAATCCGAGGCAGCCTTGAAAGGAGAGGCAGACACAGAAGGAGCAAAGAGGAAAAGTCAGCCTAAAAGTCAGCTGTTAAAGGTTTAATGTCTTCTGTTGCTCTTTGTGATTTGTGCTTCACGAATACATTGAGATTTCTTACTAAGAGGATGGGAACTCCTCCAGAGTTTTACCTGACTTTAATTTTACTTCAGAGTATTTCTGCCTTCTGTGGTGCAAAACGTATAGCAAAGAAGATCCCCAAGTATCCTCCTGTGATTTGACAGAAAAAGATCCCATAAGAACTGGGAAAAAAAAATTTCCTCCAACATCTGCCTAACTTAACAAAATATTTTCCTCCTGAAGAGGCTCTTTGCATCTGAGGGAAGAGAAACCAACACATTTTGCTCACCAAGTGTCAATAGTTCTAAAGAACAACAGAAACATGAGTATGGGACTGTTCCACAGCCTTGGCTTTTTATTTGTGATGCTGTTATCATGGTGCCTGTGACCAAGGAGGCCCTCAGCACAAATGGCCAAGATCTCACTGGGGAATGCCTCATCATTATTAAACATGTCTGGCAAAGTGAGCCTGAAAATTAAGTATACTGTCTGCCAGAACACATTTCCCCTGAATTTGGTTAGAAAGAGCATCAACAGGCTGAAAAATCTCACCAGGGGTGCAGAGTTTTATGCAGTCTCCTAGCATCTTCAGCACAACAGAAATCAGCCACAGCAACCACAAATAGCTCCTTCTCATTCCAGAGAGTTTTGTAAATAAACTGAAAAATTCTTTTCACGGAGAGAGAAGAGAAATTGACTTTTTTTTCCCACGTACTACAGAGCACCACCAAAATTCAGGACTCCAAGAAGTTTAACCAGAGCAGAAACCAAAGAGGATCCCTGAGGCAAGTAATGATGCTAAAGGTAGTACCAGGTCATGCAAAACCCTCTGACATCAACTTCCAAATGCTACAAGCAATTACAGACCCTAATTTTAGAGTGAGATGAAGCTCTTTCCAAATACCCAGCCTTCAAGACTATACATTATGAATCCTACCTAAAAATGGAAACCTGAATTCTATGATTTATGATCCTAATAACTTTATCACTTTACTCTCTGGACAAGAGGACCTGTTATAGAGAGGAAAACATGGAATCTCTCACGAGTGGTAACCTAACAGTTGCATGACCTAACATTGTATTACCAGCATGTTGGGACACTTGTCAGACTCAGCTACTTGCAAATAAAGCATCAGTGCTGAGAGGAAAACAAAAGGAGTCATGGGTTTTGGAAAGAGATTACATGTGATGTGTTAATACTCTAATCAAGAGACCAGCATGAAGATTCCCAGTTGATTGTTGCTCGTAGGCACACAAAACTGTAAACCCAAAGTTGTTGACATCACCATGACTCCCATGACATCACCATGACATCACCATGACTCCCATGACTCCCCAGTCTCTTCCCTGCAAGAGACACATACTTCTACCAGGTAAAAAAGCACAGCTGTATATTGAACATGTTCATTCTTTCAAATATGCAGTCTTGCTGCTTGATGATAGCATTCCAGATATCTTTTGGGTGTTTCTAACACAGCTCATTGGTGCTCAGGTGTTCCTGGTGGCACCAGAGCCTGTCACCTTTGCTTGCCCTGTTTTGTTCCTTTAACACACCAGAGATTTCCCTTGTTCTGCACATTGCACAGATGCTCATGCACTTCCAGGCTGTATAAGGATCGTTCAGCTCACGCTGTCAACATTACACAACTACAGTAGCATTTGCAAGTTTCTCATTTCCCACAGGGTCTTTTGAGACCAGAGTTTTTCTCTCAAAGTTTTGTTTCAAAAACCACAGAAAGAACAGCAGGATGTAACAGATTTTACTTTCCATGCTGGGGACGAGGGAGAAGGGTTTAGAGAGCAAAAGCCTGTAATCCCATGTTGAAGCTATGAANACCAGCATGAAGATTCCCAGTTGATTGTTGCTCGTAGGCACACAAAACTGTAAACCCAAAGTTGTTGACATCACCATGACTCCCATGACATCACCATGACATCACCATGACTCCCATGACTCCCCAGTCTCTTCCCTGCAAGAGACACATACTTCTGCCAGGTAAAAAAGCACAGCTGTATATTGAACATGCTCATTCTTTAGTCTTGCTGCTTGATGATAACATTCCATATATCTTTTGGGTGTTTCTAACACNTTCATACCACATTGAAGCTAACTAGAAGTCCCTAAGTATGTTGTTTGCAGTGGAACTCGTCTGGACCGATGCCTACAAACACTGAAGCAGAACCTGTCTTTAAATTCAAGTCTCACATCATGATTTGAATCCAGTGTATAGATAACTGAGGAGTGTTGTAGTACTGGAAGGTCTCTAAAGTTTTAGGTTTTTTACAATTTGTAACAAGGGAAACCTGATCTCAGATTTTGGTAAAGGAAAAAGGGTACATTCACCAGGCTGATGGGACCAGTCATCTGTCAGTGACACAAAATACTGCCCAAAATTCCAAGTTTAAATTAATGTTTAGAAGACTAGCTCCAGTGACTGCTTCTTTGCTTTAGGGCTGTGCAGCAATGAATATGTTATCAGCACTCAACAAATGATGACCCAACCATTTTCACCTTTTCCTCATGCCACTGGGACCCATGCCAGTCTAAAAAAGAAAAAGAAAGTAGCCAAAGGATTTTGAGTGCAAAGCATGAATAGTATGATACAAAATTCAATTCAACTCTGATAGAAAACAGACAAGAAACTTCATCACCAGTCAGCTCAAACTCCCTGGCAGAAATCCTGGCCCACCAAAGTCAAAGGCAAAACTCCTACAAAGAGAGGGGGGTGAGGATTTCACTAATTTGTTAATTGCCATTGGGGTAGCCCATGGTTCAGAATGCAGTCGTCTGGTTTTTATAGGGCAGTATGATTGGATGGCCTGTGTTGACTGGAAGTAATAGGACAGGCAAGATTTAAGTAGGCATCTTATTCCTGAGAATCTGACTCATTTCAACAGCTCCACATGCCTGGCTCTTCTTGGGAAGTAACTATGAATGGCACGTAGTTAGGGCTTGTTTCATCACCCCTTCTGCGTGCTGCCCTCCCTTTGAAGTCTGAGCCTTCCCCTCCCAACTGGCTTCGCTGCCTCACACACTGACCCACATGAAAGAAATTTAGTGCTCACACCAAGCATCATTCACTTCCCCAAAACCATATTATATCTAACATCACTGCACTGATACACAGCAGGCAGTGTAGAGTTGAGCTAAAGCTGTGCTAGGAAGTATTGGACCTGAATTATTAGGGTGCTGCTGATGAAATGAAGAATATTGTCCATTTTGTGCCGAAGTAAGGATAGAGTTCATTTTCTTCTGGGGTGGTGTACCATCTTCTCCAAGGATTTGCCCACCAACTCAGTTGATTGCAGGACAAAAGTAATTAAAACTAATTAAAGCTGCTTCCCTTTTTTTTTTAATGTAACTTCTGTCAAAGCACCTCCTTTATCCCCAAACCAATTAACAAGACGATGCCGCCACCTCCAGCTTTCCAGATAGTTCTATTAATTGAAAGCTTATGCAGAAGCTGCATTTGAAGAGAGCAGCTGTAGAGTGTGGGGTTGTCAGTGACTGCTGCAGCCAGAGGTTGCACAGACTGGGCGAGCTCTGTGCTGCTCTGCAGATAAATGGCAGGCAGAGCCATTATGACTTCAGTGGTCAGCAAGCCAGTCGATCACGTCATCCTTTCTAAAGCTGGTTTGCCTGTAGCAGTCCTGTTGTGCATGTCAGAGGCATGAAGAGGCCCAGGCAGAGGCCAAAATGCTTTGTTGTTGCTTTGCTGCTGCCTCCAGTGTGGAGGACAACCCCCATGGCTGCTGGGATGGAGCCAGGTCCCCTGTACCCACCTTCACCCCTGCTTTTCTCACTCAGAGTTGCCCCATGGCCACCGACTGCCTTGCAACCTAAGGCTGAAAGCTGCCAGGATTCTCCAGCCTCTTGAGGATGCCCTGGAGTTGATGTGCAGCAACCAGGAAAAGCAGTTTAACTGATGAAGGTCTCTATGAATGTTTTGCTCTACTCCAATGTCTGCCCATAAGGATCAGACCTATAGGGGATGATGGGAATGCTATTTCACAAGGATTTGCTGAAGTGGGGTTCAGGCAAAATTGCCATAAAATGCAAAAGTTTATGAAAT
This sequence comes from Chloroceryle aenea, assembly GCA_013399075.1. NCBI lineage: Eukaryota > Metazoa > Chordata > Aves > Coraciiformes > Cerylidae > Chloroceryle > Chloroceryle aenea. The sequence goes on from VWZY01010105.1 coordinate 106,441, forward strand.
ATTCTACAAAAGTTTTTCACTTTGTTCAGAATACTTGGTTTCAGTTATTTGAAAAAGAGTTTTGATAGAATTAAGTTAAAGCTTTTTTACAAAATATTTCTGTTTTTAAAGAATGGCATGTTCCAATGGAATTGTCTTCTGTCAGTGATTCTCCAAGTGACTTTAGTGTGAAATAATAATAGTAACAATATAAAGGTGATAAGGAACAGTAAGATATAGACTTTCAAATTAAAAGAAAAAGGAAATTCTAAAGTAAATCAAATAAACTGAGGTCACCTAGTGACAATACTAGGTAAAGAAAAAGAAATAAAGTTATATCATTATATATAAACCCAAGAATTAAATAACTAGATCACTCAGGGTTAGAGTTATGAGTGTTATTAAACATTTTATAGTAAGAACAGTAAAGTCAAAGGTTTTGAAGACACTTTAATGGGGTTTTTTTTCAACAGAAAAAAAAAAATATATATATAACAGTTCAACCCAAACTGATGACAAAAAAACTTTGGGAAAGTTTAATGGTTAATCTGTGAATTATGACTTTTAGGGCTGACTGGTTTTCAGTTCTCTGATACCTTATTTAATATTGCTGATGCACATCCAAGGTGATATCTGACACTTTTTACCCACAACTGAACAAGTGGTCTTAAAATATATATATTTTACTGAACTATTTCACCAATAACAATGGCAGAAGTCACCTAATTTAGTCTGGATCACAGCAGCTTCCTGGGGGTGCATGTTTGACCTCACACTGCACGTGCAAGTACAAGTTTGTGAGACACCTCTTCCTTCCTGCCCAATCTGCTGCACAATGAAAGGATCAATTTGCTGTTTGGTGGCCTGAGAGAGCTGCTTTTTCAGATGTCAGCTGCCTTAGCCAGCTTGCAAAATATCCTTGGCACTTTGCAAGTGCTCCACTGAACATTTTTCTAATAACTACAGTAATGAGGAAGGACTGTTCTGTTTTTTCATGCTGTAAAATAATTACATTAAGCTGATGCAGAATAAATGATAGAAATAGAACCCCTTACTGCAAATAGAACTGTCTAAGTTATACCAACAATTAGTTAGGCTCTGGTGAAAACCAAACATCCTCTAGATATTAGAAAAACATGAAATCACAGCAAGTTATTTTTAAAGCATCCAATACAATGAATATTTGGCAGCTCAACTGGTGGCTAGTGGCTTGTGGCACCACGTTGGGCTGCCATGAGACAGAACTCGGATGTGAGATGACCACAACACCACCACTCCAAATGCTGAGCTGCTGCAGCAGAAATTGTGATAAAAAATGACACCAGCAGATGCCCAAAGAGGATAAGGGAAAGGAAAGGTTGGACTGAGTGCTAGTCCAAAAACACCCCTCTTGACTGACTCCTTGACCTCGTGGAGTTGCATGAAGGAAGTCGAGCAATTTGCTGTCACAGAGAGGCAGTTGTTCCTCACAAGTACCTTTGCCCCTGGTGACATTAAGCAAGACTGCATATAGGGGATTCTGTCCTGGGGGAGAGAGATGGATCCAGTTATCAAACTGTAATCTGGAGGTCTGCTTAATGTTAGAAATAAGGAAAACTTACTGTGATGGTATCAGTTCCTCAGCCCCAAAGAAAACACCTGCACAGTCTAGCACGGATGAAGAAGAAGCAAACAGCATGGAAGAAAATAAAAGCAATAGGAAAACTTTCAACATCTAGTTACTTTGTCTTTCCTCAGATTTGAAAGCCCCACTACCAGCACCACTGAGTTCTGTGCTTTAGGAGAAAACCAGGGGTTCTTGGATTTGAAAGTTGGTGAGGTTGCCTGCTTCTGGTCCTCTTCTAGCATTGGAAGGTTAAAAGTATCCGTATCCACATTTTCAAACCCAGTGCCTCCAGCAAAACAACTGATCTCCTGCTTCATAACCTGATTTTCAGCGGGCCTTTGGAAGATGCAGATGGTCAGAGGTCTGAAAATGCAGTTATTTATTTAGGAGTCCAATCAAAGGACTGCTGCTTCACTTCCAGAGCCAATCTTAAATGTTTTGGCCTTGTCATCTTTGGGCTTCAATTTTTTTCATCTGCTAAGGAAAAATGATACCTATCTCTTAAGAGTGTTGAGGTGTTTAATTCATGGATGTTTACAATATGTCCTCAGCTTTGGCTGAAATTCCTGGCTTCTTTGCACATGCAAGCCTCCATGGGTGACTCTGTTCCTGGCACTGCATTAAACCTTGCTTTATATGGGATTCTCTCATATACATCAGATTGCTATGAACACAACTACTGAGCCGTGGGTCCAAGTGTGGTAAAAATTTACTGTAGCCACTCACACAACCTTTCCATGCACAGATTTCCAAGGCAGACTGAAACAAGCTGAGAAGATGGTTCTTTTAACTTTCTGATTTCTGTTCTGTGACTGAAGAGATTAGATTATTGGAAAACATGCTATTAGCACTGGCTTGTGGCCAAAGGGTCTGCTGTGCTTTCTGCAAGGGGTCCTGTACTCGCTGTAAATTAAGGAAAAGAGCTGGGTAAGTTACTCTAGTGAGGAATGCTCCCTTTGGGAATTGTCCACAGCAAATGAGAGCTGTGGTTGGTGAGCAAAGAGCAACAGGGAGAAGAAAAATAACAAAAAAGGTCAGAAATTTCAGAGAAATAAAAGGCCCTTTTTCTCTTCGACACTGAGCACCAAGTGAACAAGCTTTAATGTTTGTTGATCTCTTGTATGCTACTTGCTGCATACCCAGACCTGTTTGAGTAAAAAACCCAACAAAACCAACCCTGAACAATTACCATGTAAACCCATGCTTAAATTCCTCCCCATTCAAAAAAGCACATCAGCATATGGTTACCTTCACACATGTGCTACAGACCCCTGGACTTCAATTAGGCTTAAATACCTGATTACAATTAAGGACACATTCTTGAATAGAGGCTCTTGTGCTTGCAGCAGACACATACCTTCCTGAGGTAGGCAAAAGCTTAACTTTTAACATACAGACTTTGAAAATAATGCCTTGAACTTCTCAGTTGTTAACAAAATCAAAGTTTCAACTAGTTTTATTTTGTTTTCAAGACTTCTAGGTGATTTTATAGTAGATAAAATGTCAAGTATTTTCAACATAATTGCTATGGTGTTCTAGAAAGTGAACCTATTTTTCTCTTCTCCTTTTATTAAAAGATTAAAACCCTAAATTCTCTCCCCTAATTCTGCAAGGAAATGCCAAGCTATGTGAATTCAAAAGGCTTATGAAAGGCTTTTGGTACTACTTTAATTTACTAACTTTTTAAAATTAATTTTCATGCATTTTAAATCACTGCCATTATATCTGGGAGTAAGATCCCTGCAGTGCTTGGAGTTAGCAGCCCTGTTTCTTTGGGTCTCAGCAGGAAACCCAACACAGATGATATCATGGATTTTTTAATATAAAGATTTTCAACTTTGAGGTTATTAAATAGTTTTATAAGGGGCTACTAAACAATATCCTGATAGGACAAAAAACATCTTGATTCCAGCTAGAATCCAACTGGTGTCCTATAAAAGGAGAGACCCAGAGCCTGTTCATTAATCTCTTCAGTATCTCTTCCAGCTTAAATCTGCTGTTTACTAGGTAATACTTTCCATACCAACATTATACTTAACACTCCATATGGAAAAAAGCCAGTGCAACAAAAAGTGTTCTCATAGAAAATTATAAAGAGGTGTTCCAAGGGGAGCCAAGTGAAAAGGAGGTCAAATAATCAGGGAAGATGATTACCAAGTTCTTCACAAACGTGTGAAAAAGAGAATAAATATCATTATTGAAAACTGTATTGTGATTTCAGCCTTTAAAATCCCCAAGGACAGGATATAATCAGATAGCAACACCAGCAGTAACAGCAAGACTCCAAATAGATGTGCAGTTCTGGAGGACCTTTCACCCTGGGGTCCTCAAGGCACTTTATAGCAATCAAGTCAGATGCAGCTCCATGATGCTTTAGGGGTCCTATGACCTTTCTCTTAGGTGACTGCAGACTCTTTAACAACACTCCTTTGGAGAAGAAAGGGAATGCACTGCTTGTTTGGGAGCTGCTCTAACCAGTCTGAACTGAGACCTCTGGGAATCCTCTAGGGCTGAAACTGTGGCTCTTACCAGCAGCCCCAGCAGGATTGCTACTCTGCTTTATATTGTAAGGAAAGGGTGTAGCCATCCCATCAATAGCTCAGGATTAGAGCTGCAGAAGGGTCAGTGCATCATCTCACTGCTGTTTCCTTCCTCTGAAGGTCTCCTCTCACTGCTGTTTCCTTCCTCTGAAGATCTCCTGACTCTACCTTGAGCTGCTGGTGGCACATGGGGCACAGCCATGAGGGTAAGTGGCACTAGCATGTCTTCTTGGTCTTCACTTCCATCAGGAACACAGTTGCTTGGTCACAACATAGGAGCAGCACTGGGGTAGACTCTGCTCCAATTCTTTTGTTCTTATGTATAATCAAGAAACAGCTCCATGAAAATTTAACACCAAAAGAGTTACAGTGGTACAGGACAAGGCTGAGATCAGATCCATTAAAGTCTCAGTAAAGCCTCTTCTTAGAGATAAAAAAGCATAGAAAAAACTGCATCTAGCTTAGTGCAGTGTTTCCTCCAAAACCAGCCTTGCTTGAGGCACACCCTACAAGCAGAACCTCTTTCTCTAGGTGGAAAAAGCCAGCCTGTAATTCAACTTTGCCCCTAAAATCTCAGATGCTACGAAGCCATCTGCTACTAGAAGCAAAGGCACAACAGATCAGTGGTTGGAAGTGGGCATCCCTGAGTCTCAACTGCAGTTATGGAAGATAAATTTCAGAAAGCCATGATAATTAAACTGCTGCAACAGTCTCAGGGAGGCAGCATAATCTCAGTCACCTGTATGCTTCAAACAAGAGGTGATAACAGCTTTCTAAAGCATGCTGTAGTTTAGCCATAAATTAGAAAACAACCACTGAGTGGGTCTTACAGTTTTTGCACCATCAGATATCCTTTGCCACTGTATCTCTGGGCCTAGAGAGGCTGCCTGAGCTGGTGAAGCCAGATGTTTGTTAATATTTTGCCTTAAGATAGCATCAGCAATATCATAGTTTTCTTACTCACAGTGAGCTGTATTCTGTTCATCAATCTGATTCTGATGACATTAAAAAAAAGGGGAATGAAATAATTGTGGATAAAAGCAAATAAAAATGCCATATTTTTAAGATAAGGTGATGATCCAATATTTTCTTTGTGATTTGAGAGCTACTTGCTTCACAGGAGTTTTCAGAAATAAAATAAACTTCAGTTTCCTTAAGACAAACTCCACATTGTTGCCTCATGAACAAAATTGGATTTTTATGTCTCAGAAGGTTTCGTTGTAGCATATCTGCTGGATGAGGTATCAGTGTAAGCAAACAGATGGTAGGAGACTTGTTGACTTTACCACGATGCATTTCTGCTGGCTAGAGAAGGGGGGAATCTCAAGAAAGTATCCTTTTGATTTCACATAATTTTCCCTTGCTGTATCTTAGCCACTTGTGGAAAGCAGTTTAACATTCGTATGAAATTACTGGCAAAACAAAATAAAATTAGCAGTAGCTTTTAATTTTTTTAAACATATATCTAACATTCTTTCACATTATGGTCTCTTCCTCAGTTTGTTTCCTCTTTATATGAGAGGAAAATAAGCAAGCACTAGTAAATTAGTATTTTAAAGAGGATGTAAAGATGGAACATTGTTTTATGTAAGAAAGGAAGAGAAATAATGGAATATAGTTCTTGAATTGTTAGGTAAGTGGGAATGACTTACACAGACTTGAAGGGAAATGTTAGCCCAGCAATATACCTGAAATGATGGAAAATTAAAATATATGCTGCCCTTGGACATTCAGGAATGGTTCCAGAGTAGGAATTAAGAGCTCTGGAAGCTCAGTTCACTTTCAGCTACATTTTAGCACCTCTGAAAGATTTGTATCTAGATTTTAAACTGAAGGTGCCTGCACTTAGGGACCCATGCTGGGATTGATCTCCCCTGATTCCAGGCACTGAAGATTTCAACAGAGATGATTAATCCATCTCTCCAGGCTCCTCAGGCATCAACACAGCTCTTGTTGGGTTGAACTCTTCTCCAGACAGAGGAGGGGGAGATCCGAGGCACACTTCTAGGGTTTGGTCCATGTGAACCACCTTAAACCTCTGCCTAAGGGTGGCATGGCCTGGGAATTGAAATGTAATGTCTAAAGACCAGCTCAGTTGTTGGTGTTTGTGCTTTCAGTGCCTGCAGTCAAGGGAGGTAGTCACATTATTTATTTGGGGCAAATGTCCTGTAAAAATCAACAGAGCCCTGCCAAATTATCCAGTAGAAGATTTGTTCCTTGAGGTACAGAAAAGGTCTGACCACCTGAAATTCAGCAAGGTTTGTAAGTGGCCTGTGTGCCTTAAAATGAGATCACTGCTCTTGGCTGGTCTTGGGAAAAAATTAAAAATTAACTGCCTCCTTTTACTTTCTGAAAGATTATGACATGACAATGCTCTCTCCCAATCCTGTCAAGGGGATTAATGTGAAAAAGGAACTGATTTTTGTACAGGTTTTGAAAGGTGCATTCTTGCTGATTCTTCTTACTGTTATTTTTTAAGGTGAATACAGTCACTTAGGGGAGTTTTGTGCAGAACAACTCCAGTTGCTTTAGGCTATCCTAGCACACTAGCTTAGAAACACTCCTTTACTAATGTTCTTCTTCCTTGAAAGGACCATCTAGTCCAGCCCTCTGTAGCTTTTCTGTAACACAGGCACCAATTCTGCCCAACTTCCAGAAACTCCCTTATATGCAGACATGGAGGTACAGAAGAAGTGCATTGCCTTACAGCCATTCTGACATTCATCATCCTTGCCACTGTCAAGAAGCTCAGGACAGCTCCCTCACCCTCTCCTCCTGCTGGCTACTGGCTCTAGAGGCAGAAGAGTGTTGGCACCTGAGAGTTTATAAACAAGTCCAGAAAGACCAAAGCCAGAAGAATACTTTCTGTCTCTGCTTTTGCACATGAAGTTTCTGTGGTGCAAGGCAAGGCCCGGCCTGTAACAGTCATTCTCTGGCAGATGGCTACTGACTTCAGCCAAATATCAGACCTGGTCCTGCCCCAGCAGCACTTCCAAAAAAGCCCTGCATCTGCTGGAGTCAGGCATGTTACTGTCTACACCATGAATCCATCTCAAGCTGGGGAACCAGTGTTAATAACTCGTCACTTTGTGCTGGGTGCTGGTTGACCATGCAGAGGGGAAGCTGAGGCAGACATTTCCCACTTTGCTAACACCACCCCAGTATCTGAACTAGTGTTAATATCTTCTTTTGCCACTTCCCTTCCTGTTTAACTCTCTGGGCCCAGCTTCAGGTGATCACAAGAGTTGTATCTGAAGAGTTGCATCTTCCTCCTTTCTTGCTCTGGGACAACCTGCAGCACCAAACTTTACCTTAACAAGTTTCATCCTTCTTCCCCACTTACCCAACAAGCCAGCATGTCCCTGCTTGACAGCTCATACCCAACACTCAGCTTGCTTTTATTTATTTCTTCAGTAAAGATCTAAACACATGCAGAAAATGGTGACTCTAAGTTTGAAAAGTGAGATGTGCCTATGAAACTGAAAGGATGAGCACAGATAACCCCTATAGACTATCCAGACATCTTCTTTAAGGTAGGGGGACAGTAAAGGAGACTGCCAGCTTCAGAAATTATATATGATGCCAAGAAGTCTGCCTTACATTTTTGAGTACCAGACACTACCACCCTAGGAAGGCATCACAAGTGGCCTGGATAAGCCCCAGGACTTCTTGCTTGTAGAACTTATGCAGTACAAGGTGGGCACTGGAGCAAAGTCTTCAAATGCATTATTTTACCCCTTCTGTGTTGGAACCAGCATACTCCACTCACTGCAAACTGATAATGAATAATGCAATTAAAATGAAAACAAAACAAACAATTCAGTATCACCAATCTTTGCTGTGATGCAGATTCTGCTGTGGTATGCACATGCAGAGATGTCTACCTGCTGTTCACTGTGTACCTAGAATATCACAAGTTTTTTCAGGAAAGAAATTGTTTAGCTTGTAGAATCATAGAATNAGAGATGCTCCATTCCCCTGATCATCTTGGTGCCCTCCTCTGGACACACTCCAATATGTCTATAATGTGTAGATGCATTTATACATCCCCGTTCATCTCAGCTTGGGTATAAATTCAGCCTTTTCTGTCCTCAAAAATGAGTCAGTGTTACTTCCTAAGCATCTAATCATCAGTCCCAGAACACTGTTAGTGATCATCCCTTCTCTGCTGCTAATACCACACTGCACAATGAACATTTAAGATGCATTTAAGATATCAGGATAATTTTAGAATATAATAACAGTTACAGATGCCACCAGAGCAGTGCTCGTCCTTTCCCCCGTAACACATGACAATTCTTTTTACATTTTGGACTGAGATGGAGCTTGGGGTTTTTGCTTTGATATTTCACTATATTTTCTGAGCATACCAGAGAAAAGCAAAGGTGTCCAAACTGGAGCTCTGAGTACTTTTCAGCCTGATATAGATCATTTAAAATAGATTGGTCAGGATAATGCTCTCTACCCATTTCTGTCTGGAAGATTTGCAAGCATGGTGCACACATGACAGAACGCTGTGTTATTTATAATGATAACACACTGATGCTCAAATTACACCAGGTTCTGGCTGCTGCCTTCTGTCTTGCCTTCTCCTGCAAGCAGCCTAGAGGTAGGACTTTCATACACATTTATACAACGCCTATTGCTGCAAACATTAGTAAGAGCTATCACTTAGGAGCAGTTACTTGCACTTTGTTTAATCTCTAATGGATTCCTCTAAATATTTACAGTAGAACAGTTGTCAGACCAAATGCTGGAAATTACTGGCAACTTCCCAGCAGGCAAAAGAGGAGAGGAGAGGAGAGGAGAGGAGAGGAGAG
>VWZY01010105.1:115443-127949 GCA_013399075.1 Chloroceryle aenea
GGAGAGGAGAGGAGAGGAGAGGAGAGGAGAGGAGAGGAGAGGCACTTGTTGATTTCTTCTATGGGATTTTAGTAAGTCAAGGTCTGAATTCTGTAACTCAGTGGCAATGAGCAAGGATGGTGCAGAGATTCTGCACACACCAGCCTTAAGTTGTGATTCAAGTACAGAAAATTGCCTCTATTCTTCTATTGAGGGAAGTGACTGTTTGCTTTTCAGACCCTGAAGTAAATAAACTGTCTGAAAGGCCAGTGGCTACTGCAAGAGGTGGAGGAGCTCCAAGTGTTTGGGGGTGTCAGCATTGTGCTGTTTGCACTGTGCCATGCACTTGGACAGACTCTTGGCTATTAGATCTGGAGCCTGCAGTATTCCTCTGCTGTTGTGGCTCCCCAGGACAGGCTGATTGCAGGCATATGGGCTATTTAAAAACAAAACAAAACCAAAAAAAGTCAAGCCCATGAGGCTGAAAAGAAGCCTGTGGTAGGCTTCATTTTCACAGCCTCTGAAGTTGCCTTGGCTCTGCGTGTGAGGGAGGTCTGGAGGAGGAACACGAGGATGGGCAGCAGTGGGAGCCTGTGTCTTCTGGGAGAGCCCTGTGTGCCAGCAGCAGCTGACTGGCTGCTCACCCACCAGGCTATCCAGCTGTCCCCAACAAGTGGGGCCCCAGGCAGGCAGGAGAAGGGGTTGGCAACAGCATCACTGCTTTACAGCTGGCAGAAGTGCCAGTGCATGGGAGGGGGACCTGAGACAGGAGGCACTTGTGTGGCTCGCTATCTCCTACTGTCTCACAGCAGGTCTGTTCTTACACAAAAAGGCTTCAAGAATCGTTGTCTTCCTTTGGAAAAAGGTCAATTGATTTGCAAATGATAGCTTTGCCTGAATGAGGCTCTGTAAATTGATTCAGATATAGTTTTCTGTAGTATTTGCTGTTGTAAGGGCCTGTCCTAATTTTGAGACGTGTGTGTGTGCATATGTGCCTGTGTGTGAATGTGGATGGACAAGTGCGAGGGGGAGAGAAATCTCACTGCCTAAAACTGTTCTGCCAAGATAAACTTTGGAGCATTTTATAAATTAACTCTGCTCTATGTGTTTATTTTACTTTGGGAGATTCTAAAAGGAGACTGTTCAACTCATCTTATTAGGGGGAGCATATTTTTTTTTTTTTTAAAGAGAAAAAGAAGTTCCTACTCTGCACTGGAAAGTATTTGCTATTTTCAGCTAAAAGTATTCTTTCCTTCTGACCTGGCATATTAGATAAGATTTATATTTCTGACCTGACATTAGGTAGTTAAGATTTATTCCTCTATATTAACTTTACCAAGCTTGCAAGCTATTCATTTACAGCACAGGGAATATATTTATGGCAGAAGCAAAGAAAGTTCACTACAAAGCAGTAAAATATGTTATTAGGAGTGTCCTGTAGACTGATGAAAATTGTGAGTACCCTTGCAGCTGGCTCCCTTCTGGCTCTTTTTTCCTTCTTTGTTATTTCAACTTGAAAACTTGAATTTGAAGTCAGTTTCAATGGTGAATAACTTAAAAGAGTCCAGATGATTCTAATAGATCTGCATAGATACACACGTACATCTATGCTGTGACTGAGAGGTGCAGGGAAGGGGATAACAAGTGACTTGAATTCTCTCTACGTCCTGCTGGCAACGACCCAGGCATAAGTAACGTTGGACCTCGCTGTCCTGCCAGTATAAATGAGGATAAACTCTACCAAGGGTTGAAGCTGCTCTGTGAGTTAGAGATGAATCAGATCTAGAGCTTTCCTATATCCAAAGGTGTGGGTCCGGGCAATCCGTTAATGTCCAATTGACTTCAAGAGGGGAACCGCAGACTGTGATGGAAACCTGGAAGCACTTCAAGCCTCTATAGGCTGAAAGCTGGAAAGTTAAGGGCCTCCTATTGAAATCAGTGACAAAACCTCCCATAAACTTCAATAGGAAGAGAATCGGCCCTTGGAAATGGGTGGAAGCCAAAGAATGGGATGGCTCAAGAAATAGGTAATAGGAGCTGATGACTTTCACCAATAAATCACCAATGCAAACCTGGCCGGGCTTGGTTTAGACTCAAAATTGCTTTCATCTGATGTTTGTTTGAAACTGTATGCATTGTAAAACCTTCCAGAAGAACTGGCAGTCGTGGCAGCTGTCTCAGCGAGGGGCTGACGGCTGGACAGGGTGTGGTGTCTCCTCCATCCCCACATCATCAGGGGAGTCCATCTGCAAGAGAAGCAAGAAGCACTGGCCTGCCTGGAGAGAGAGTAGTGCTTGGGCTCTGCTGTGAACCAGAGGTTTTCTGTTTCAGAAACTGTCAGGCTAACTCTGTAACTTCACTTAGACTGAATATACTGGGGGAGGGGGTTATGGCTCCACAGCAAGCCAAGGGGAGGAGTAGATCTTTCCATTTGTAGACATTATTCAACCGCTGTCACAAGAGAGAACAGAGATGTGCACAGCTTTGAGGAATTAAATGTGTTGGGGAAAGGGTTTGGCATAGGGAAAGTTAGGACCAGCAGGCATTACGAAAACTGGGAACTGCTTATAGATTGCAGCAAGCACAAGTTGTGGAGAAGTGTAAAGGATTGTGGAGGGGACTTTCCTCCCACCCCCGATATTTCTGCGAGCAGTGAACTTTTTCCGTGGGTTCCTGAAGGGTTCTGTACTGCTGCTTGGAGAGCAATAGGCAAACTGGGGGAATATTTTGGTATCTGTGCTTGGTCAAACAGCCACGGGCATGTTTGATGTCAACGGACACGTTTGGAATAGTTCACCACTTTCCAGACTGTGCCCTTCATATCCTTGTATCTGACTGACCTCAGGGCTATGTCTCTATCACAGTATGCAGACTTTTCCAGCTCTTTCTTTACTGCTACCAGGCCATTTCTGACAAAGGCTCCAAGGATTCGAATACTTTTGTATATGCAAAGAGTCATAGCTTAGTTTTACAATCTGTCTTTGTAAATCAAAGCAGCTGTTCCCTGCTCCTTTTCTGTCACCAAGAAACCCACTGCTATCATCAAGTCATCACACCACAGCTCAAGAGCATCCGTTCTCTTTCCTCAATGTCTTCTTAAAACCCTGGGCTCAGAACTGTAAGTTGAACTATCATGTGGCTTGGCATCAAAAGTGAAAAGTATGCTGAGAAGGAAACCTGCTTATAGGTACAAATAGGAGAGTAAGGGAGAGGGATCACTAAGGGAGTGTTCCTTTGGGGTGACATTAAGGAAGAACAGGAATTGTTCAGGCAGGAGCTGACCTAGAGTCCCTCTAGCACTTGCCACTTCAGAAAATGAAGCATTTTGGGTCTATCCTTGTGCTTGCTTTAGCTAGCCTAGTTTGGTGGATGTTCTCACTCTGCAAATTATTTCAGTCACTGCTTTGAGAAATAGTGCCTGAATTCAGTACCTGTAGGAAAAGAGGGCAGAAGGAATCTTGACAACTGGAACGGAGCAGATGTCAAAGCAGGAGCAAGCTCATGAGTACAGAGTGCTGGAAAGGGTAAGTACAGCATGGGGAAAGCAGGAAAAGTATCCCTCCCACACTTTTTAGTGGCAAATCACAGCTGTTTTCTGACAAAAGATGGTGGAATACCCTCAAACCCTTTACCAGCACCTCACAAAGAGAAGTGTGGATTACATTGCTGCTCCTTTTCTTGGTGAGTGAGAACAAAATTCCCCCACCAACTATCATGCTTCTTTAATGGCCTCTATAAACGTTTAGGCTGGGTTCTGAGCACATGCAAATTTTATGCTGTCAGAACTCTGTGAGTTATTTACTTCTTGAACATGGGAGAAGAGATGGAGTTTTGGGACAAACCAAAAGGCTTTTTATGGCTTGAAAGAAAACTTCTGCCTCGGGTCATCAGTATCCCTTTGACCTCTATTTTAAGACAATCTGAAAATACTTTAAAAGCACATTGAGAGCTTTTAATCTTGCTTGTGTCTCTGTAAGTTTGTCTGTAAGTAGGTGAAAATATATATACAGATATAGATATGAGTGTGTAGAGGAGAAGAAAAAAATAAGTAAATGAGTGTTTAGACTGTTTTATTTATTTTAAAATATATTTTTGATAATTTTTAACTCTATATATTCTTTTTTTCATATTTTTTCCAATATTTTGTGAATTATTTTAAGCAGCACTCTGCACTCATTTGTAGGTTTATGATTTCATGACACCTTTATGAAGTGTCAGATATGCTGATGGTCAAAAAGGTCTTTCCAGCAGGTTGTGGGCACAGACTGTGTGAAGGAGTTTTTCCAACTCTAGGACTGCAGCTGTAGGCTTAGGGGGTTCCAGGCTATGAAGTACATAAAGCAGAGAAGGATTATGTAGGAGTCAGGGAGTATGAGATGGAAGATTCTTCTCTCCTATGCTGTAATTTCTGTGGCTGATGTCTTTCAGACATGATTTGCCCAAGGTCTCTGCAAACTTCCAGATGAAAATCACAGGCCCTTTTTGGTGCACACAGCAGTAATCACAGCCAGGCATGGAACCAGGGTAGAAGGCTCGACCAGCAAATTCCATGTATGAATAACTTTCTTTTCAAGCAATTATGTTAGGTTTCAGAAAGGATTATGGGTTGACTTTTGTAGTGCTTGCTGGTCTTCTAGTGGTAGCTATGGTTAAAATCCTCCTTTTTTACATAGTCAGTGAAGCACAGAAATACAAGAGAAGACCATTCTTTTGATTAACCTATTTTTTCTGGACTCAGGTGTGATTTATACTGAGGAAGAAATTAACTTCTCCACTCACTGGGTAGTTGAGAAATGATGTGATTTCAGAAGGAGGTGAAAAAGAGCCTGTCCTTGTCTCAGAAGCATATGGTCTACAATTTCCTTGTGACCAACCAGCTCATGGCAAATAAAAGTAGGACACACACCTCCCACCGTCCTCCAGTCACTCCCCACCCAGTGCTTCTCCCCTCCATAAAGCTCAGGAAGACTTGTGTGTCACCTTCACAGAGTGATCGAGTCCACTTTGACCTCCAAGAGTCCAACACAACCATAATCTATGTCACTGCTTCTTACATTTTCTGGATATACTGAACTCAGAGTTAAGTGATGTAGCAGCCTACTTGTCCTAAGACATACATTTGAAAGAAGCTGAGGGTTTGAAGCATGATTAGTATCTCAGTGAATTACTGAGGTGGAAAAACCTGGTACCCAGGCATGGAAGAGAATAAGCATTCTCAAATCATACTGATTTTGTAAGTTGATAGCAGAAATAAATGATGCCAACAAAGGAAGAGAAATCTTTTTTGTCCACAATCTGTTCAGGGGGACTTGATTTTAGATTTACCTGTTCCTCAAAATTACTTTTGTCTCCTCCTAGAATATGCTATATGAGCTAAGCAGCCATGTGTATGTTGTCCTGGTGACATTCACTCACAACTGAATCCTACTGATACTTTCTTATGCCAGCCACTGAAGCTTCCTCTGAATAGGTGGCTTAAATAGCAAAGTTATTTTATTCCTGTAGCCAGTGCCTTGAGCATAAAAAATGTTTGCACAAGTTATAAACTCTACACTCCCATACAGAATTCCACTTTCACTTTTAACACACCCCCAAGTCTGAAACTTGTTAATTGCTCAACTCTTCATAAAACATAAACACAGAAGATGAACGTGTGACTTCATTTTGGACTGCAAAACAGAAGCTGGGGGTTTTTTGTTATGTTTTGGGTTTGTTTTGTTGTTGTTTTTTCAAAATAACAAACTGTAATTTGTTTCCTTTTTCTGCCTTCAAGATCTCATCTATTTTATGACATCTGTGGCCACCATGCCCAGCACAATGTCTCATCCTGACTGATTATTTTCAGTTCTGTGTTATACATAAACTTTCTGGAATTTTCATCCATCTCCATCTATTTGCTAAATACACACTCTTAACATCTTCTGACTCCCATGTTAAGTAAATATCCTTTGGTCCCACTTGGTTCCATTTTGGAGGGGTAATTCTTCACTCGGCAGTGAAGTAAAATAAAACCAGCAACTCCTTATTCAGTGGCATAGGGGAAAAAAAAGTGAAATTAATTATGAACATTCTAGGAAAAGGAAACAAGGTTATGAAACACTTGCTGATGCTGGTGTTTGCAATCTTAATGAATAAGCAATGCAATAATGCTGGGCAAGTGTGCGTGGGAGGCGTGCTCTGAAGAACCTGGCTGCTTTCCTCTCTCTGACCAGTTGAGCTGTTATGAATAAAAAATGTTGTTGCTAAAGAAACCTGTAATAAATCCTGTTGGGAGTATTACATGTGCTGATAACATACATAAACTTTGTAAACATATTAAAGTGTCAGGTCTTAGTAGCTTTGGCTCATGTGAATGCTTGTAAATGTGAGTCGAGAAGTGCAATGGAAATCTTCTTCCACCAGCTGGTTGCTCCTACATTTCTGGTTCACATGATATCTGCCTTCTTTTCCTTCCCCTTGAAATAAAACCTCACTTCATAGGGGAGATAAGGACAAAAGGCTCAAGATCTACCTCTGCTGTAACTTGCCACCAAAAGCTATCTATCACCAGAGAGCTGTGCACCTGGTGAGTTACCTGGAGAGAAGTAGGGTGGATGAGCTGGTGCTTGATAAACGATTTCTGCTATTCTGAGCATCTCTGCTTTGTGTAGCAATGCCCTCCACCAAAGTGCAGTTGGCAGCCCTGGGCAAAGCCTTTGAGTTGCCTTTCAGTGGGTGGGAAGATCTGGGTGCCTCCCAAGGGGACTGACAAAAACCAGCACACCCAACAAGGGATTCTCAGCCTTGTCACAGGGAAATGTTGTGGTCAGAAATCTCAAATCCTGGTTGTCCAGGGGGTTAGGTGTCCTGGCACTGCTACCCAGCCCTGCAAGCAAACACATTCTTTAACAAAAGAAAGGAGACCTCCCTCTTTCCTTTGAAACACACCAAGAAGAGAGCAGCAACCTTGCTGCCCTTAAGGTAGCAAAAAATATTCAGCCAGGAATTGAAAAATTAAATTAATTCTTCTATCTAGCATAACTCCAGCCTGTGTTGATCTGCTCTAACAAAAGGACTTTTTATCAGATGGATTTGCATGTAATCTCAGGTCATTTGGTTGCACCCAGTTCAGTTAGTGCAGAAGAGGAAAGGGCTTGGGGGCCCATTAATGGGAGCAGAGATGTGTGTGGCTGTATCCCAGTGTCAGTAAGCAATTTCCTGCAGAGTCCTTTGCTCCCCGTGGAAGAAATTTACATTGTTATCTTCATTAATTGTTATGATTTATTTATTATCTTTTTTACCTAGGGTTTCTTTAAGAGAAAATCCCAAGGTCTCTGCAGAAAACACCTGAGCTCAGTGGCCTCCAATGCCAGGTGGATGCTCAATGTCAGTAAGCTGGTCTCAGATGTGACAAAACATGTGACAAATGCCCGTGTATCAAGGATGAGGTGGCAATTAAGCAGGGCTTTGAAAGTGATGGACTCAGGTGTTTAAACCCTGCCCCAGGCACACGTTAGGCACCTAGAGTCCTGTTCTTGGATCTGAGCCTTGCTGTGTCTGCCCCAGCACTTTAGAGGAAGCTGCAGGAATCACACATCATTTCTACTCCAACACCCATCAACAAGCCCCTGGTTTATTTTACAGTGCCCCAAAATCTGCTTTGCCCTGCAGGAAATATCAAATGTCTGAAATCCTATGTAGGACCTTTTACCTTTAAGCATGAAACATGTCAGGACATAAAACTGACACACAATTGGAAACTTGAAAGGATGAAGTTTATAGCAGCAGTGCACTACCAGAATTTGGTGTAGAGCTACGTTTCAAGGGTTTTTTTTTAATTTAAAGTATCACTCTATGTCTTTCTTTATGTTCTTCTCTCTAATTTCTCTGTTGTGTGGAGCCAAAGTATCAGTGCCTGGCCAGGGTGCTACTCAGAGCAGGCAGGAGCTTGGTCCTGTCACAGTTTCTGTCTCTCCTGGTTCAGCTCCCCATAGCTGAGTGCTTCTCTGGAAGCACTGAAAGGATATAAATCCTGTGGCTTCTTCCCTTCAGTGGGTTCTATTTTTAGTCACGTGAGTAAACAACACTACCATTTTTAAATGCATGGGCTAGATCTCATAATCCAGAAACCTAAATGTTTTCTAGTCAGCTGTTGTATAACCCTAGTACAGTTTTTAAGTAGTGTTGCTCATCACGCTGCTCACTGCTAGCAACAAAAACAGTCATTAATAAAATCCACTGGATTTTATTCTCACAAAGTTTCTAATAAGCAATCTTTCTCCCATTGCCAGAAACTCAGTTATTCGATTATTTCTACAAAAAAAAAGTAGTAGCTCTTTTTTGTTGTTCTTTTTTTGAGCCCCATAACATGTTTTGCATGAATAAATGTTCTCTGAATATTTTCCTCTGCGGCGTTGTTTGTGGTAATAGCAGACAGACAGACTTTTGTATAAAAACGTACATGGTTTCAGCTGCCTTTTGTCATCTGATAAGATTGCTTTGTTTTGAACTATTTTAGTAAAAAATTGGCAAAGTGATTTTGAGTAGTTCAGCCTCTAAAATTAGGAATGAGACGAAAATATTATTTTTTTTATCAGATTTTATAACTCCTCCACCAGGCTTTCGCAACTTTTCATTTAATTTCAAGAGCAAAAGAGACAATTTATTGTTGGGGGAAAAAAAAACTTCCTAAGAACCTCCACAGTTGTAATGGATGAATTTTTCTAGTAGTCATGGTCTAATAGTGATTGAATCTGAAATGGTAGACAGCTTATTCTGGTTAGGATAAACAGCAGTAGTCAAACCAGCACACAACTCTATTAACCAGAAAGCAAAATGAGCACGCTGAGCACGAGATAATGAATGAGTCTGATTATTAAGTCCTAGCTCAGATTTTATTAGGCATAACTTCCATTATCTCCAGTGAAAAATTTACAGCGAGGAGCAGCAGCAGACCAGGGATTTGCAAAGGCTTGATAGACTAATAAAAAAGCTTAGAAGAAGAAATTAATCTCAGAGTTAACTTTATGGACTTCGCTTGGCTCGGCAGGTGAAAGTAGTCAAATAGCTGTTCTTCTCATATGCTTAAGGAAGAGGTCACCTCCCAGGCAGGCAACATATCACAGTTTTGAAAGCTATAGAGCATTGGTTTTCCTTTTATTAGCTACTGTGCATATTTGGACCATGCAATTCTGAAAGTACTCTAGCACAGGAATTCTTCCAAACTCAAAATGATTCCTCGGGTCCTGCAGAAAAAAGACCCCTCTCCAGCTCCAGTGAAACCCATGGGACCTTCTCCACTGAAAGCAAAGGAGGCAGATTCAAGCTCTAAAACCATCTCATTTGTAATAGCAATATTTTATCCTGGCTGAAAAAAGAAAGAGAACTTTGTGTATATATTTGCTGATAAACCAGCCTACATCAATGTCTCCGAGAAGCCGTTGTAATCTATCTATCTACAATTGAACATGAATTTTATACAGCAGAAGAAATTTCTTCAGCAGCTGAAAGAAACAAGAATTGAAATGATCACCCTTCCAGATGTCAGGTATGGCACGGGAACGGGTCTGTAACATCCTTTAGTCTCTTGAGAGAATACGGATCGTTCCGCACGCAGCTGCTACACTTCAAGCTCAGCTCGACGTGCACATGGAGTTATAAAACCCCCACAATGCACGCAGACTAGCCCTAAAATACTTCTAACACCTTCAGCAATGAGATTTGCTAAAATTTCATTAGGCAAGATATCTCTACGACAAGATACGCTCGCAGTTTGGGAAAATACAATAAACCAGTTCCCCGTCTGCTCCTGATGCCTGCGATAGGAATGTCACGGGTCTGTTTCGAAATGAACAGGATCTCATCCAAAAAGGAGAACTATAGTTTCACTTCATAAAAAAAGAATAGATGCACTTGTCACCAGCAAGGTGTTTACCCTGACAATACTAATATGAAAACATCACAGAAAAAAAAATGATCAGCGGCATGCAAATACTTTCAAAGACAACTAGCCCTTAATAATTTAATCCCATCAAGGGCAGATTCAGCTTACTTTATGACTGCTTGCTTGGCTAAATTCTGCTTGAAATTATTGCACTCAGATATTAAATGATTTCTTTGTTTAAAAAGTTGGTAACAACAGCAATATAGAATAGAGAATACGTAGTATTACCGGCCGTGCCGTGCCAACCCTAAACAGACATGTAGGCATCAGTAATTTGTATGTATTGAGAGTGAAATACTGAAATAATTGCTTCCAAAATGCAGTGTTCTTTTCACTAATAATATCATTCCTCTTTCCTTTGTGAGGTTTTACCTCTATGTAACTGACATCCTTCACAAAGGTAAAAAAACCTGAAAGAAAATATAATTTTACCAGTTTGTGTTTTGCCAATTCTCTTCTGGTTTTGCTTTATTTTGCATAGCTCTGTTTTCAAGCGGGCTGTTAAACATCTGCTTAATTTTGAATTTGCAAGCAGTTGCACGCAAACAAAGCCAGAGCATTTAGAGCCGAGCCCTCCACTCATGATCATGACCAGAAGCAGATGCTGAAAGACCTGCAGGTCCCCATCAACAGAGGAGCCGACGGAGGAGCGAGCGGAGCAGGAGGCGATTGCCAGCATCAGATGCTAACAACAATATACATCCTGGTAGCTCTAGACTCAAACTGCTCTTCCACTAAGTCCTACTGATGATTTTACTCCTGGATGTAG
Source organism: Chloroceryle aenea (assembly GCA_013399075.1). NCBI lineage: Eukaryota > Metazoa > Chordata > Aves > Coraciiformes > Cerylidae > Chloroceryle > Chloroceryle aenea. The sequence goes on from VWZY01010105.1 coordinate 126,114, forward strand.
GAGCTGTAGTACAAATGCAGAACTTACTATCACTTTGCTTATTTTAGCGATTTCCAAATTTAGTCCATGGCTCACTGGTAGTCCACAGGGTCATGGCAAATGGTCTCTCGGTCATTCCCAGCCCCACAGCAAATAATCCTTCATTTCCGTCAGTTAAAAGGTCAAGGAGAAAGGTGCACAACTGTCAGTCCTAAGTTTTGAGGGTTGGTGGTGGCCTGCAGAGCCAAAATATTTTGGAACTATTGACTTAATCCTGCTTTTTTCCGAAGCAAACTGTAATTACCGGCAGATACAGAAAGCATTTTATTTGTTGGTATGTTAGTCTGTACTCTGCTGCATATTAATTTCTCTTGTAGGACCTGAACAAGCAACTTAATTTGTCAATCTGAATTGCTTTTATCAGACTAAAACCTAACATCTTTGCTAACGATGTGTTTGCTTTTGAACACTTATTGATCTTCTCTGCGAGGTCTAATTATGGACCCAATCAGCTGCCCTCGTTGTGGACTTCAGAGGAGTTGAGCCTCTGCACAGTCAAGTAGGCATTTCATCCTGATCACCAGGCAGAAACTCAGGATGCTCAGACTAGAAACTTCAGTAGGGGGTTGGGGAGTGAAAAAACCGCAGACCAGACTTCTCTCCTAGTAAAGATTATTTTGGCAATAGGTAGGAAATAAGTTAGGCTTCAGGAGCAGGTCTTCCTGATGGGGTCAATTAACAAAGAAACTTCAACCTATACCGGCCGAAAGTCTGGCCCAGCATATCCTGAATTAGCCAGTTCAGGCTTTGTTATTTGGTTATCTTAAAAAGTGGAAGTTCTAGAATACACAGAATGGGGGACAATGAAGTAACATGGGGTGTCTGGCTGCTCGACGGGAAGGAGCTTGTGCTGTATTTAAAAATACGTGGGTTAAATGGAAATCTGAAAACAATTCCCTGACTGAAATGTGGAGAATGGCTTCCATGTAGTAGATTAATTTGACAGGTGTCTTCTTTATCGACACTTTTATTTATTATTTTTTCATTTCCCCTGTTCACTAATAGTGATTCATGGATTTTTTAAGCCACGATGATCAGTGCGAGTGGAAACCGTAACCCCTTTTACAGTAACTTTCATAAGCACTCAAGCTCTAAATTTTTAATTCACACCAAATAACCAGAGGTTCTATTAAAGCATTTTTTACAGCCAGTCCACTTTGAAGACCTCAGCCAATGGACAATGTCCAGGTGAGGTGTTCTGATGGTTATTTGGCCTCCCTGCCAAAATAATGAGTCAGGTGTCCATCCTGACTCTTCCTAGCTGTGATTTTTCAGCCACCTTTTCATTTTTCCTGCTGTGAATTTAACTAAACTCTTGTATTTCAACCAGAAAACTTTGAATAAGTACTCCACCTCGTACCAACCAGCTAAACATTTGCAGCCAATGCTTCCACCTTTATTTCCTGAAAATTACGCTGCTCAACAACGTGCCTAAAGCAAGACCGAGCTGGGACAGCGCTGGCATGGGGAGCAAGCACATTGCACGCAGGATGCTGGGAAGCTGAGGCTGTCCTGCGCCCAACACCGACACCGCCCGGGAGCAGAAGGGCGATCTGCCTTCCCCTGCCAAAAGAACGGTCCCAGGAGAGAAGGCAGCAGCCGTGCCGTGCCGTTCCGAGCNCCAGGTGCCGGAGCAAAGACGCATGGAGGGGGGGAGCCCACTCGTCGACCCGGCGAGGGGGCACCTTCCCCCCCTACCCCTGCTGTGCCCCCGACCCGCGGCTGAACCCCTCCACCCGCGTCCGTCGTGGTGGGACAGCCGCAGCTTGTGAGCCCGCGTCTGCCAGGGGTTAAAGG
>VWZY01010105.1:130908-203232 GCA_013399075.1 Chloroceryle aenea
AAGAGTTTCTTTTTTTTGGGGGAAAGGGGAGGGCAAGGAAGGGGGAGGTGAGGCTGATTCAGGGGGAAAACGGCGACATCACTGATCCCTTTCTTGCTTCTTTTCTTATCTCAGTGGCTATCGCTGGGATGAGTGAGAAAGGCGGATAAAACGGCGATGATCGCATCAGGAACCTCAGTAGTGTGAGGAGCAGCCACTCTATTTGTAACTGTTTTCCTCAGTCTCTCCCCCTCCCCGTCCCCGCTGCCCCTCTCAGAGCTGTTAAATATCTGTACCATAAAATGTGGGGGATTTAAAGGTCTGTGGGAGGCTCCCTTTGAAAAAGACTCTGGGGAAAGTCTTTCTAATCCAGGATACTTGAGCCGGATGGGGTGGGATTGCCAGAGAGACATAAAATAAAAGTCATTCGGCAGACAAGCCGAGGGGCTACGCTGCCATGAAAAAAGTGCATTCACCTCAGTGTTTTGTTGAAGATTGAGACTCCTCATGGGCCAGTGTGCATGTGTAAGTTTCTGAGCAAGACAGGCGAGCGGCGTAAGTAAACAAGGCTGCAGAGAAAGGATGGGACACACGTGTGAGCCAACCTGCAGCCAGTCAGCCAGCTCGCTCGAGCAGCATTAGCACCAGTGGGCAGAGAAAGCATGTCAAAAAATAAACGGTCTGCGAGAAACATAAGGAAAATATTAAACAAACGGGGAGTGCTCTCCCTCCCCTTGCCCTGACAAAGCATGGCTGAGAAACTCTGCTTGCTGCCTTTCTACCCTCTTGCTTTCCATGTGTTCGTGCTACGGAGGGGACCAGCGGGGCTGATGTGTTGGGAGACAGTCCCAGGAACCACGAGGGTTGCCCATGAACCTCAGCAAAACCGACTTGCAGAGCATGTGCTGACTGAGGGCCAAGCAGAAGAGCAAGGTATGCATGAGTGACCAGTGGCAGGGGGGAGATGTCACTTATTTGCTGTGGAAAAGGGGCAGAAGCATAGACGGGGGAGAAAACAAAAGCTGCGCTTTGCCTCCAGTTGGGATATGCAAAGAGGCAGGGTAAGAGGACACTGAAGAGCAAGGTTATCCCCGAAACCAGCTCTGGTAGGGGGGAACACAAACACCCAACAACAATAACAAACCAAACCCATAAACAGTTACTGCTGTTCTGCGATAAAAGGAGAAGATTTATATTGCTGAAATGTGTGGAAGGAGCTTGTTCCAGAGCAAAACTCTGGCGTACAATTCTCTGTTTATGTCGCTCATCCCGATGAGATATCGGTGGCAAAGTTCAGGCTGACATCAGCCCCGGGGAGGCAGAGCCAGAGGCTGGGCTGGGCCGTGCAGGCCTCACAGCTGCACATGGGCCTGCGGCCGGTGGACGGCCGGCATCGGCCTCACAACGGGCTGGGGGCACCAGGCTTCCAAAAAAGCCTTCCCTCCCCAGGCCTGGGGATGTGAGGGGCCAGCAGCAGCAGCAAAGACGGTGGAGGGAGCTGGATGTAGTATTTCCTTGCAACTGAAATGGATGAATCAGAAACAGATCCCGGGGTGGTTTTGTGCGCCTCTCTGTTTTGGGGTTTATTAGAGTGGGGAGAGGGAGAATGGCTGATGGTTTGTGTTGTTGCTGGCAAGTCAGAAATGTCTGAGCCCTCTGTTTTACTGAACTGCACTACAACCAGCAGCAGGAGACTAAAATCAGCTAGTTACTGGTTTTTTTTGTGTGTGTGTGTTGTGGTTTTTTTTTCAAATAATCCTTTAGTGAAAGAGTAATAGTGTGTGGTGGTTTCACTATTGCAATTCCTGCCCAGTGGATTCCTTGTGCAACATTCCATAGTGAGAAAATGTTAATTTCAGTTTTCTGAAGAGCTAATAAATTGTGGGGAAAAGAAGGTGGCCTCAAGATGCTCAGATTATATAAAAAATAAGATAATAATATTCAATTAATAGCTGATATTGTGCTTGCTTAAAATGGCACTCTAGTCATAAAAACTAGCCATGTGAACAGGACAGCTGAATGCTAACCCTTTGTCATTCTTCTCTAGACTGGAAATAGTTTGTGTAAGTGAACAAAAGGGTCACTAATTTGCCTTTTCAACTTGGGAAACACAGTAAAGAAATAAAGGCCTTGGATTACTTCTGATACATAACTTTAAAATGAAGCATACTGTGTCCAGTACAATATTCTTACTTTTCAGGTGCTGCTCAGGGTTGTAGGTAGCACAGGTCAAAATTCTCCACCAAGGAGGTAGACTGACCTGGGTCTGTAATGTCCACTGAAGGCAGAAGGGTTAGAGGACTGCAGCAGGCATCTTGAGTAAAGGTTTCACAATCAGACCCATCCTCTATTTGTTAAATACCAACAATATTCTTGGCACTGCGTAGGACCCCAAATCGTTACAGTCTTTGCCCTAGATTTTTCTTTTCCTGTACAAACTAAGAGGCAAGCACAGAGTGGTGAGGCATGCAGAGAGGCACAAATATATAACAAATTACCCCAAGCACATATATATGTGTGTAAGCATGAGTTTGTGTGTCTGTATTACTATTCTTTTCTGTATTTCCCAATCTGAGAGTTGTTACATTTCTCTGTGTTTCCTAACATAACCCATTTGTTCTTTAGCCATATTCAATTTAGGAGGTTAATCTTCTGTAACATCATGGGTATTCTCAAAAGCTGTTAACATCACAGGCAGAAGTCTAAAATTGCATAGTCTGAATAAACCAAAAGGAGCAATGAGAAATACTTTACTCACAATAAGTTGAATCTATAGAGTATCTGTACTTTAGAAAAAAAAAAAATCAACTGGTTCCTAAAGATCCAGTCCCAATATCTTTAATAATTTAAAAGATCTAATAGCAGAACATTAACAAAATGTGCAGTAGGGAACAATCCTACACTGGCAACAAATAAGCCTGATGACCTAATTGATTTTTCCCATCTCTGACTTGTGCAATTCTGTCATTGTAATAAAATCCCAGTGTAATCAAAGGCTGCAGGATCAGGCCCTAAATTAGCATGTCGAGCTGGACTATCCCTCAGCCTGGGCCAGGTCCAAAGCCTGCTGCTGTCAGCTTGACCCTTCATCAGTCCAAGAGAGGTTTGGATCTGTTCTTCTGGATCACACTGGAAGAGAGATGAATTATTGTTTTGTTGTACACAGGGAAAAAAAAAAAAAAAGCCTATTTGTGGGAAAAACACATGGACAAATTCTGCAGCACAAACCTTCCAGATGCAGTTCAATTAAGAAAGTCCAACAGGAAGGCTTCAAAATGAGAGCTTTTTGGCACAGAGGAAGTTTTAGCAGTTAATACAAGGATGATCAAACCGTGCTAAGTCATTGTTTCCTTGTATTCTTCTATCAGTTGGTCATCTCTTTGACTTGTGATCAGATTGTAAAACCTTTGGGATGCAGCCCAACTTTTTGTTCTGTGTTTGCAGAATCGGTGCCTAAAGTAACTGTATCTACAAGGAAAAAATCTCAGCATTGCCATGGAAGTATCTGTGTATTTTGGGTGTAAATAGTCAAGCTAGAACAGAAGTGATTAACATAAATGTTTTTGTAATGTATGCTAAGTTAAAAAGAAGAATGCTTTTGGTCTAGATTAACTTTAGCCACCCAGAAGGCAGTACCAGAATAACTGCACTCATTTAAATTTATGGATCAGTTTGACCAAGTATACTTCTGCTGTGGTAACAACACATAAGGTGGAACTATAACTGGGTAAAGCTGGAGGATGTGAGTAACCACCAACAAAGGTTTCATAGGGCTCTGACACATCCATTTGTCCAGGCGTTGAATTCCCTGTGACTTGAGTATTTGAGAGGGCGACTCACAACACCTAAGTTAGGAGTTGTTTTCTCACTTTGGCAGTGTTTCCTGTGAATTTCTTTGCTGGTAATGTCAGCCTAAGAAGATCCCACACTTTCCCAAGCAGCTTGCTCATTCCCACTTCCTGGGCTGTGCTGATCCAAGCATTAGCAGTCATAAAGGATTCGGGAAGTATCGCCTGCAAAAAATGAAACCTCGGGAAAAAAAAAGAAAAAAAGGAAAAAAAAAAGGTTTCTTTGAACCAGATTCTGTGTCCTGATCTGGTTCACCCTGAGGAAACAAGAACAAAAAGCCTGCCATGTAAAACAGTAAGGGCAGAGAGTGTCTCAAAGGGGTCAGTGAAGCAATCTTACTACTGAAGGTGAAATTACAGATGTAGGGTCCTTTGGAAAGGCAGGGAGTAGAGAAGAAGCCTGTCTGTTTGTTACTATGTGTGCTCACACCCCAGCTGTGTGACAGGCATGTTGTCTAGTGTGCATAGAGAGGAAGAAGCAGGCATGAAGCATGATGATGGTGCCCAGTACAGATGAAGATCATGTCCTTCCATCTGTCCTCCACGACCCCATCCCATTGTCAGGAAGTCCTGAAGCAGTTCAGTGATGTGGGGACATAAGAGGTACTACAGGGCTGGTAGTAGCTGTAGATGAGGGATTGGGCAGCCACTGTCACAACACGAGTCACAGAGTGTGCAAACCTGGGGTACCCTGCCCTGTGCTAGCAGAGAAGGGCAACAGGAGTTCATCTGAGTCACACAAGATGGTTCTTGGCTACCACGATGATAAATACAGTGAAACACTAGCACTGCCCCTCCTAAACAAGAGCATGAGGGTTGACATGGGAGTTAAAGTTGTTCCACTGGCCATACTCCATGGCACTTAGATTTTTATCAAGTGAAGACAACTGTCATGCTACTTAAGATGTTACAAGAGATGGTCCTTCACTAAGGTAGATGTGTCACTGCTGAAGAGACATTTCAGTAACCTGTGATTGTATTAGGCAGATAATGCTAGGCAATCAAGGAACAATTCTGTACTCAAATTCTCTGGTTGTTTATTCCAAGGTGTAAATTGAAGGTCCTTCAAAACTGTAGAAGGGTAGTCCTGAGGAGGGGTGTTCTCTGCTTTTGGAAGGGTAGTCCTGAGGAGGGGTGTTCTCTGCTTTTAGAAGGGTAGTCCTGAGGAGGGGTGTTCTCTGCTTTTAGAAGGGTAGTCCTGAGGAGGGGTGTTCTCTGCTTTTAGAAGGGTAGTCCTGAGGAGGGGTGTTCTCTGCTTTTAGAAGGGTAGTCCTGAGGAGGGGTGTTCTCTGCTTGGACTCTCATGCACCAGCTGATATCAGTCCACATGCCTGGAAAGCTTGATGCACATACATATGTTGCACTGACAAAGCTGAACCAAGCCCTTGCACTTGTCTGAAGAGACTTTCCCTAGTCAGACCCTTACCTTTTTTGTGCACCTTCCAGCATATTTCTCACCACTGCTCATGGCTGGAAAGAGCTGCACTGCATTTTCATTCTGGATTCTGTTCTTTTTCATATGAGGATGATGTTTGGTAGTGGAATGACAATGATTTTGTGATGTGGAGCTTCTGCTAAGCTAGTATCAGTATTTACAACATGGAGCAAGTTACAAACCAGGCATGGGACAGCTATAACTTGATAGCTGAGATTTAGTGAAATATGGTGGCATCTTCAGTTTAAGAGTCACAGATCTTACCTTGTAGGCAAATGACTTTGCAAGTGACAGGCAACACTCAACAGCTGGATGTCTAAACTCCCCGAATACACTATGGGAATAGGTGCACTCCTCCAAACTGCTGTTAGAACCAACATTCATCCTGAAAGGAGACCAAGCAGAAGCTGGCAGTAAGAAAGCTCCCAGCCCGGATGGGGTTTTCTACCCAGGTGAATATCCATCCATGCCTGATCCAGCCAGCCTCCTCCATCAGAGGGGAAATTCAGATACTTTCTTTTGACAGAGTTGTTTGTTTGTTTCAGTGTCCCCTTTATCATAAGAGCCAAATGACAATGACACCCATGCAATTACACCCTGCACCCTGGCCCTTCAGGTATAGGATTCTTCAGCTGGGGTCACTCCAGGGGCTGCTTGCTGTGTTTGTGCCATCACACAGCAAAGGACACCGGGTTCTTTGTATCAGATCATAAGAAGGAACAGATTTTAAGGCACATGAAGGGAAGTCTTAACTTCTGTATCATAATTGACAGTAATTTATTAGCAGAAACTGGCATCTCCTGGATGCATATATTCTAACCACTAAGGAAAGGCACTTCCTTCTTTCCTTTCCTTTCCTNATAAAGAAGCTACAACACACTGCTTGCTGAGAGGGATCTGGTCCCACTGATGGCTGAGTCTAACTCCTCAGTGAATTTAGCTCTTCTGTGCTCTCAGCTTTGGCACACAAGCTGCTCATGCAAGAGTTCTGCCTGGGCTGGCTCTGGGTCTCTGTAGGGGCTGAACTCCGAGAAGCACTTACCACAAGCAAGGAAGAATATTGTGAATTTAATTCGGTATTTCCAGGCTAAGCTGCTGCTAAAGTTGATTCTTAGATCACAGCTTTGTACAGAGCCATCACATTCCCTGTTTGGATCAAACTTCTCATCCCAACCTGCTTTCATGTGCTCGCAGAGTCACATACAGTAATAACATCCAGGACATTGCAAGGAAGAAGTTCACATTGACTTACATGATGCTGTCCCACCAACCTGCCATCTAAAAACTGAAATAAAATCTCCAACTGCTTAATCTGTTAGTTACTTATCTTTCAAAGTTAACTGAGCTGGTTTTAGCACCCACAGCCTCACAGAATAGCACTTTGTAGCAGGATTTAATGAGCATTGTTAAGAAATTGTATCATCCTGGATAAAACATTTATTTATAACGTGCAGTTAAGAGTGGTTTTCATCTGCAGCAGTAGCTTCTACAATTGTTACTGGCAGGCTATTTAAGGGAAACCAGGCAATTTAACCATGGGGCATGGATATAAAGAGCACATGTATATGTATTTCAGGAACTAGAAAGCTAATTTTGTAATATGGAGTCAAGCAGGGCATATGGTAGATAACAGTCCCCTTTCACATTCTAACACAGGATTGAGATTTCTTAACAAAGGCAATAGAGTTGCAAAACAGCATGACTTTGTTGCAGTTAGTAATTAATGAGGTGCTAAAAGTGCCTAAACAGAGGATCCCAGACAGAGAATGCATGACTCAAGAGGATAAGAAGCCCCCATCATTTCAAACAACAGTGTCATTTAAATAAACAAGCAGCAAGTCACTGGCTTTGTGGGGTGGGAAGGGGGCATGAGCAGCCATCGCTGCAGCAGCAGGCACATCAGCCAGCCCTTTTCTGCCTCTGAGAAACCAGTTGTGCTTTTCCAAATGCACCCGGGGCCTTAAGGTGCGAAACATTTGTTTAATCCATTACTGGGGGGGTGGGAGATCACACACAATCTCAAACTCCTCGTTGCTACCTCTTTCCTGGTGGCATGTTAGTCAATTGGATTTATAATCAAACAGCAGTGATTGCCCTGAAGGCTGTTATCAGCTCCATGCTATGCAGGATGGAGTCTACCTGGCAGGCCTTTCTGCCCCCTCTCATAAAAGACCTAAATTCTGTCTTCTCACAGATAAAAATAATTTAGTTTATGCTTTTATATATATATTTATTTTATTCCTTTTTGCATTTGAACAAGACTGGGAGAATTTGTGTCGTTCTGCACAGCATTCCATTTTTTTTGCTTTTGTTTTTGCTTTATTTTTATTACTTTTTAAGCAAAACTAATTCCAGTTCAAGTATTATATGAAAATAGCAAAGGTTTATAAAGTGTTTGTCTTGTAACGTTTACTTTCTTTCCAACCAAACATTTATAAATAGATTGAGAGAAATGTGGCAAAGCACCAAAGTCATCCACTAAACTATTTCATAAGAAACTATAATGTGAAAGGGGAATAAAGGAGCACTTTTGGAAGTGATGTTTGTTAGTGAATTCTTTTTTGTGTAGGGGGATATGACGCAATATGTCAAGTTGACCCTTTGGAGTCTATGTCATAGTGATCCACATTTATTCCTGGAGGGATGCTACGTGGGGGGTTTATTATTATTTTTAATTTTGGATTGCTCTTTTTTTTGGGGGGGAGGTGTTTTTTGTTTGTTGTGTTTGTTTTGTGGGGATTTTTTTCCCTTTTTGTGTGGTTTTAGAAAAGTAGTAACTAAGAATCCATCACATGCTGGGTAGTGATGGAGCTAGTTAGTAAGAAAACCAGTGTCTCCATTTTCAGGTCCAGCTACAATATATTTACACCTTTCCCCTCCCCTCCACCCAGGTATCTTTCCATCTTACTGCCTGGCAAAAAGAGAATAAAAATTTTGCATATTCTTTATTCCCTCTTTGTTACACATGTGAAACTTTGGGAATGGGATTGATGTTCTGTTTGGTTTTCCTTAGAAACACGGATATAAATTCTTTGGAAGACACCATGGTTTGTTTCCATTTGGCTCTTCCTTGAAAATTCTGTTGCTTTTCTGTGCTATCTTTTCTTCTGTTCACTGTGTCACTACTACTTGGGGTCTCATGGCAGAGCGTTGGTGTTTCTTGTGTCGTGCACAACAGGACTGAGAAGATTTAACTGAAGGAGTTGTGAAGTCCTCAGTAACTATGCTGACACAGCTCATTTTGAAATAGGTAATTGATTCTCCTGTTAGGAAAAAATAGACATTTGGGATCTGCAGATGTTGCAACTCTGAGTTTGAATCCCCAAGGGTCAAAGTGAAGGGGAGTCCTGTACTAAAGCAGACCCCAGCAGTCATGGATCCACTCTGTCCTGAGTTGTCACCACAGATGAAATGACAGCTCTCCTTCTGCCTTCAGGTAATGAAGACAGGCAGAATTTGGTCCCTGTTCTGGAAAATGTAGGCATGCTCTGTTATGCTCTTTCACCTCTTATTAAATAAAGAAGGTCTTCCTTTGTTTTCTAGTCTCCACAAGGCACTCTGGGCTGAGTCCTGCAGAAGCCTGGCTGTGACCAGAACTAGGCAAAGAGCTCTGCTGAAGAGAGGCTGCTGGGCACAGAGGGTTTATTGCCTTTGGAGAGAAGTACATTTTGGTGGGACTAATGTGAGAGAGTTTCTGTTACAAAAAAGGAATCTCCTGTATCAAGCTTTTCCTAAAAAATACTCTAGAGGGAGTCAAATCTAAAAGTTTATTTATCTTTAAAGTATTTCAAATGCAGCTCATTCTTTTTAAAACTTCTGTATGTTTCCTTTTTATTTATTTTAGTCCTGTCTATTAATACAGTGGTTTTGTCTGAATGTGTTTGTCCATTTTCAGATCAGATATGTGCTAATAGTACTTAAGAGGCATTACTGGGAGTGATGTGCTACTCCAGCAATAAACAGCCTTTGAAACCAGCAAATACCAGTTTTAGCTCTGAAGGAAACAGAGCCTTAGGAAACAAAAGCAGAAAAGAAAGTGAGAGTTTCACATCCCAAAGAAATTGAAGCATTGCTTGTCTTGAAGATAATTTTCTACAGTTCCTAGTATGACTTCAGTACCAGATGACACACTAAGGCTGCTACATGATAACTTCCTATTAGAAATGCAGCTCGGAATCAGACGAAACAACCCTTCAGTTTCACACTGGTATCTTGGCTGAAAGCTGTGGACATACTCTGTTCTAAAAAGTGAGTCCACTTTTGGCATTTGTTTGTGGTTTGACTATGTAACTATCCTTGCTTTGTGGTGGTCAGGGGATTATGTTTTTAGGAATTAAACCTCTCTCAAGGTGGGAGGGGAGGGAGGGCTGTGCCACTTCAAGAATTATTCTAGGTGACAGTCTCTCCTGGAGCAGAGCTACCTCTCTTTAACCTCACTTTGTGTATGCATCCAGTGTAGCAGCAGACTGGAAATTTTCTGCTTTTATTTAGCTTCCACTGTTACAGCTGCTAAATGTCTCCTGGCTTCCTGACAGCAGCAGAAAAGAAGCATTTGTCAGAAAACCATGAATTCCGTTTCTTCCCTTCGAGGAGAGAGCGAGCAATGCCCATCAGGTTCCCTTCTAGAGATTCCTCCACAATCATTGAAGGAATTACACTCACTGCCTCACAGAAAGGACTATCTGGTATCTGGAAACCCAGAAACTCCACAAATTCCCTGAAATCTAAACAGCCAGCAGAGATAATGAGTGGGAGGCCAGAGCTAGCAGTTGAATTTCAACCTGGTTTCACTCATCACTGAACACAATCTGATGTGACCATGCAAGCAGAGCCCTGCTTATGATGAGCCTTTTGCTGGGAGAGGACCTGTATTTTTCTTTCATGGGGGAAATGGGAAGGTTGTGGGGGGAATAATTATGGGGTTAGAATTGAACCTATGTAGCTGCATATGAACTTATCATCTAGAGGGCTTTTGTAGTCAGTGTATTTAATAACTGATTTATTTATCTTGTGCCAGGTGTCTGAAAGAGCTGACTTGAATTGTGTCCTAAAATAGGTGAATGCCTCAAGTTAGATGAAATAACATCCCTTCTGCACTGTTGTGTATGGACAAAGGAACACACAGGGGGATGGTCAGGCAACTGGTAGTGTATGAGAAATGAAATCCTAGCTCACTGATGTTCCTCATTTCCAAAATGATTCTTGCTGTCTTCGTTTCACACAGGCCTTGGGCATTTTGATGAAGCCTCTGTAAAGCAATGCTCCCTTCCCCTCTGATGCCTGCACCTCCAAGGGTGATGAGGGTGCTTGTCTGTTCTATGGGAAAACTGTGCTCATGTCTCTACATTACATTTGCTATGCTCCTTACAGCAAGAAACTGCACAGGATATTCTACCTACGTGTTCACCATGTGGGCACAGGCTTTTCCAGGTCCTCCTCTGCAGTTTTCTGTCAACACTCTTCCCAGATTTGAGCTCCAGAGTAGCATGTTGGTCAGGCTGCTCTCACTTCCTGGCTGGCTGGCACCAGGGATGGGTGACCAGGTCTCTGCACAGCAGTTGAGCTTCCCTCTCACTGCAGACTGGAGGAACTTTCTTCCTTTGTGATAGTGTCCCTGCTGGAAAAGTCCTAACTAGTTGGGGAAAACAGAAGTAATTGATCAGAAGTCACTGGTTACAGCAGGGGAGAGCCACCTTGGTATTCCTGTTTAGAGGAAGTCCCAGGAGGGAGAGGAGCTTGATTTCCAGCTATCCATACTCTCAGGTGCCCTAACCTACCCAACCCAATCCATCCAAACCCAACCCAGTGCAATTCAGTGGTTCCTGTCTGGTCATGATTGGGAATCCTTCAAACTTTAGTGACAGTATCAATCAACCAGCTATGATTGCCCTAAGAAACTTTAGGTTCAGTACACCCCCTTTTCTCACAAAACTGCTAGATTGAAAAATCCAGTTAAATTCCTCAACAATACTTTTTCTTTAGCTCTTTCAAACCATAACATTGAGCCTCCCTGAGGAATAACGTGGGCCATAGGACCAGTGGATGAACTAAGGCTGTGTTTTCCAAAGAAATCAGCTGGATGAAGAGGAAGCCAGGGTTAATATGAAACATTGCCCTACACCTCATGTTGTCTCAAAGAACATATTTTCCCTCTCCTCCTCCACCCCCCCATCCTCCTTTATTTTTCTTTTCATTATTAAATGAGATGGATCAGGTTTTCCAAAGTTCATGAAGAGGAAGTGCATCTCCTGGTGTCATTGTTTATGTGCAGAGACTGACTGCCCTCTGTCCCATTCAAAACCCAGTATCACAAGAACCTTCTAAAAGGACATTTTAATTAAATTAGGTGGATGGCTCCTGCCTTTGCCTTATCTGTGCTTTTATAACTGAAGAGAATATTTTGAACTTTTGATCTTCGAAGCACTTTCTAAGCATTTACATATTAATCTTCACAGTAACCCTGAGAAATGGCATTGTTACTGTGTTGATGAAGAGAGGAGACAGAGAGGACCTGACCAAAATCACATTTTCCTTACACATTGCCCACCAGCAACACTTCTGTCGTGGTACTGATGGGAGAGCTGGTGTGGACAAGCCAGCAGCAACCACATGGGCTGCACACACTGAAGTCTGCCCTGGGCCACAGCCAATGGTTGTTAACAGTGATCAGTCACAACAGTGTTACAATTATTCCTACCTATTGGAGGAACTGAAGAAGAGGAAATGTTCTTTGGGCCAAAATCAGAACCAACACAGCAAAACAGACTTGCCCACAACCAAGGCTATTAGCTATTGCAACAGAATTCTTGTGTAAATACTCCCATTAAGTTCATCTGGAATTATGAACTCTTAACTCAGGATGCTCTGTAAGTCATGGCTAGTTTGTGGAGAGGTGAAAATAGTAGTGCCAGTAATTCAGTTGAAATGGCTTTTCCTGTTTGGCTTGGGTTGGGTTTTTTTTTTGTTGTTTTGTTGGGGTTTTATTTTATTTATTTATTTTTCCTTCTTTTTCTCCCAAAGCAATTGTTGATCTTGAAAGCAGATGCCTCCAAGCCTGTCTTTTCCCTCCTGAAGGAGTGTGTTGCAAATACATGGGCCGGCCTCCCACAGAGCCTTGGAGAGGTAAAAAGACAGAGGCCATGTGGCAAAAACTGGGGATGTTGAGCCATTCTCAAAGGACAGTGAGCAGCATTAGCACCGTGGAATGCTAGGTAACGATCAAAATTCAATCCTGTCATCAGAAATACCGTGGCCCACATTTGTACTCTCAGGTGATCCAGCCTGCAGAGTCTCTCCATCCATCTGCCTCAGGACAAGAGTGCCTGCGTTTATATAAACTCATTTAGGGATAGCTAATTAACTTTAAACTTATAATCAGTATTCATCAGTCCCCAACAACTTGACTGAACCTAATATAGTATAAAGAGGTGAAGTCAAACCCATCCAAGTCCATATATAAATATTTTTATGTAAGTTCTTAAGACAAGCTCATTTTCATTCACTTAACAGCTCTTCTTGACAATAAAAAGGCATTTAAAAAGAGGCAGAACTACCTCACCACCGGGGATTTATGTCAGCTATTAGAGCCATGGAGAATGTTGCACTGGGGCAGATTATGTTGCATCTGCCCTCCTGGGGATTCTTCTTCCTGCCTCTTCCAAATTATTGCCAAACTCTGTCAGTTTTGCAGATTCAGGGTGATTATGCCTCTGCTGCACCAGAAGTCCCTGGTTCATCTAAAACAATTACACACAGCACTCTAAGAAAAGCCTGTTTCATGCACAGCTTTTAAAAGCCAGATTCTCACTTTTGTCCTTGCTTTTCTCTCTCATCACTTAAAAAACACCCATGAGCTCTCCTGTCCTTTGCAAAATCTCACAAATGTAACATGTCTCTCTTCTGAGGAGAGGCTGAGAGACCTGGGGCTGTTTAGTCTGGAGAAGAGCAGACTGAGAGGGGAGCTTATGAATGTTTACAGATATCTGAAGGGTGCGTGTCAAGTAGAAGGGGCCAGGCTCTTTTCAGTGGTGCCCTGTGATAGGATGAAGGGCACTGGTCACAAACTGGAACACAAGAAGTTCCACCTCAACATGAGGAAAAACTTCTTCACTGTGAGGGTGACAGAGCCTGGAACAGGCTGCTTGGAGAGTTTCCTTCTCTAGAGACTTTCAAAACCCACCTGTGTAACGTGCCCTAGATGATCCTGGTTGGATTCAATCACCAAAGGTCCCTTCCAGTCTCTGCCATTCTATGATTCTATGTCCCGTGGCAGTCAGTGCCTAAATTAAACTCAACTTTCTTGAAGTTGAAGGAAGAAGGAAAAAACCTTAAAGAAACAGAAGGGAAAAAAAGCATATGCAATCTGAGCTCTTTTGCAAATACCATTCTTGCTTGTGACATTGACTTTTCATGGTGGACTTTGGTGGAACTGGGTCCAGAATGAACATAAGATGGGTATTAGACATGATTCTGCAATCTCAGCTTCTACTGGTCAGCATTAACTGCACAGGTATTTGTTAGTGGTGTGCAGTCTGTGTGGATAGCAGGGTAACTGTGACATGGCTAAAGAGAGACACGAGCAAACACTATGCTCCAGGTTTTCAAATGGGCTAATTTCCTGGGAATAGAGCTGTACCACTTTCAGCACCTACTAGGATCCAGAAATAAAGTAGCTGCTTTGGTAGAGAATGAACCCCAAGCTAGGAAGCCCTGCTGGGCCTGGACTGGTGCTATGGTGAGGCTTGCCAAGCAGCAAGTGCTGACCCAGGATGCTGGGAGATGCAGTGACTCAGGAACAAGCTTCTACAAAGGCAGATGCTTAGCTGAAGCATGGTCCAGTGCAAAAGCTCTCATCTCCTGCCAGGTGCCCATGTACTCCCGGGGTAGGTCTGTGCAGAAGCAGCTCCAGACTGGGATGGCTGGCACTGCACTGCAGTACCTGAGCTGCCTCTGTGTTCCATATACTGCCACTCATCTCTGTCTTCATGTGCTATCTGAGATTCACCAGTGGTCCCTGCACTCCTCAGCCCCCACAGCCCACTCCAGACAACATAGGGTTAACTGGATCTGTTGGAATGACTGAGCCTAAATCTTCATTTTCTCCTGAGGAGAAAAAAAAAAGAAGAAAGCTGCAGAAAAGGCTTTAGTAGAGATTGGTCTGACTATGAAAAGAGGAGTGCATCTGAAGACTAAGAATGAAAGTGCCACCCTCAAATGAAAACCCCAGGAAGGACTGAGAAAGACTGAGAAGAAATACATCCACTTCAGGATGCTCCAGACTGTCTAGGTGGCAGCCTGCTGGGGAAGCCACTGGGTTAATGGAGTAACCTCTCACCCCTGGAAACTAGTTTAAATCTTGCCTTAGGGTAATAAAGGCAAATTGCATCTGATGGTGTCAAATTAGTCCCTAGTGGACTTTTCTCCACATCACAAATTCACCACAAATTTCACACAGTTTGTCATGATTGGCAGAATCTGCTGGGGAGAAGTTTAGGATAGGGAAAGCTTGGGGATTGTAGTCAGTAGCTGTTTGCAAATGCCTTTAGCACTATCAGGCCTTCCCTGTCAGAACAAAGCCCTGGATTCATCCCCACTCTACAAAGTAAGGGAAACAAATAGAGGAACTGTCATCTCATGACAGAATTAAACCATTATTCACCTCTAGAGCTGAGGAGGTTTGTCAGAGACTGATCTAACCTATCCCAGATTGCCATCAATGTCTCATTCAATGAAGTTATTTGGGGTTTGCATCAGTCTAAATGAGATAACAAAATATAATCACATGCTAGAGTTTAAAATAATCAAGTATTCTACAAGACTGTGGCCTTGGCATAAATAAAAGTGCAGATTCTGATGAAATTGAACCACTTCACATGGACCACGGTGTGTGAAATACCAGTCTGGAGATTCCCCCTGCCTGAGTCTGCAGGCAAACATCTGCCTCACACGCATCTGTCTCACACTTGCTCTGAATTGAATTTGAGGATAAGTGGCTTTAAAAGCATATCCTGTGCATTAGAATTTTGAACAAATAATTTCTAAATAAGTAAAAAGACCCCTTTAGAGGGTTTCAAAGAAGAAATACAAGGACAGGGCAACAAACAGGAAAAAAACCTGTAAAAAGCAGCAGGAAGGTGGGGTCCAGATTAATTGTCAGAGCTCATGGGATGTCAGCTCCCTCTCCTCTTGGTTCTGATACCAGAGAAAAACCACCTCCGATGGAGCTGGAAAAAAATGGACTGAAGAATTTAGCCAAAAGTCACTTAATTCAACAAAGTAATTTAAGAAATCAAGTCCTTAAATCTGGATGCTGTGAGGAGACAGCGTGCTGGCCCACGTGGGTGTTGGAGTAACACCACTGCCTACTGATGCAGCCTGGTGTTACTGTACAGTGCCTTTGAAAACATCACCCCCCCTTTTTGTGTTTGTACTGGATGTCCTTACTGCAAGCTGTAGGACTTGTCAAACTGCTGCTTTCCAGATTTATTGACTTTGCTCATATCCTGTTGAAAACGCTTAATAACGGCGCTGGATCGGATATAAACATGTGCTGAATGGCTTTGAACATGAAACTTAAGCACTTTGCAAAGATTAGCTGAAATAAGTGGCAATACCATGTGCATTTTCTTTTAAACAGGCAGAGATGCTATGCCTGGGTTTTATGAATAGGCTCTCTTAAAAGAACATACCTTAGAAACCTTGAGCTTCCCTGTCCCACTGGTCATTTTGGCTGGTCCCCACTGACCTTCCTCTGTTCTGGCCAAGGATGGAGTGCCCTGTTGCAAGCCTGCTGCTTCCCTGCACCCATGGTGGGGCTGTGCATGGGCAGGGAGACAGATGCAAGTGGAAAAAGGCTAGAAGACCTAGCTCTAAAGGTTAGGGATGTACCTGGGGGCCTGGGAACATGAGAGCAACACCAAATCCAGCCCTTGGACTGTTATGTACCCCACAGGAGGTGCAGTTCATGGATGCCATCCATGACAGGATTGGCTCAGGCAGCTCTGCCTCGCTGCCTTTCCTGCCAGTCCCTCTTCCCAGCCCCCTGGGCAGTGCTGATGTGGAACAGTTCCTGTACTGGCTACACAGAGTGGTCACTGCATAATGCAAATGAATGGCATGGTGGGCAACTGTAAAGTGGGGTCTGGCAAGTAAAATTCCTCTGCCCATTCCCACCTGTCTGCACCCTGAGCAGCATCCTCTGAGAGATGGATATCACATAGTCTATCATATTGCAGATCTGTGTCTAGCTGTCTAATATGAGCAAGTGTTAACATTTAAAGAGAATAAATCTATTTGCTGGTGGAAGTGATTAGGTGGCTCAAGCTTTTAATGAAGTGAGCGTTTGGAGCTCTAAAGCCCAACTATAAAGCTGAGTTAAGAGCATTAAGGTGAAAGATACAGACTCAAGTTCTTTGGTACTAAGAAGGTGAAAAAGGAGAGAGAACTCAGAACTGGAATATATTTTAAATGCTTATTAAAAATAAGCTGCTTTCAAAAGTACTCTTTCATTTCCTGCTTTTTTTTTTCCTAAAATGAATGACTAAATAAATAAATAATTTCAACAGAGTGCACAAACACACAAAACCTCCTACACCATTTGCCACTACTTAGGAGTAAAGTTGATCCGAAATTCAACTTCAGCTCAGTTTCATCTTCCATATAAGCAAAAGAGCAAATGATTCCCAGCATGTGCAGAGATGGATACAGACATATCCATCCCTCAACCACCCTCAACCTGTTCAAATAATACCTTCCTCAAAAACTACCCATAGAGGGAAAGGTCACGGGACATCATGTTCAATGGGTAGCTGAGGAGAACCAGAGATGGTGTTGTGGGCAAGATCTGACAGCAGAGGAAGGATACAGAGCTACACTTACATTAGTCATGGTTTCTGTACAAATCCATGTAGGTTGGGGTTTTTTTTTTCCTTAAAAAAAAAAAGAAAAGACATCCCTTAACTATTTTAATCTAAACCAGCACACTGTTAACTAGTAAAAACAGTGAGGTCTCATCTTTTTGCTGGCTACTTGCTAACAGCATAAATTAGACGTAGAAAATTCTTTCTGTTGTGGATGTCTGAGGCATAAATAACACCATATGTTCAGCAGCAGTTTAAAGAAAATATCACTCTTACCTTGACAATGACACTCTAATTTAGGAGCCATGGCTGTAATCAAAATGCAAAGGCTGAACCGTTCTGCTTTAATCTTTGTAAAATGCTCTATTACTTTTGTCCTTAAACTATATAAACTGCTGCATTATATTTGCAATGGGAAATGTCCATCATCTTCTAGCTCTCTGCTGCCAATATATACCAATCAGAAAATCTAAATGTCATCAGGAATGACCCACAGAGTGAAAAAACTGTTCCTAGGAACATATGGACCCCACTGGCCTCAGGAAATATTTGAAGAGTGCACACACATTTTGTCAAGATATTTGGGATCCCAGGGGGAAAGGAAGGAATGAAAACATGACAGAGTAATTTAGAATGGCAGGTATTTGCACTTCTCTTGTTCAACACTGAAAATTGGATAGCTAATATTAATAGAAGGCATTCTTTTTGTTACTTCTATTAAAGAGGCTAACACCTGCCATCTCCCAGAGTTTTGAACGTGGTTTAGTTTTTCCTTCCCCTCTGCACTGGTTGTTAGATTGCTCTGGGCAGGGGCAAATGCCATTACTTGAAAGATTGGCATCTATTTTATCCTCCCAGGAGACTCTACCTGGAACAGTCTGTTCTGAGCAGAGGGAGAAATAAACCCTCACTGCTGGAGGGAGAAATAGAGGCAGCATCCTCTGAACCCAGCAGGACAAGACTTCTCCTTTAGGAAGAGTGTCCTGCTGCCTCTGTGTCCTGAGGATGACCTGCCCCACTGCAGCCTGATCCTGGAATTGGTGGAGACATGTTCTGCATCAGGATGTGAAAACAATCTTACATTTGATGACAGCCAGTTGAATTCCCCCTCTTCCTGAGTACATTTCACTGCCTGCTCCAGCCCCTTTGCCTGCTCATCAGTCCTACATTCTCAGGGCTCTGCTGGAGAAGAATTCATTTTACTTTCAAAGTCCTGGAATAACACTTTTAAACACTTCAGTCCTATAACTGAAGTGTCCCTTTCAACACTAAATATAATAATTTCTCTTATTTTTGTTTGGTTGGTTAGTTTGCTTTGGGTTTTTTTCCTGGCAAGACAGACTTTATAAACGTAGATAAACTTTTTAACCTTCTGAGTATATGCAGAAGTGATCTGGGGACTCTGATAGGACAGACTGATACCAGGCAATTTTGCTGCTGTTGCAGTAGTCTCCCAGCACAGGCAGGTAGCCACATAGAATGGTGGTGAAAAATCTTCTACCAGCCCTCAGCCACATGATTTTCAAAGGCATTGCACATATTTTTCAGGCTACTGCATGAAACATTCCCTTGAGAGCACAGAGGGCTTGGATTTACTGCCGCTGGCACAGGATATGTGTTGCATTCATCTAGTTAGAGCTTTCCCTATAAATCACACACAAGTTACCTACTCTCACCTTTGCAGCAAAGGAATGAGAAGCCTGCCCCTGGTGATGTATGACTTACTATGAGATGCTTTCTAGTAGCGTGTAGCTGAAATATTGCAGAGCTGGAGCATTTTACAGAGACGAGCTTGCTGCTCTGGCATTCAATACTGCAAAGCATTGCCACAGCTTCCCAGTGTCTCAAAGGTTTTCACAGCTTGTTTTCCCTCAGGTTTGAGGATGCATGAGTCATGTTACCGTCAGCAGGGGAAAGAAAGCTTTGAGGATAGAGTCCACCTCAAGACTGCTGCTTCATCTGGGTTTGTTGTGTGGTTGTTGGGTTCCTCAAAGAGCTGCTAAACAAGTGAGGCTCTCACACAGGTGATGTTGTAAGAATATTCCTTTAAATTCCATGCCTTTACTGCTGCCAAACACCCCTAGTGTTGTGTTTTGTGGCATGACAGTGCTGAGCATCCCACTGGGCACAGACACATTTTCAGTGGGTGTTGTGGAGAAAAGAATCTGCCTTGGTAAATTGAATGTGTGCTGTTAAATCCTCAGAGATAAGAAACAGGAGCTGCAGAGAGAGACCAGGTTGGTACAGGTTTTCAGTGACCATATTACTGGTTCCTGGTGCTGCTATGCCTAGAAGAAGATGAAACAGGGACTGTTTCAAACTGCCCAAACAAGTGACATTGGTGCCTCTTGCAAGTGGCTTTGTGCCTACATGAGAAGATCTGGCTAGCACATGCCTGGAGAAGGAAAAAGTGATGAATAGGAAATATGAGAGACAAAAATCTTCATTGTGTGCATCAGACTCCAGGTTCTGAGACACGAGTCCAACTTCAGTCCTTCCACGGGGGCCTATGGTTAACCCTCTGTTGTTTTTAGTGGACACATAAGTAGTAAAGGAAATTAGAAATGTCAGCTGCTAATTACCACCCCTAAATTTCACAGTTAACACAAGTCCCTGCGATGAGATTTGGTGCCAGATGTCTGGGCTGGCACTGGATGAGGGTGCTCCAGGAACAGAAACTGTCACCACATCGGTATGGCATGGGACCCAAACAAATGAGCTGTGCTGTAAGAAGCTGCTTAGTGCAGTGCTGCACTGCACTGGTTGTCTTGTTTCTGGCATTGCTGCTCATGTCTTTACCTTGTGCTGCATGGTGCAGTGAGAATGTGCTGTCAGGTGTGTAACATAAGGACATAAGGTCTGGCTGGAGGTTGCCAAGGCAGACCTCCTTGCTGACTGTGCAAAATCAACCTGGGACTTTAAACAATCTTTTCTGTAGAATGCAGGGGAATTTGTTTCCTTTCTCTTGTATTCCCTTTTGTTAGAGGACCCTCAAATCTTTATTTAATAAGCTTTTGCTTTTCAGCACTGCACTAGCACGTAGGGCAGGGATGCTGAGCTGGAGGCTTGCAGGCAGAATCTGGCCTGTAGGTTTGATCTTGCCTGCCAGAAAGGTGTAGATGGAGCCAACGCAGCAGATACCAAAGCAATCCTTTCTTTTTTCTCAGGGAAGATGTGTGGCTGGAGGGGAAGCATGTGCTGCTTGACTGTTTTTTCCCACTCAACCTCTTTCTTCAGCATGCCAAAGAAATTGCCCTGTGTACTGCACATGCCCGCACTGGAAATGCAGGAGACTGAGGAAGGGAGAGGAAATGTCAAGAAACAGAGGAGTAGGAAGGTGGGGACGGCAGATATTTGAACTTATTTGAACTGTGTGCTTCTGACCTTATCAGTCTTTATCTATGGATCATTTATGTAGACTATTAATTATCCATGCCATGGTTGCAGAAACCCCAGAGCAGAACCATGCATCACTAGTTCCCATTAAGCAGGATTTATTAAGTCAGCCTTCACAAAATAGAAGTCAGCTATGTTAACTCCAAGGCCACTCGGCCACTTTCCCTGTTGTCCTGGCTAATAAACTCTGACAATCTTATTCTGATTCCATGCAGGGGCAAAATGAAGGTGTCTGCTCTGCACTCCCAGCATACTGGGGTCCAGAAGGTTTATTATGGCTTGGGCACTGCAGGACTTTCTTGAGGCTGGCAGCTTTCACCAATGCAGCAACATCTTGAGGGCTCTCCCTGCCAGATCAAGAGCTACCACAGAACCATGATGCAAAGTACTAATCAACCTTGCTAGTGACTGAGCTCATTTTGCTAACCAATTTGTTGTGTCAGTTGCATTGTTAGATTTATGTGGCTGTTGTCCATCCTGTCCTTGCTACCTTGGAAGCATAAAATTAACAGGCTTTATATATTGTGCTTGAGGTAATTTGTTGGAAGATGAGATGCATGCCCACATTGTAACCAGATCAAACATTCGTATCTGGGTCTGTTAGGAGGGCTCAGATCTGGTGTTTTCATTGTGGACCCATGGCCAGGCACAGCAGGAGCTTGGAAGGGAGCTGAGGATCAGGAGCTGGCTCCAGTTTCAGGCAGACGCCGTGGTCAGTGTCTCAGTGCTTCTCAGTCTGTTGGCCCTCTGCCTCACTCAGCCAGGGCTTTTACGTTAGCTGGGGAAATTCCAGCCTCACAGTCATCACGTAACACCCCTTGTGAAAAAAACAAATAACCTGACATCAAAGAATAATTAAAATCACTGCTTCTGTATTACGTGGTAGCTCTCCCATAATGAAAACCCACTACCCAGATGCTGAGTTCCCCATAGAACAGCACCAGTCCACAACAGCAGACAAGTGGTTATGGAGGTGGGAAGAAGACTCCAGAGATAGAAGGGAATTTATCTCAAAGAACACTTCCCTCATGAACAAAAGCTTCTTGCTGGCTCAGGAATCCAATCCAAAAACTTCCAAAGCCTTTGACTGTTTTCTCTGCACATTCTCTGAAAGCACGTTGGCTGAGCATGGGTTGTGCTCTTGCCACAGTTGCTGTGGCATGCATAAATTCTGCTCTACAAAAGCACGATAGGACTGGTCAGCACGAACACCATTTCAGGAGGTGGGTGGCAAGAACACCCAGTGCACGTGCACTCTCTCTCTAGAGGTGATGGAGTGCTGGGGTGATGACAGCACTGGATTTTCTTGCTGCTGGCTTAAAATTTATTTCACATATGTTTTGCTTTCTGCTTTAACCAGATGATGATTTCCTTGATTTGATTGCTATCTTATGAACCCCATATCATCTTGTATCACTACGACTGCCTACAATGAGCCAGCTCTCAAAGCAAATGCTAGGTCAACTTGTATGTGTACTGGTGATAATATGTGTCCTAACTGACAAGTAGCAATAGATGAGAATAAAGCAGTGTGAGTGGGGTAACAAGTTTTAGAGGGACAAGGAGTGTTTCCAAGGGTCAGGCAACCATGTTTCAAAAGTGCCAGAGCTTATTTTGATCAGTAGCCTTTACTGTCATGACTCAGAATATAATTTTTGTCCAAGTTTCACAGTGGCAGAACTGTGGTCTACATGTCTTGCCTAAGAAAAGGTAAAATGAGGTGAGATTAGATCTTCATATTATATTTGCATATTCAAACTAACAACTCTCTTTTCTATATTTGAGAATTTTGGATATAATTAATTGTGTAGCCTTCTGCAACTTTTAGTTCTTGTGTGATTTTTAAACCAGATCTTTTTAGTCTCCAGAAAGCAAGTGTATGTCTTCCAGCTGGGCCCTCACAACACAGAGCTCTCAGTCTAGTAAAACACCACTGACAATGACACTGCTGCATCCTTTCACCCATGAGGAGAGATTACTTTTTGCTCTTCACGAGGAGAGGTTTTTCTTCACCACTCTGTCGACCTGGAACAGTGGGTTTGAAGCAGCCAGTGGTGATTTGCTCACCTCACCTCACTACATTTAAAAATATGTATGTCTTTTGGTTTCATGGCCAATTAGTATTTGTGCCTGCAGGAAAACTTCAAGGACTGGATCTAACCCCCAGGGCACCATATGCACCTAGTGAAGGTAATGTGGTGGACTCTCTCCCTATTAACCTGCCCCTCCTGAAACAAGGGCACACCAGGGAGCAATCAGAAGGTGAAAGAGGTTGGTATTTTGGCAGGTACCCCATTTACTTTGGAATAGCCCCAGCAATAGTACCTGACCAAACACAGGTAGGTCTAAATTCTGGCTATTTTAGCCCAGACTTTGTTACTGAAGTTACTGAGAATTGAATGCCCTCCCAGGAAAAGTTTTTTGCAGAAGCTCAATCATTTCCCTTGGCTGAAGGCAGCAAGGCTGACACACTCAAGGGGCTCTTCTGCCATCAGCCCTCACATCCCGCTGCCTCCTCCTGATGAGCTGAAGTCAGTGATGCTCAGGGAAGAGCAGAGAGCTTCAGTTCATTCATCCTCTCACAGGCTGGGGTTTCTGGTCCAGGTTTTGCTCTTGCTGGCAGACAGCATAGCTTTGTGTTTCTGAAGCTGTAAGACAGGAGTTGATTCAGCAGTAAGCATAGCCTCTGATGGCTGGGTTTTCAGTGGCTGTGAGCAATGGGTATTACTCACGCTGTACCTCCAGGGTCATTTGAATTTGGTGTGAATCTAATCTGCTGCTGAAAGTGGTGGTCTCATATTGTCCCGTGGGCTCAGGCTTTCACTCCCACAGCCTGTTACTAGCACTTATGTGGGCCTGTGGTGTGCTGCATCAAAGAGGGCATCCCACTGCAAACTAAACTCCCTCACCCACTCCTTTGACCATGAAAAACTCCATACTGATATAAGCAAGTGCTACCTCAGAAGTGCTCAATCTGTCCCTGCTAGGAATTTGCCACCCACAAATGACTCGGGATACCAAAGGAGGAAATTAAAGTGGCAGGAAGCAACTTCTTGTAGCTTTCCAGCCGTCGTGGTATTTGTGTTATACTTGGTTTTAGACTGTGTCCAAGTGCCAAAATGGAATAAGACAGATCAAAACGAATTTGGAATAACTCGAAACACTTGTGAATTCACAACACCTCTGAGTACAGGCCACGAAAACTGCACCTGCTTCGTCCATGCAGCAATATTTCGTTTCATGTAGTGCTTCAGTGTTCCCTGCTATTTGAGAAAACTATACTTAAAGTGCCAGGAAACCTGATTGAAAATATGTACAATAAACTCCCCAGGGCAATTTGTGAAAAAGACAGTGTAGTTCAAGTAGCATCACACATGTTTAAAATTGCAACAGACACTTTGAAACCATGTGTTGTGTAATGATGGGGGTGCTAAATCATGTGTCAAAGCTGAGGGATCTGGTTTCTCTGAAAAGTGCTAATGTTTTTTGATGCTGAGTAGAAGCTGTGTTTAAAAGAAATGATCAGAAAGCAAAAGCCAGTTTATGAGAGCATTAGTGCTTCAGATGTGGTTTATCTACTTAGCAGCAAACCCAGCCTGCAGCAAACATATTTTGGACATACGAAACAAATAATTCTATCTGCACACAAACCCCACATAACAATTTTCCTTGGTAGTAAAAGTAACCAGTGATTAAATTGCTGCACCAGTGAAGTTGGTAAAAAGTCACGTGTCAGAGAAAACACGTTGTTTAGTGGTAGGTGCCCTTTTGTTGTAAATGAAGGCTTGATGCTGCTTCTTGGCCAAATCTGAAACGCATTAGTCATTGGAGTGATTTGAACTTCATCCAAGACTTTCTCAGAACTGTTCCTATAATCTGTCTGCACTGTCTTGCACTTGGAGTTGCCCCGTATGTGCCGGCACATATGGTGCACCTGACATGGTGCCTGGAAGCCCAAGCAGTGTTTTACTCTGGTAAAAATGCTGAGAGCCTGTCTGTGCTATAATGGACCAATTGCTTGCCATCTCCCCAGGTAGAAAGTCCATTTTCATTCTGAAAAATGGGAGCTATTAAAACTCATCTGGACAAGAAGAGCTGGAGCAGCCATTAGCAGCTTTGTGACCAGAGGGAAGTAAGCAGCTTTCAGTCAAGACAACCCCAAACTGGGATGCTTTGAGCTTTGTGAGAATGATAAGGAAGACCAGACTGGGAGCACAATGCAGGCATCAGTGTCAGAAATCTGGCAGTTCTTGCCAATGAAATTGGAGGATGCATAAGTGTCACTATTGATCCATATGTTTGGGGGTTTTTTTAACCTCACTTGAGTTTTCAGAGGTAATCAGGGTTGGAAACTTCAATCTACTGGCTGACCTGAGATCATTTTAATCCCCAAGCACTTGTAAAGTGCAGAGATCCCACAGCAGCTTCCAGTGAGCAGGGATCCTGCAACCTCACTTAATTTTCTGTCCCTTTTAGCCCAAAGTTCAGTCCCTGCCTGCAGAGTGGTACAGGGAGATCTCCTTTGTCACAGAAATGTCAAGGCAGTGTGGTGGAGAATGAACTTTAGTGTTTTCTGGTGACACACACATTCTCTCAGTCTTCAATGTACTCTGTCACCAATGCTTAAAAGAGGTCCACAAACAGAGGCAGATAAACTACTGCCAAGGTCCTACACCTCAGATAAGCTCAAGTCTTCCAGTGCCACCTCAGCATCAAAATATGTTAGCACTTATAGGCTAATAAGATTTTTAACATCTTTTGTCTTCCCTCACAATGTTCATCCCTCCCTGCTCAACAAATGAGATGGAAGCCCTGGTATTTTGAATTGTTTGAGGATTTCAGGTATTGTAGAACTCTTCCCCTGTACCAATAACACAGCAGTAGTTCATCTTTCATTACAATCCCTGCAATTGGCAGCACTGAACTGTTGTAAACCACAAACTTTTGGCCATTTAAATGCCAGTTTATAGGGAGATGTTTAATAGCATCCGATTTCTGCCTTGATAGGGTCTTTCTGATTTGTGCATCCTTGTGCATGTCCCTCATGCAACTGGGTAGAGTTTAAGCTACCCCAGGAAGCATGGTGATACAGCCCTGGCACTCTGTTCCAGTATTGACAATCAGCACGAGGAAATGCTGCAGTTATTAAAACCTGCTGTATCCACTTGTAATCTGTATGATCTTTTTAACAAAGCCAAGCTGCCTTCCTCAGATGCCAGGTTGCTCTACTGTATACCTCACATCATGAAATCTGCTCTGGGGCTACAAAATGAAAGCTGGATTAATGTCAACAGCTAGAACGGGTCTGTAGAGTCTGTGTCTTGCCATCTGTTAGAATAAAAATCCTAGACAGAAATATGGAGCATAGCAAATAGGAAGGAAATGTTACTGAGTTGGTGGGCTGCGAGCACTTCAGTGAAGGCATCTGGAAAGGAACAGGGTCTCTCCTAACACATAATGAAAACAATTCAGAGTAGTGGCACTTCATGCAGCGTTGTGAGTCACAGGATACGTCCTTATGAGTCCTAGCACCTCATAGGAGAGGTGTGCACATCTGGATGCAGTAATGAGAGGATGGCTTTCTGCTGTAGCTGCTCACATCCACACTCAGCTAACCCAGATATCAGGGGGCACCTGAATTAAATTCACCATGGGTGCCATATTCTGAAATCCTCAGAGGAGACATGAGGCTCTTAAGATTTACTCACCACACTTGAAAAACCTATCACGTGACCTCTGTTTAAGCAATAAGACATATGTGGTCCAAGTCAGTGTTTAGGATGAAGATCTGGATTCAGGGACCAAAACAAAGTCAGTAGCCAAAAGCCAAGCTGAAGGTCAGGGGAAGGCTAGGAACAACAAGCTTCAGTTGTCAGCCAGCCCAGGAGCAACTGCAAGTTCTGGCTGCTCTCTCCAGCCAGTAACCCAGGGTTACTTTAGCATGACCCAAAGCAGTTGCTTATTCAGTCATTCCTGCCAGGCCTCACTGGCAGGGAGGTCTGGTCCAAACCTAGGACCCAGAAACATGCACTTGGTATTTATTTGAGAAAATAAACAGAGCTAGAGTTTCAAACTGTAGGTGTTAAACGCCCATGAAAAACTTTCACAGTACAGGTCATTCTCCCTCCTCGGCTTGAAATATTCCCCATGAAAATCTGGCAGATGATATCTAAGCAACAAACACATTTGTCCCACTGTGGGATCTATTTTGAGACAATACTTAACCAAAGAAGGGCTCAGCCTGAGGAAAACATTTTTCCCAGTCACTAGTAACTTGCAGAAGCAATTTTCAAGCATGCCTAACATTGGACAAAGTCTGCTATTAAAGTGAATGTCCAAGTTCATGGGCAACTACAGAAGCCAATTAAAAGCAGACAGAAAACACTTTTGACAGTCTCCCCCACATAATTTCCTGTGTTGGAAACACCGTAGGAAGATTAATATCCAATGAAGTTAATCTGAAGAAATAAAGTGATCATCCTTTCATCTTCTTTCATTTGTGTAATTCTCTCCTTGCAAATGGTAATCCTGTCAAAAGTCATGATGGTTTTGTCATTTTTTTTCCTTTTTCCTTTTTTTTTGTTTAATGACAGGATACTTTAATGGCCATTACCAATATCTCTTGGTATGCAAAGCATGACCATGATACAATGGAGGGAAACTTCACAGTTCAGAGAGCAAAATGATTAAATGCAAGCATCAAAAATCTTTTCCACTCGTGTTTAGATTTGGAGGAGCAGATTTTTTTACAAGAGACGTGCAGATTGTGGACAGTATTCTTGTGTTCCTTATGAGTGAAAATAGAGTGATGATACCAGTCGCATCACAGTGCAATTTCTTTGGGAAGCTAAAGTAATTTGATTGACTTTAACTGGAATCATTCCATGTTTGTATTAATATAGCTGAGAACAGAACTCTGTATTTATCTTTCCTTAAATCATTGAGGTAGCTCCCACTCTTATAACAAGTCTCACTGAAGTTCATGAAGTATCTCTTTGTCTTGTATGGCACAACTGATTTATTAGATTTACACAAATTACAGATTCCACTGAGGTTTGTCATGTGTTGCCTACACTCAGGCTTTAGTAAAGACTTCAAAAATTCTTGCACTTCAGATATGACATTTTACCATCCCAACAAAATAAATATTGCAACATTTTCTTAAAATTTAATTTCATAGAAATTGAAAAATACATTTGTTACAATTACAAATTAAAGCTAGCAACAGAACTTCTAAATTTCTTATAAAGCAGAAATAGCATTTCTTTTCCTCAGCTTGATTCATTAGATCAGGAATGGAAGTAATTCAGAAGAGGTGATTCCAAGTTTTCCAGAAGGTTGTGTGTGGATTTACTTGTAGGTCTGGAAATTCCCAAAATGGAACTGAAAATAACACCACAAACAACATCTTCAGAAAAATGTTAAGGGTCTCTGAGGTGTCTAAATAGAATGCCATACTTCCTCAGGACAGTTAGGTAAACAAAGCCTGTGTAAACACACTCTACTTTCTTCCCCTGTACCTCATTACCTCATTACACCTTCTCATCCTGCACTGAGGCTCATGGTCCTTTCAGGTAGGCCAGTAAAAGCTGCTTGTGAAGTTATCCCAGTTAGAAAAAATAAAATAAAAATTGCTTAACAAGGAAAGGGAAAAACAAAGTTCTTACAGATGTGTGTCTGCTTTCATCCATAAGATGCCTGCTAAAGAAGACACAGGGAATTCTAGATAAAGTTCCATTTTTTCTCTTTCATCAGTTCATTCTATTTCACTTCATTTCTTTTCATTTCATTGTTTCATTTGTCCTCTTCCCTTTCATCCTCTTATTGCTAAACCAAATCAAGAGGTTAAGTAGGTCCTTATGCTGAGACTGGGGAGATCAGAGTTTTCATCCACTAGGGTTCCTGGCTCCTTTGCTGCAGAACAGGACAAGTTTGTAGGGAACAGGCATGGGATGACAAGGAAGGGACAATCTCACAGGTAAGGAAGCCAAGTGCTCTCCCAGACAACCTTGATTCCATTACTTTCCTGTACAGAGATTTGAAAACTGAATCCATATGATAATTAATTGCATATGAAGATGGCATTTTAGCTTGTAAGCTACACATTCTTTGGGGCTTCTTGTGAGTATGGAGTCCAAATAGTCATATATAGAAGAGGGAAATCTAAGCCTTTCATAAATATAATTCCATATTTTGTCTGGGTGTTTTTGGGAAGAATAGTGAGATCTTATTTCCTGGAAGCTTTTTTCCATGTCTGTAGTTTGGAAGTATTCAGAAACCCACAGTCTAGCTGACAAATACACTGTATGTTTCCAATGGATTCTCTGCTGTTTGGCTACTAAACCTGCCACAGCAGCTTTGATTCTGTTTGGTAGTGTGACCCTAGCTGTCTCCAGCAAATGGGATTCCAGTAAGCACAGGCAGGCTCTGCTGTCCTGTCTGGATGATTTTCTAGGCAATCTGCTGGGGTACTGAAGCACTGAGAGTAACAGAAAAATGATTACTTTTTCATTTAAGTGTGTGCATTGTGTTAATGCAATTTATTTGTCTTCATTTTCTTGACTTATTTACATAAACTGTCATTCTTCACCTTTTCCTTCTTGCTAGAAACCAGGCTGTTATATGGCAAAAAAGCTTCCCTGGCACTTCTGCTTTCTCTTACATGCAAGAGATCATTTTTGTTGCTTTATTGATTCTTTTTTCTCGTCAAAAATACTTCTGTCTCATGCTATTTTACTGTTAGCATCTCAAAGATCCTCTCTCAGAACATTCAGTCTGTAAGCATTTGTGGGGAAGAGCTATTTGCATCCATGAATTTTTCTTTGCTGCTTTAAACACAAGCAACTAATGGCTTATTCTTAGAATATGGATAGAGCTGATGCCAAGGAATTTCCTCAGAGAAGGGATTTTTTGCTTGTTTGGCCAGACTTGCAGCACATCCAAACTGATATAAATTCATTTGAGACAATGACATATTACTAATTTATGTGGTGATAATGTAACACATTTCAGTTTAATGATTTTATAACATGGAAATTTGGTGTGAATGTATCATTTTGATCAATTCCTATGTCTCATGTTCAATACTGAAGGAAGAAGGCTCCAGGAATAAATTTAGAGGTGTCAGAAACTGTAGTCTTACAGTTCTTTATCTCAGAAAACGTGGATGAAAGGCTGGTTGCCATTAAGATTCTTTTCTGCACAACAGTGTTTCTTCTACCTCAGCATCAACAGGTATCTGCTTTATTTTATGGTTGCTAAATTCAATCCTTATTTAAAGGGTTTTTTTAGGAGGCCTTGATGTCTGAAAAAAACAGACAAGAATGGTAATTCAGATAAAATAGAAAACTAAAGGAAAAAACCTCCCAACTCTTTGATGGAAAGATTATTAATGACATTAATGTAATCTGTTGTTCCTAGTGCTGTGCACGTAGTTATGATTAAATCAATTTTTTTCTCACCATTTCCCACATCAGATGAACAAAATGACACATTCCATTGGCATTTGCAGGATGATTACCACCAGGATCTTCTGAAGTTAGGTTTTCTCTCTTGATATATCCTATTCACTAAAAGCAGTTATAACCACGTGGGAACAGGAAAGGCAGGCAAGGAAGAGAATGAATTAAAAATGAAAAAGCCTGGAACACTGTCTAGCAAAGAATCAATGACAAGAGCCACTAGTGGTTTGTAGTAAGGAAACTATGGAGAAATTACATAAACCACCAGACTGAGAAAGGACAGTGCCATTGTCATACAGATGATGTGGAAAGGAGTGCAGTCAGATGGTGATTCCCAACTAAAGCCAACAGCAAAGACAATCGTGCAGTGCTGAGCTGTGCTGTGGCCACCTGCCACCCTTGTTACCCATATATATTTGGTTTTCTCCTTAATTACAGGCTAGGATGAATCAGAACACCTGACTTTTTTTATTTATTTTAGGCATTTGCTGCTTGGGAGCTGTGTTTGCCCATATGTCCGAGGCTATATGACCATATGTCCCAGGTACCATGGGAGGAAGCAGAAACCTGGGCACAGATGAGGAAACATGGGCCTGCCTGCCCAGAGACTGATTCTGGATCCTGCAACAGCTGGGTCTTTCCAGAACTGGAAGTCTGAGCATTTCCAGCATCAGAAGATGGACTGGAAATATTCCAGCACCTGCTGCCATTGTGAAAAGGGAAACTCTGTGAGAAGGATATGTGCTAAGAAAATTAGAAAGACCAAAAAGCCCAAAGGACTGATGCTCTGAGTGATCCTGGGATCCACAGGCTGGACTTTGCTTTGTCTTCCTCACCCAGAGGTGAGAAAATGCCTACACAACCCAGGTCTGAGCAAGGCAGTGTTGTTAACAATTCCCCCTCATGACAGCTGAAAGAGGTAACAGTCCTCTCACTTTTTTTTCAGAGAACATGCTGTAGATGACAGCAGTCAAAAGAAAGAGGTCTGAAAACTCTCCTGCTCCTGAGAAGGTTCTCACTCTGCACAAATAAGGGACAGGCACTAAACCACACAGATGCACTCATGCTGTCATGAATATTTCATTTCTGAACTGAAAACTTAAACTGGTGCAGCTAAAGGGAAATATTATGTTGCATTCCTCTCATTAGTTCCCCAAAATGAAAGAATTGCAGGAGCATGGGAGATGTGGTGTGACCTTTTTTCAGCCAGGGATAGAAAGCAAAACCAGAAGGACATCTGTGCCACACTGATGCTGAGGAGAGAGCCTAGCATGGAGACAGAAGGAGCATTTAAAGAATTCTTCTTCTTTCCACATCTGACTGTAGCTGCAATGGGCAAGTCTGTGTGGAACAAACTGGATTCTCCAAATTCTCTCCAGATATCCCTTATTTTCTTTGTAGCTGTAGCCTGGGAGCTTCACTTGAAACTGTCAGATGTGAGTAGCAGGAGCTGTCAGCATTAAAAAAAGTGATACACAGCATACAGACCATAGACTTGAAGACCAAATCTTTGATCTCATTAACCTTTAGTTACCCATCTGTAAGATAACTAATTTTTATCTCTCAGACTGAGCAGTGACAATATCTCCTGTTAAAGACAATGAGAAACAGAAAGGGACTCCAACACTTACACAAACACTTGTATTTGTACAGTTTCTTTTCAAATGGAGCTGTGCTTGCAGCACTAGGAAGACAACAATAGCTATTATGGCAGCTGGAAATTCCTCAAATAGCACTTAGGACTTTTAGAATTAGCAGAAGTTCTCCTCAGACACTGCAGATAAAAGTCTGGCTCTTGGAATTCAGTGGGAGTTTCATCATCGGTTTCAGTGGAGTCTGGATTTCAACACACGAGTATGAAGTCATAGAAATCAGAGATGGAAAAAGCTGCTTAATCATTCAGAGCAGACCCAAATTATTCTTACTTTTTTAATATTAACTTTTGTCCTCAAGGACTTCTTTGGTGTCTGAGAACATTCTGCTGATTCTTGTTCTTACATTTTGCTTTCCTTTCATCTCAGACCTCTTATTTAGCTGGGGAGCTGAGAAGCAGGACGAGCATTTTGCAGCTCTTGATGTTCCTGACCAATGACTCCATTCCCCTTCTCCTTTCCACACCTGGCCAGCCCCAATACCCCCTTATGTTCCGAGAAGAATGGGAAAGAGCTTCTGTCCCCCCACTTCACCTGTAGGATGTTTTCCTTGTGTAATGTACACATGAAAATCCTTGCCAACTGAATAATCCACAGCAACCTCCAGGAGCCTGGATTTGGCCACTATGACTTTAATCTGTCCTGTGCCAGGTCATCATTATACCCTACAATTTTGCTCCTCCATTCTTTGTGGGCTTTTACACACCTGCTTTTTTACATGGTCTGAAAAAATATCTGTTAAGTCATACCCTACCTAACCTTACCAATCAGAATGCAAAAGCAAGAAGAAAACCAAGATGGTGTTCTCCAAGTGGGAGGAAGATGACACCTACTCATAAAATATTGTTTGAAAATTAATCAGATTTGCTCTACATAATTAAAACTGATATACACAGTCAGGCAGCTTTCAGAAAAAGGGAGGATAAGTCAAAGAGGGAGTGAGCATGAAATTCAGGACGTCCTTATTCATATCTTGGTAACTCTGTGGAAAGTAATAATCCAATGGAGCTTCACAGATCTTGTGAAGAGAGTTGAGAAGGNTGCTCATAAAATATTGTTTGAAAGTTAATCAGATTTGCTCTCCATAATTAAAACTGATATACTCAGTCAGGCAGCTTTCTGCTGCCTGCCTGCTGCCTGCTTTCTGCTGCTTGCCTGCTGCCTCTGATGGTCAGGCTTGAAGACACTGGAGTAAGTAAGTAATGAGCTGCTTCTCTTCTATGTCTGTTGACAGTTCACTGTTAAGCTTTAGGAATCTTTTTTTTCCTTATTCTGTTTGTTGTTATTTCTTCTTCCTNTGGGTGCAAGCACTGGCAGTGGCAGTGACCCCTTCAGGGTCCCTTGGCTACATTACAGTGCTGGTGGGATGCTGGTATCCTCTGGTCTCCTTCCTCCCACATGAAGGAGGGCTTCAGCTGAACCAGGCTGTATTAATGTGCTAACTTTTTTACTCTTTCCTTATTGGTTGTCCCTCTTGCTTCCAGTTTTAAACTTCATTGTGTTCCATTAGCCCTGTGGGTCAGTACTCAAGGTATGTGCAAGATTTACCTGATGCCTACATGGGGGCTCATTCTGGGCTAGTTCTCTAGCTTCTCTTTATTGTCAATGTCAAAAGAAAAAATAAAGGAAAGGGAAAAAAAAGTGGTTTTGGGGTGTAGCTAACACATGTACTTTAGAGGTCTACTCCAGGAAGAGATGAACAGTGCCTTACAGGAGCCCCTTCCTCCAACCTTCTGAAAGAAGAGCTTAGATGAGCTCAGATGTACACTTTTGGCTGCTGACACCCACATGAAGTAAGAGGAAGTCCAGCTAGGTACCTGTTAAGACATCTATATATCTGGCTGACATTTCATCTGGAGGTGCTGAAATCAAGTCTTACAAACCTGAAATAACCTAAAAATGGATTTATGGTTTCTAGATATTCAAATGTGAAAGTTGAGCCTTTCAGGTTTGCAGTGAATGTGTGTTCATCTTTTCCCCATAGCCTAGTCCCTCTAAGACATAGTTTTATCCTCATAGGGATACCTCCTGTATCTACAGACCAAGACCAAAGGATCTGGTGATCTGGATATCTGTAAAATCTTAGGGTCTAGAAGATGCAAACCATATGTTTGTCATGTCCATCAAATCCTGGAATTAGACTCATCTGTAGAACATGTTTTAGCCACTGCCATACGGAGGGGTATATTGTACAAAGTATAGATGAAGACACAGGTCTAGGTACAGATGAAGAATACCTGGTAAAAGCACCTTACATTGGAGAAGAAATGCATTAGGCAATATATTCCTTGCTCACTATGGTGGACATTTTGCAGGCACTTATCTAAGGTCCCAAACTGCACCCCAGTGTAAATCACCAGTTTCTTTTTATCAACAATTGTGTTCTACGGTGCCTTATAGTTTAATGTATGGTTGATGGAGAGGCAAATCTAAAGTTTCCCTCATGCAAAAAAATAGCATAACATATCATTTAAAAAATGGCTTGTCAAGAACTGCAGAGCAAACACCACGTGATTCCTCTCTTTTCCAATTCAAAAGCCTACCTCGAAGAAATGTGGAAATAAGCAGAGGCACATGGGCTGTTTGGCAGCCTGCCTGAAAATCCCTGCAGCCAATGAATAATGATCACACCACAGAGCATCTGCCATCCAGAAATAGACTGTACAGTCTCTTGAACCTGCTATTGTGTCTTTGCACACAACATGGAGGAGGTGAACATATTCTGGATGCAATGAGAAGCCAGATTTTCATTTAAATTAGAAATGTGATTAAACGTGGCCCAATAATACGTAGTGGTAGTAAAATATTAAAATATATCACCCATTCCTCTTTGGATTTTTCTATATGAACCTTAAGCATTTTGGTCCTTGCTATGCAAAGGTAGAATGGTTCTAACAGAAAGTTGTTTTCCAGTAGTGTCCCATTAAAATTTTCAATGCTGATTGAGACAAATGGTTGACATCCCCAAACAAATGTTTGAGACAAATTACTAAACACAGAGAGCTGTCAGGGCAGGTCAAGCCATTACAAGCACTCCTCCACCCACTACAGGAAAAGTATTTTCATTCTCATCCGAGACTTAGCTGATAAATCAAAAGCCAATCCTACCTTTCTTTACAGGCAGAGGCATCCAGAGAAAGTGCTGAAGTGTCATGAGGAATAAAAATGCCTCCATAAGGTTGGGTGGAAAAGCAAGCCATAAATAGCTGGAACAGTTATGAATTGGAGATACTGAAGGAAAGATCTCCTTTCTTGCTTTATTTTTATTTTTTTTAAAAAAACATTGTTTCATTTCTGTCAGGAATCAGTAGGCAATCAGCACCTCGATATTGCTATCACTTTTTCATCAAACCTGATTCCCTTTATAGCCTAACAGTAAAAGTACATGAATATCAGACAGTGGCACTTCTTTTACTCCTCTGTGTTTCAGTGACTTGAGTAGAAGCCACAGGGATGTCCTCTGACTGCTGAGCAAGGAAAATAATATTTTTTCTCAGTTCTTAGGCCTTCCAAAAGAATATGATGTTATCAACTGAATAGGAATTCAGCAAGTTTACCTATGGACAGACAATTCCAATCTGTGCTTGAGTTTGATGAGCAAGTAGAGTTTAAAAAGTAAAAGATTGCATGGCAGGAACTTGTCAGTATTGGAGTAACATTAATGGGAATGCCAAATCAACTCTCCCATATGCTTCTAAGTGGCTCAATTTTAAAACTTGTGGGTTTAGGATATAAAACTGATATAAAAACTATCACATATAAAAGCAAATGGCTAAACTAGGCAGAGGTTTCAGAAATTTTGGAATTGGTGGATTCAACTTTTCTCCAGAAATCCTGAAGAAAAATTTAATGCATATTCTGAGCAAAGGTACATTTTTATTTGCTCTCTGATGCCCTGGAAAGTATGCTCATTTTAGACAGGTTATCACAGCTTAAAAAAATGTACAAGTGTGGAAAAGATAATCTCTGCTGCACTGTGATATTGATTAGGATGTGAACCTGCAATTGGTTATGTATTAGCATCTTTGTTTTTCATTGGCTGCGTGAAGTTCAGAATATAGAAAATTGCCTGGATCAAAGTCATAGAGGAAGTAACCATACAATCATGGATCCAAAATTTTACTGGGATACTTTGAGGGCTGATCCTGCTCTGGCAGGGGGGTTGGACTTGAAGATCTCCAAGGTCCCTTCCAACCCCTAACACCCTATGATACCTGTGATACCTGTGAGGGCTGGACATCCAGCCTTCAAGAAATGACTGAGGTTTTATAAGTCTATAAAGAGAGCTACATATTTCATTTGCTGTCAAAATCAAAGAAAATGAAATGATAGTTGTAATTTTAACACGTCAAGTGAAATTTATCCTCTAACATACAAGCTATTGCTAATGTGAAAGAGCTTTTAAAACAGTAAGAGATTGTGTCTGCTGATAGTTTCCTGATTCTTCTCCTTATAAGGAAAGTTACGCGTTGCAATTGCTTCTTCCCAACATCACTCTCTTATTATATATCAACCTTGGTGCAAGCATCTTGATACTATTGTCACTCATCAAACCAAACAGTACTTGGCAACAGGCAAGGGCAAACAGATAGGCTTACAGTTTGCTTTTATAATTAGCTGCTGTGTCAGTGGGAAAGCTAGGGAAAAGTCCAAGGATCTGTGGCCGAGGTACACGGTCATGAAGTGCCATGCAACACTACCTGCTAGGCTCATTTGCAGCAATGACTGTCATGAACAAATAGGTCTGTAACAATTGGTGATGCTGGGCAGGAGAAGGGTGGTTTCAGTGATTAAAATGTCTCGTTACTGAAGCTACAGCTAGAAATTTAAGTGGAAATGGACCATGGCAGGTCATTACAGAAACCTGAAATTGTCCCACCTAATTTCAGGTTCTTGGTGATGGTGCTTAAGTTATGGGCAGAGATTTGCTAAATTTCTTTTTTTTTGCTGCCAGGAGAGAGAGAGAGAGTCACTGCCAGAGGCAGATGTCGAAAGTTATGGGAGATGAGTGAAAGCACAGCTGTTTCCAGTCATGGAGAAGGTGACATGTACTGCCTTCACATCTTTCCACATATATTCTTACAGAAGGGTGGTTTGCATAAGGTGTAACTGAGCTGCAGCTGCTGCAATTCAGACTCCCCTACTGCCCACAGTAAGTAGATGCTACCCATGGTAGGAAAACCTCAGAGTTTATGGGTTACATGAGAACCACCTCCTTAAAGTACTTGCCTTTGTAGACTGAAAATTATACTAGAGTGCTCTTTATGCATTATAACACAGCAAGAGGAAGTGTCTGGACACAGAGGAGTGCTGGGTGAGATATGGTGGGAAGTAAGTAAGTGGTATGGCTGCTACCCTGGAAAACACCACTCTGGCTGGTGGTGTAAGAGGGACTTCAGGATTTCTTTAGGTCCTCACCAGTCCTCCCAGGAAATTCACCAGTAAATAACACATTTGCTTAAGCTGTTTTTAATCATGTCACAGTCTGTTTGCTAGGGGGATGTACCATGGTGGGCTACTCGACTATGTTGTCTTATGCCTTGCAACAGCTTAGGAGGTAATGCAGACACATTTAGACTGTGTATGTGTAGATGAGCTTGTCCATAGATGCATGCAAAAAACTGTTTGTTGGGCTTGATAATTTTTGTGATTTGAAACTGCATGTTAAGTGCAACTATTCTCAGCTGATAGAGGTTTTGTACTGTGCTGAGCTACGTGGTTGCTACAACAGGACATGCAAGAAAACCAGGAGCACACTATCCAACTTCTATAAAAATAATTAGGTCGTTTTTGTGATTTGGATACAGTTCAACAGAGTGAGATGCTATACTCTGAGCACATACTTCAAAAAGTTTCAGTACTTCTCTTTGTCACAGTTTTGTTTATCTTTATACCTTTGTTCTTTGCTGTGATTACATCCCGTCAACATTTTCCGTGGCAGAACCTCTCTGGGTAATGCCCGCATTTGTTTTCTTGAAAATGTAATGGATTTGAGACACTTTCAGCAAAACAAAGCAGCGTTCTGCAAATTCTCTTCATTCTTGACAGTTCTGCCCTAAGGACAGGACCGTTGAGTCCCCAGCCTTGGGCAACTGGTTTTGTCTGAAGAGAGTGAACCATCAGGACCTCCTGTTAGCACTCATGAAAAGCACTGATTTTCTAAATAGCTGCAGATTAGAGGAAGAGATGATTTGGGATTAACCAATATTTATCCCAGTGTGGACCAAATGCTAAAGGAAATCTCCCCCCCTTTGCCCTACCATATTTTCCTAGAAAGTGGTAAATCTGATTCCTTACTGGCTCCATCTGCAAATACTTTTGGGAATAATTCCAGAGTAATGGCTTAAAGTTACAGAACATTCACTCAGACGTTTTGATCCAGAGCACGATGGAGATAAGGGGTTAGGTGTTTAAATACTCCAGTGATAACAGGAGGGGTGCAGAGCATCCAGAAAGCAGAACATTTTCCCGGAGCCCAGAAAACCTTTATAAATACTGTGCTATTATGTGTCGAAATAGACACCTCTGTGTTGCAAGCTAATTCACGTTCCTTGTCTATTTCTCTAACCAGACACTTACTGCTCCCCATTTTTCTGTCTCTGATTTAAAGCAGCCGAGAGGAGAGAGCTTTAGTTCTCTGAGCCATCAGCCAGGGCAATACGTGCACCTGTATTACCTGAAGCACTTGTGGCCACAGGGCCTCTGTTCAGATCAGGGCTTCAGCTACCTCTGCTTTAAAACATTGCCCCCCCCCAAAGCCTCACCCCAGCTGCTCTGTGGGCAATATTTGAATAACAAAGACACCTGCCAGAGAGTTTGTGTACATTCTTATCTCTCCTTACTGAAGGGATTTGGGAAATGTTGAAGTGTGTCGTACAAAAATTCTACTATAAACTTAATTTTCTCCCAAATGGCTGCTTGTAAGGGAAGCAAGAATAGGCAGCTCATATCTGTTGTGGACACGTTTGTAGTCTAATGACTAGAGTTTCATGATGTTAAGAAAATTCTATTATATATGCCAGCATAAAATGGTCTGAAAATGAAGGTACTATTAGTGTGATGTGAATTGGTTGAATTTAGGACATTGGAAATTTGGCCTTTTGGCAGGGGCCAGTTTCTGTAAAGAAACGTACTTGAGAAGTGAGTATAGTCCCTGTTCCTGTAGTATAGAACCACAACATAGTAGTAGTAGAGTAGTTTATCAGCTCACTGCTCTGTCAGTTTGTTACCACAAGCCCACTAGAGCTGATTGCCACATCTCTTGCTGGGATGACATGGCCATACGTCTCAGGGCCTATTCACCACATCTAACTTAGACCTTATTTACAGCTCTCAACCCACACTCACAAGTGCTACAAAGTCACATCTGTCTATGCTCTGAGACAGCAGCAGTAGCTGCATCTTTAAAATAGAGAGGGTAGATGGGTTCAGCTCATGTAATGCCAGGAGGAGGACAGTTCAGTGCAAGAGAGAAGGGCAACACTCTCCATTCTCCCCCGTCTCTGCCCATGTCCATATACACAGTGACTTTCCCCACACTAAACAAGTAGGCTATTTAAGAGTCTGGGATTTAGGTCCAGATCTTCTGAGCCTTAGCTTGGTCGCCTCAAATCTAGATCCCTCAAGCAAAAATTTATGGAGAAATTAATGAATACAAATGCCTTGTTGAATGTGAAAACAAATTATGTTCCCTATTAAAACCTCAGTAAGAAAAGAATATTAAACAGAAAACTTTTAGTCCATAATATAGGTTGAATGAAGACTTCAGTGCCCAGGATAAGAATATCCTCTAGTGTTCTTCTGCACTTCACTACGGGGAAAACTAAAACAAAACAAAGGATGAGAAAACAGAAATGTGGCAAAATAGATGCAGCTTTTCTAAGGAAAGATGCTGCCTTGTACCTTTTTTTGAACAGAACTGGTCCATAAAGCCTCCTTCAGTGCATGGCACTCATGGACTATTCCAAGTTGACCAGACTTACTTATTTATGATATTTTTTGGCTTTTGGCAAGATTAATAAGAGCATCAAAACTCAGTGTTGCATAAAATGGCAAATAGATGCAGCAGAAGGGGAAAACTAAAACAAAACAAAACAAAACAAAAATAAACCACCCAACCTAACAATTTATATCAATTCTGAGCAAAGCAATTGAAATTCTTAAGAACAGATGTTACTTCAAATTCACAAGCACAGACGAACATTTCAGAAAGTAAAGAAGTTTATCCTTTAAAGATTGTGTTGGAATTCAGGAGCCAAGCAGCAGAGATGCTATATTAGGCTTTGGTGAGGCTATATGCCTGGATTCATAAATGGCAATTCCTATGTACCCATTAAATGTACTTTAAAAAGTTACAGGCTGTAGAGGACATCCAGAGTAATTTTCTGTGGTCATGGGCAAACAGCACAACTAGTTTGCTGGCATTTCAGATTTTATGCATCTTATTTTAAATTCTTTAGATGCACTGTACTATATAAAAATGTGATAGTTTGCATATAGGGAGTTGTGGTTTTGTTCAGATCTGTGGTTTTTGCATCCTGGAAGTCTTGTTTTGAGAGCAAATCTGGTCATTCCGAATTGATTACACAAAAGCTATAGAGTAAGTTATAATTTCCATGGTGTGTGTAATATGTGGTGGAGCTGATTGGGTGCTCAGAAATTGTGGTAGACCCTCCAGCTTGCTAACTTCCTAACTCAGCAGATCACAAGCCTTCATATATATATGTATGTCCCATAACAAGGATGGTGATGTTATTACTGTAGGTCTAATTAGATATCCTTTAATGTTGCTTTCACTCAAAAATCTTGGAGATGCATTTCATCTGGATTTGGTCCTTTTCCAGATTTGTTTTGTAAAGAAATAAATCTATATTTTGTAGCTCTGCCACGATTTAAAAAATATCACTAAATACTTGTAGGAGATTGCAGACTGAAGGGAATTAAAATAAAACCTCCCCAGGAAAAGGAAACTTACACCAAGTTACAAAAAAAACCCCTTCTGCATGAGTAATTGGATCCCAAAATGTAATGAAATGTTGGCTGAACATTGTGCTGCATACCGAATACTCCCTTTAACAAGCTGAAATCTGAAAACAGTGGAAACACAGGTCAGAGTTTCTGCTCAGAAATGATAGTGTAAGAAAGAGGAGTTGTATTAGAAAGAGAGTTCCCATTCATAAATATCTTTATGTTAAGCATTGTTTTGAAGAGACCTTTTTGTTTTACATGAACAGATAGAATCAGAAAGGAACAAAAGTACCAAATAAAAACCTGCAAGCTTTAAGAGAACTTGCACATCTTGTTAGGAAACTGACATTTTTCCTCCTGAGACAGCACTGTCACTTGGCAGAAATTAGGAGGAGAGAGAGGAAATAGAAAATGTAATTTATACTCTGGCAATAAATTTGAGTTGGAGAATATTTAACGGAAATATTTTCTCTCACAAAAATAAAATAAAATAACAGGTTTGTTTGCAGTTACTGGGTCTATTAATAACACAGACTCAGGTTGTCCCCACTGGAATAAACAAACCTAAATCAAAGATGGGATATTGAATGATTGCACTTGCAAGGGATGCCCCTCTCCTTTCCCTTGTGCAGTGTGGGACAAGAATGGATCAGGCAGAAAGCAAAGGTAGAGAAGATTGCTGTATCTTCTGCTGATGCCCAGAGAGAGGAACAGATACAAATGTAGGAGGAAACAGACAATTTAGGTTCAGGTTTGCTTTATAAGGTCCTAAACTTCACTGTATTAATAGGATGCTATTTAAAATTTGAACTGGATGTTGAAAATCGAGGCAAACACTAAGTCAGAGGAATTTAAGTTTCTCATTGTCTATTCCTGTGACAGGTCTAGTGATACTTCATTCTGTAATTCCATACAATTGCACAAATTCCAGGACAGGAATCTTGCCAGGCCTTTTCCTTAAGTGTGTCAGATTAACATCTGGCCTGAAATACTTTCACCTGTAACCATATCATCAATGAATATCTTACATATTACTTGGTGCATGTCTACAACATCATTTGCAAGACACCAGGAAGGGTGTAGAAGTGTATCTATGGGCAGGATAAAATTTGGGACTTTAGAATCAGCACACACTTGACTGTGTTTAGAATATTTTTGTTGCTATGTGAACAGAAATATTCATTAGAAATATCAATCTGTAGTCACAGAAATATAGAATTACATATAAAGTTAACTCTAATTCTATAAAAACATATTATGTACTTGAAATGTTTGAATTTATTTTTAGCAATATATTTGAAACACAAGTGATACTTTGTCCATTTTTCATCTGTCTGCAATGACATTTAGCAGCTTTTTCACATAACTGATACAGAATTATCTTAATTTTGTCCAGTTCTAGAATAATAATCTGGGTTTACTCTCCAGGTTCTAGCCCCATGTATCCTCCATCACGGTCTCACAGTTCACAATCCTGTATTTCCAAAAGTGATAGTGACACAGGGAAAGAATAAAGCCCAGCACCAAGCAGCAGGTTAAACAGCATAGGTATTTTTCACATTCCAGTCACAGAATCCCAGTCGGGTTGGAAGGGACATTAAAGATCATCAAGTTCCAAGCCTGCTGCCATGGGCAGGGACAGCTTTCACTAGACCAGCTTGCTCAAAGCCCCATCCAACCCAATCTTTCCTCCCAGTCCAACCGTGGATTGCAGTTTTATTCCTTGCCTGTCTGTGTTTGTTAAATCAAAGACAGAGAAAGAATAAATTCCCAGGGTACCATCACTTAGTGGCATTAGCAAGGTCATTATCTCTGCAGTCCCTTCTCTATCCCTTGAATTTTTCTCCA
Organism: Chloroceryle aenea; assembly: GCA_013399075.1. Taxonomy (NCBI): domain Eukaryota; kingdom Metazoa; phylum Chordata; class Aves; order Coraciiformes; family Cerylidae; genus Chloroceryle; species Chloroceryle aenea. The sequence goes on from VWZY01010105.1 coordinate 173,353, forward strand.
TTCAGTAGCTGGAAGAGATCATCCCCTGTTGTTACACTAGGAAATCCTTCAACAGGAACAAATGATGACCTGTTAAGACTGCTTAAGGAGCACTCATGACACAGAGCCAAGAAGTGGCTCCAGATGTCGTGTCTTCTCCTCTTTCATGTGCTCCACAGATCTGAGAGCCTTCCTGGTATTGATGCACTGCTTCTGTGCCTCACTGAGGAGCTGCAGCCTTTCTCACTCAGTACTGAGGCTATGGTTCTACAGTTTCTTCCCCACCATTCCATATTTATGCAAGTTTCCCTTGCATAGGATGGGATGATGCCTTGAAGGTATAGGCATCTTTTGAACAGGCTGAAGGACAGAACTGTATTCCTTGGGACAGCCTCCACTTTCTGCTGCCCTTCCCTGCCCTGTCTGGCTCATCCCCAGGGATGCCATGCAGCTGGGGAGCACAAGCCAGGCTTCAGTCACCCTGGAAATGTGCAAGAACCGTTGTAAGTACAAGGGAACAGATAACACTCCCCAAAACCATGGTAGCATCCCCTCACTTTTGTCCTTGCAAGATAGTTTTCCCTGGAATAATGAAGCCATTTGCACCATAGAGGTAATGTGAAGTGAGCAGACAGACCCCTGAGTGAATGAGAGACATGTTTTGTTCCTTCACTTTGGCCCTTGAACTCAGATTTCACCTCATGTTGTGGCTGACAGGTTGTGCAGGGTGTTGGAAAGCAAGGATTAGCCTTTGTAAGGATATCTCCTACCCTCTGCCTCTGCTAAATCAGTTCCCCTCAGATGAGAAGAAAATAAGTCCAAGGTTTTTCTCCTCTGTACCAGACAGAGTGCTTTCTCACTCCAGTGAGACCAAGTTCCTGGCTGGCATAGTCACTGAATTCGCTGGACCTCCACCAGTGTAACCCAGAGGAACAGCTGGGCCAAAATCCAGTCACATACCTAGATGAATAAATATTTTTAAATGCTTATACCTAGGGGGAAGTAACTGAGAACAGACAGGGATAGCTGTTCTCTGAGCCTTGAATGTGTGGATAAGTAGTTGTCACTATTAAGCATCCATACCTTTGGGGCTGTTGAATGGGGTTTGATTCTTCTCCCTCTTCTCCTCCCCCTACCCAACATGCTTGGTATTAGGAATTTTTGAAGTAATTTCCTCCCTTGGCCTCACCTGGGATCTCTGCTGTCCCAGAACCTCCTCCTGACCTCAGTGTTGTGTTTTCATTTAAAGTCGGGGATGTCTATAAATGTCAGCAGTACAGGGCAATTAGAAGTTTGAAAAGGCCTGTAACATAAACCAGCATTATGGTGAAATGGATACTGCCTTAAGCTGCCTGAAATTCACTTGCTGTTGGAAAGACAATATCCTGCCATTCTCCCATGGTGGCCTTCAATTGAACACATTTGGCTGAGGGTTGACCCATTATTAGGATAAGTCTCTGCATGGCTTGAAACAATGAAGAAACACAGGGAGAGAGAAGCCAGCAAATTGGGCTGGTAGTTAGCCAGCACTGGGCAGAAATGTGACACTGGATTAGGCCTTAATAGCTGTCTGTGGTGCTATCTGTGAAATCCAATGCTCGCCTTGTTTCCCCGCATTGCAGGGCAGAAGCATGTGGTCAGATGTTGAACAAAATCCGCCCTCCTTCTTTTTTTTTCATTTTATTTTTGCCTAATGGCCTCTAAAACATACCTCCTGTAACTCTAAAAATAAACATTCACTGCAATAACAATTTGGTTCGTTAACAAGGTCCCTTTTTTTTCATATGTCATCACACTATGTTAATTTACGAAGGTTTTGGGTAGCTCTGTCCTTGTCCTTCCACATGTGCTGCTTTCCCTCCCTGCTCTAAGTTGCTATACATAAACTCGCATTGTGCCTTTATACCAGCTCCATTAAAGCCACTCAAACACCCTCAAAATTCAACATGATCCCTTACTGTGAAGGGAAAGAAGAGGAATTTTCTGCACAAAATTCGTTCTGGATTCAACAATACTTTCCCTTTTTATCATGATGCAACCTAGTGCAAAAGCAATGTGATAATAGCCTCTGAGTACCCAACAGTACCTGCTAATGCCAGGCAGAATAACAACAACAAAGATAAAAGCTCCATAGTGATCTATTCCATGGATTTCTAAGCAAATACATCTATTTCTGCAGAGAGATTTCACGGAACCTGTCTCTGTTCCTAAGACAACATTTCATCTTATTGCAGTTTCTTATATACAAAAATCCATACAGGCAGAATGTTGCCAATTTTCTGTCAGGGAATTTTAAAGAGAGATGGCTCTGATTTTTAAATATATGGAATCATATATGATTTTTTTTTTCCTCTTTGAACCTAGTATGGAAACACAGAGCCAATTTCTTACCTTGAAACATGCCTGTGAAAATAATCATGCTTTGCTGTAACTCCTTCAAGTTCAGTTAGTTCACTGATCCTGCCTACTGTTGAATAGATATGGGTGTTCTTTCGTGGTTCCTTGACTTTTCTCAAAGGTCATACTGCACATTCACCTAAACACATTTAATTCACAATCAGACCAGGCTGTCCTGATGCAACCCCCTGAAAAGATTGCCAGCAGAGTGTGGGTCAGGGTGTGAAGGTTTTTGAAAGGATGCTCTAGCAAAGTAGTAGGATTTTAGCACAGCCACCACACCTCACCAGGGACTGTCTTGGGTGAGCTTCTGTGGTCATGCTGTGCTGTCCCAGGAGTGTGGTATGTACAGCTATATGCTGTAATGATGTGCACACTAGAGAAAGAAGCTATGGCAATGTGTTACAAAGGCTGATTTCAGAGCACGTGTCAAAACTTCCCAGTCAGTATGATGCCATTTTAACATCTGTAATAAAAATAGTCCTCTACATGAGATAGCAAACAGGTCACAGCCTGTGAAAATATCAAAGGTGTCAGGGGAAAAACAAAGTATGAGGTTGATGCTGGAAAAAATGTGTACTTACTACACAGTGGTCAGTGTAAGTTCTTCTTCCAAGCAGGTCTAACTTCCTAGAAGCAAAACTCTGTGGCTCCATAGGGTATAATATGGCTGTTCGAGCACATATCTAATAACCTTGAGATATTTTGCAAACAGCATGGTGTGCAAGATTTATCTCTGACCTTAGCAGTCCTGTTATGAAACTTAAGCATAAAGTCTCAAGTAAATATGTTGCTCATACAGCAAACCTGTCTGGACAGCAGTATAGTGCTGTGCTCCTCATCTATACAAGAGTCAAGTTCACCTTTGGGAAGGAGGTAGGGATGCAGAAAGACCAATAAATTTGCCTAAAAATCTCTGTATGTTAGCTGAAGAAAGAGAAGTACATGAGCTCTGTATCAGGAAAAGCTTAGCACAGAGGAATATAGACCTTTATTTTATTTTATTTATTTACATTTCATGTAAAGTATAGGCAAGCCTTTAGTTAATTTTATGGACTCTTGAAAGTTGTATAACCCACCCACTCCAATCTCTAGCCTCCATAGTACCTGGGTTATCTCCCACTATGGAAAACATAACTCTGAGTTATATCTTCCTCATGTAAGATGAACAGTTTTTAGTGATGGGGGAAGACAGGAACCATGATAGTATTAACTGAAAACTCTTTTTCTTTTTTCAGTATGTAGCCATCCAAGAGTTCAGTCTATTACTCTATAAAGAGCCACATTTCCCATACTGTACAGTCATCCATGGTTCACAGATTTTTGTCAATGGTTTTCAGAGGCTGGATTCTAACAGCTCAATGATCTTCATGCCATGAGTTATGCTCTGCAGGGAATGTAACATTGCCAAAACCCTACTCTGATGCTAGTTCTAGATGCAGCTCTTTCCTGTACCCACTCAGCAAGATACCTCAAGGGAAGGGTATTTACTGCATGCAAGCAAACTAAAAGCATAGAGGAATAACTCCTTTTTACCTGGGCTCAGGAGAACCCTGTCCCAGCTGGGACATGGTCCTACGGGGTCTGGACAATCAGTTTAATACAGCTCCCAACTCACACACCAGTACAAGAGCTTCCAGATATCCTGCACGACATAGGTTTTTCCATATTGCACAGCCAGATATCAAGTCCTATATGAAAACATAAAGGATGTGTCTTTTGCCATATTCTTGCAACAACTTTCCCAGGTGCCTGGAAAATTGGGTCTTGGAAACAGACTAGGGAGCATGCAGAGACTTACTAACTGGGCAGAGTAATGCCATGCTGAATGTACCACGAATCAAACCAAACAAATCACTCCCAGTTACAGATGTGAGGCAGAAATGGTCCATGCCATCACCCTGCCCACAGCCTCCAGGGTCTTCCACTGATCCTGCCATGCTTGCAGACTTGACTGGCACCCACCAGCACGTGGTCCCTTTGGCCCAGAGTACTCAGTGCAGAGGTTGCTTTGCCAGAGTGGAGGGCTCATTTACCTAATTTATTTTTCTTTGCAGCACTGGTAGAAACTCATCAAAAGTCTTCACTGCCAGCATTGTAGTCTCAGGGGTATCAGCTTGAAATTCATCATGTGTTTCACCTGCTTTACTGTCTTCAGCTGATGAAGGATATGGACATGCTCAAGTGCTTTCCAGAATGATGGCAGTTCTACCTCATATAAATTAGTGCACCTCTGAGGAGTACTCATTTGCTGCTTTGATTTGACTCTGTGTATACTCTCTTCATTGAGACAAAGAACGTTCAACCATTGGGGTAAATTCTGCCCTCAGTTATGATGGTGTAAAACAGGATTCCTCCGTTACTAAAAAGCAGTCATTTCAGCCTTTCATAGACATTGCTGAGACGAGGATTCAGCTGCAGCTTACAGTATTTCTCACAGTGCCAGCGGTGCATTAGCCACAAAAACATCTCAGAGAGGCTTGGTTTTGTTTCAGTGGTAAATGAAAACAGGTAATCCCTTCTTTAGGGATGATTGTATGGGAAGAGTTTTTCCCCTTCCATGAGAAAACTTCCACAGGGCTCTAAACCATCTTCTTACTTGAGACTCTGGTTCCAATCCTTGCTACATGACTTTAGACCACAGTGAGTAGAAGCCAAGCCCAAATCCGTACACAGCAAGCCACAAGATTGTACAGCAGAACACCACCAGTGTGCAGGCCAAACTCAGAGCAAAATGTGGGATGCCCATAGACCACCTGATTACCTTTGGGAATGACCAACATGACAGGCAGCAGGAAAGGCTGCAGCACATGGGACTGTGTTCAAGGAAAATGCTGAGACTACTTTTGCCTTCTCAGGGGAATACTTACGAGTGATCCTAAGGAAAAGTGGGCTTAATTTCCTGGGATTTCAAATTGCTTTAAGCTCCACTGAAGTCAGTGAGGCTCTGCCAGGATATATCAGCATAAAATGTGGGTCACTGTACCCAGAAATGTATACAAGGCTATCGTTGTCTTGTGGTTGAAAATTACACAAATAGGGAAAATCACATCCACTTCAGTTCCAATCTTATTTCTGTAAAAGCTGCATGGCCATTCCCCAGCTCCTCTATTCATAGCAGCTGACAGAATACACAAGAAACAGAATTATCACTTAGTTTACAATCATAGCTGTCATGCAGGTAAAATATCTGTGAGATCTACATCTGCATTACTGAACCAGAGCACCAAAGACGTGGGGCAATACATCTGTGGAAAAGTGCTTCAAAAGTGACATAGACCACTGGTATTTTTATTCAAAGAAAGGAAGATGTTGTAGTTGAAGATGTTATGTAGAAGCCAAATAAATAAATAATTGCCTTTAGGTGAATTCTCTGTGACTTCTGCATTCTTAAACTGAAGAGTTTGCTCTAACCAACTTGTGCTCATTGTCTCTATTATATTTTAAAAAGACAAATAATGAAAGGTGATAATATACATATTTTCATCTATTGTCTCGGAGTTCAGACTGCTAGTGCTCAAGAATGCAAGATATAATGAATGAAAGCCTACCTTGGGAACCTTGAGCAAATTCCTTGCACACCATGCTGGCACTTTATTGCATAATGAAATTTATTGCAAAAGTGCTTTATCTTCATTAGGCATGACAACTTTACTTTTTTGCCCTGCAGTCTTCTCTTTCAGTCTTTAAATTCAGAAATTCTTGCTTCTCCAGACTTACATCCACACGCAGATAAAAGAATGACAGAAATAAATTATCTTGGAGGAGTCAGAGTACAGTTTTGACTTATGCCTCAATCCGAGTTGTCAGACAAGGACAGCTTGTGCAATGTTCTGCAGTCTGGCCCATCACTTACCTGTGTGAATGCTAAATTCACCGTGTGCCATACTGGTTCTCTCTGTGGGACTACACTGACTGCATCATCATAAAACAGACTTGATCTACCATGTATCAAAAGAGCACTGAATTTTAGAGGTGAACAGTGATTTCTCTTTGAAATCATCAAAGCAGCACTATTCAGAAGGCACCCAAGCTTGTGACCTCATTGATAAGATGTAGCAGAATTTGTTGGTCAGCTACTCAGTGAGTGAGGAACTTAAACCAGAGGCAGAGGACTATGGGAAAATAAAGAAGGAAATCATAGAATTATAGAATGGTAGGGGTTAGAAGGGACCTCTGGAGATCGAGTCCAACCCCCCTGCTAGAACAGGAACACCCAGATGGGTTTTGAAAGTCATTAGAGAAGGAGATTCCACAACCTCTTTGGGCAGCCTGTTCCTGTGACCCTCTAGGATCCTGTCTGGGTATTTTATGGGATGACTGGAGAGGATGGAAGAGACCAGAAGCCCAAAGGTGGGAGGGATGTGGGTACCTGGAAGAAGGACAGGTGGAAGAAAGCTGTAACCAGGGAGGAGCCCAAGGCAGTGCTGTGTAGGGGATAAAGAAAGGGGACACATTCCACATAGGAGAGAACAGAAACACTATGGCCATCCTGATGAGAGGTGGAGAAAGGGATGCAGACAGGCAGAGAAGGAGATTTGGGTATTGAAGGGACATGATCTAGACAGAGGGTGGCATAAAATAGTCCCAGTTCTCTGAAATTGTTTTGGAGAGGATGTAGGATTTGCAGACAGCAGTTGAAGGTGAAATTCAAATTCAGAACAGAGCAAGAGAGGCAAAGTGCCAGAAGGGCAGGTGTGACGGGTGGACAAGGCAGCAGAGAAAAGAATTGGCAGCTGCGTTTGGAGGAGGTGACAAAGGAGCCTGTGAAATGAGGTCTGCAATTGTGCTGGGGACAGGGAAGGAGATTTGATGGAGAACTGCCTGAGGATAGCATGGTGATGAGCTGTGGGGAAGGGTGATAGCAGTGGTGGAGTGAGAGTTGAGGATCTTACAAGTAGTAAATGGGAAAAGTTTCTGAAGAATCTGAGTCTGAAAACTCAGTGAGTTTTTGCAGGACCACACCACTGTGTTGTGCCACCCTGTGAGGAAGGTTGTTGTCCTGGTTTGGGTGAAAATAGAACTAATTCTGCAGGGCGACTTAACATGTTTTTTTCCATGGTTTTTGATAAATTTGCCTGGGGTCTTGCATAAAAGACACGCTCCATGGTCTGGAGACCTTATCATCTAGGTGGGATTTGAGTAGGATTTGCAGTTTCAGAAGAGTCCTACCAGGGGTTGCACAGACAACCATCACACCACATTTTTCACTGTCCACAGTCCTGGACCAGATTTAAAAGTTTGACCATTATTTGTGAGTTTCTGGGTTTGGACCAGACCTTGAGCATTTCTGGATCTGCTTGACAGATTGTTCTGTTCCTCTGTTTTGTCAAAACCAGAAGAAGGGACCAGAGTGTTCAAATCTTATGTGTCTGCACTGAAACACAGCCCTGCAACGGCGTACTTTCCAGCTCACCAAAATACTAAAGACAATTGCAGAGGTCTCAAGGAGAAAGAGTCCCCTAAAATACTTGCACCCTGCTTAGTGACCCCATTGGCAGTGCTTGTATTCTGGGAGAAGCAGAAGGGGTCCAGGGTATGAGAATGAAAGAAAAATATATAAAAAAAGAATGAAAGCAGCTTTAGTGGATTCCTCTGCCCCATTTATGCCCTTCTCTGTCACTTGGTGTTCATGGGGGTCAGGGGATGTGAATTGTGGCAGAGAGAAGGAGCATCCCATTCCTTCTTCCACTGTCTCCAAAAGGTAGCAAAAGCCACTAATGATTTATTCAGTGGACTCTGGGGTGAGAGTGTAAATCAGTGTATATTTAGAATTGTTATACATGACATGCTAATGGTTTCTATTTCAAAGCACATTAAAACCTACAGCAGTGATGTCTGTGGCAGCCCAGACCTTAGTAAGCTCACACCATGTTTACAACTACAGCCTTTCTTTTGTTTCCTTTTTTGTATAGCGTACATTTGACATTTTATTTTTACATATCACAGTTCATGGAGTCTTTTAGTGAAGCCTCATGGCTAATTCTGGAGAACTGAAGACATCCAAATGATACGTACCCAACTGCACCAGCCACCTGCTACATCTACATGACAGGAGCAGGGAGGTGGCATCAGTCTGGATTTGCTACTTGCCTTTTGTAACCAGCACGTGAGAATCAGAAGAAACACCCGTACAGCTCATGTGTGCACAACATATCTTATGACATATCCTAGCCTCTCCTAGGAACAAATGTGAGCTCTGCTTACAAATGTAGGTCCAAACGTTGGCTATAATAGCACGGTTGATATTGCTACCTCAGAGATGAACTCTAATCAAACCTTTTGTGGTTTCCAGTTGCAGCTGGTTTGTATTCCCTTCTCTTTTTCGTAGTCTTGGGAGAGGACAGGTGTGGAGCTTTCTACAGTGCTCAGGCGTTATAATAACATCTATATGAGAAGGGAGACATTTATTCAAGTGCTCCTACTGCAACTGCACCTACGTAAACAGAAACCCCAGCGTGCCAGCAGCTAAACGAGTAGGTATCCAACAACAATGCCTGCCCCCTGGGGAGCTCTCAGCCCAGCCAGGCAAGCAGAAAATGGAGGAGAGACACAGGAAAAGTCCTTGTGAAGGTCCCTGGGAGACCCAGGATCCAGGGAAGGCAATTCCAGTTCCCCAGATCTTGAGCCACAGTAAGGGTTTACTGTCAGTGGCCAAATCCAGCTGACCCCCAAATAAAGAAATTATTTTGAATAAGACACTTTGCTTTCAGGAAACCAAACTCTTATCTCCTTTACTTAAAATTGTAGCCCAACACCAAAATAGCAAATGGCAAATTTAAACTTAAAGCCACTTAATGCCACAGAAACAAAACATTTAGGCTTTAGAAACACCTACATCTTCCCTTCATCTTTTTGACTCAAACAAGTTTTTCAGTTCATAGCTGTGTTACAAAGCAGATATATTTTATATTTGCCAGAAAGCATTCACTCAGGTCTACACACAGCCCTCCCGTTTCTGAAGTGAAATAAATGAAATGAAACATTACGTTTAGCTTTTTAAACTGTGTGCTATTACAAGCTGGTTTTATTAGATCACAACTTCACATGGGAAGGATCCTGATAAATTGGGTTCAGATGGAGCCCTCTGAAGGGTCCCTTTGCATGTCATAAACTGAACTGTAGCGGGATGTAAGTGACAATCCGGTGTGTTCCAACAGGACACAGAGTCTTCCTCCCTCTCTTGCTTCTCCTCATGTCCTTCTCCTCATCACTTGTAGAAGTCTCACTCCTAAAAGCAGCTCTAGGAAGGTGAGTGGAGGGTGACATTGCTGGGTCTTCATCTTTTAATTTCCATTGAAGCTGAATTTTCAATTGCTTATAAAAAAACGTTTAAAATATGCACCAAAAGTAATGCAAGGAAATCCTCTTTACCCTGATGCCTAAAGGTGAGAGACAGCCTGACTAGAACTGAATGAATTTGCTCTGCAATGCAGAGAAAAAAGCTGTAGTTTTGGACCTTACTCTTCCCAAAGCAGCTCCATATCCTGCACAATATCTGACATGCTCCATGTGACTAAGCCCCTCGGGGCATACAGCAGGCTCCCTGGCACCCAGGAGGGAGCTCTGACCTCTGCTAGATTACTCTCGGTGGCTAGGGAAGAAGTTTCCAGTGTGTTTTTGTCTCTATGACAGGTCAGAAGATAATGAAGCTTTTAATCAAAACCCCGAGTTTGTGGCAAGGACTGAACAAGACTAATTGGGGAAAGAGCAAGAGCTCAATGGAAAATGACTGCAGAAACAGCCTCATATTGATTAGTGTTTAATGAGGGCACCTTTTCAAATGCTGGTAATTTTTCTAGGGGTGAACTAATCCACATTAAGCTACTGGAAATCGGTAGCAATAAGGATGTCAAAACCCAGGAGAACAGAGCACAGTCAGTGAAGTCCATTTTGTGAGAGCTACCAGAAGGTCTTCAGACAGATGGTAATTTTGTTTGTATAAGAGCAGAACAATGCAATAGGTAACATTTTCCCTGGGGAAAGAGCACGGGTCTTGCATGTGATTGTATGGAAATGGGAATTCTGGTGCTAGAAGGGTTTTTGGGAAGCTACAGTAAGGAAGATAACCCCAAACACTTCCAGCTGGACATATAGCATACTACTGAGTAAATAGGGACCAACATATTTCAGGTAAAAATGAAAAGGTGGAGAAGCAGATGATGAACATCAGCAGCAGCATTGTTGGTAGGGAAGGCATGGACTGGGCTGTCAGCAAGTCTGTGCATGGCTAAAACAGAGTCTGAAGAGACCCAACGCTTTAGGCAGGGAGAGGCCAAATTGTGAGCTAAGGCAGGCTCATGAGTAGTGACTTTCATTGTGACTGTGTTACCCTGGACCTGTGGGGTATCCCGAGTCCTCCAACAAGGGTGAAAAATACTTTGTTGTAGGGGCTGCAACTGGTTCTCTCCATTCTGTTTGGGAGCCAGCTCTCCATCTAGACCAACCTAGTCATCTAGTGGAGCAGTGGATGTTCTTAACATGATCATAAGTTGTGTCTTGCCTCAGAGCTGCTCTTGAAGCCTTCCATTTTCATGAGCTCCAGAAACAGATCTTATGGATCCTGGTTAGATGGAGATTGGGGTGAGGACAGGTTTTAGACAGTGCCCTCTGCAATATGCTTCACAAGGGCAAATGCACACACGCAGCGTGGCATCTGCTGTGCCTGTGTGCTGTAGGTTAACAGGAGAACTGGGTGAAAGCACCAGGGGGAAGCAGGGACGAGCTGCTTCCACCAGGCATCACGCCAGCCCTCTCCACTACCAGACACACGCTGAGCCTGGTGCACAAGGACTGTTTCAAAGGGCTGTTGTGTGACCTGGCTGTGTGCGTCAGTGTGGGTTTGGGTGTGAAGCGCAGCACAAGTTTCAAACCCAAAGGCTTCATCTCATCCTCTGAGTGCACGTCATCCTTCTTCACACCAGATGCTCTCAGCTGGCGAGTGCAACCCCAAACGTCTCTGCTCTCCCTCTCCCACTACATCCCCCAAATAATGCTGATAATCCAGTCAGCTTCTTCCAGAAATGAGTATTTTATCAGCCAGAGGAAGCTTTCACCAGGGCTGTCTGGCAGAGCAGCAGCCTGCCCTGGGAGCAGCTCCTCCAGCGCACGGATTTAGGGCTTCGCTGTGGGAGCCGCTCATCTGGATCCCGTTCATCTTCCCTGCAAGTAAGGGAATCTGAGGAGTTTGTCTCTGATTTCTCCAGTGACACCAAGTTATGTAAACACGCTCGTGGCCGTTAACAGCTCACCATTTTTATTGTTTGAAACATAATCAGTTTGTATAACGATATGGACTGATCGGGGTATCCAGCCCAACACACCCTGCCTTCTGGCTAAACATTTTATGGTCGTTAATTTATGGGGACTGTGCTGGCCTCTGAGAAGGACCTTTCGAATCACAATAGTCTGTAACATGCCACAATGCAATTCAGCTTCTCCAGGAATTATTTTTCTTTCCTTTAGAAGAGAAAAGACACTTTTAAGGGGGACCTTTTTTTCCTGTTTCTGACCAAACAGAAAGATTTCTATTTCTGTGCTTTAAAATAAACATTCCCAGTTGCTTTATTTTTTTTTTTCCTTCCTAATTGTTGGTCTCCAACTTCAGCAGGAGCTGGGGAGGGGTGCGTTAGTACCTAGTTGAAAAGACTTACAGGCATCCTGCCCAGAGTTGCACGGGTCCCCAGACAGGCCCTGCCACTGCGCCCCGTGCACGCTTTGGAAACCAACCACAGACACTCAGGAGTGTGTGCCTTGGCAAACCTGAGCACAGAGGAAACTATCAAACATTCAGAGCAATTGTTGACAATTTCCAGTCACCACTAATTGCTTGGGGCTTTCTTGGACCACGGCCACATCTATACCTTTGTGTCCTTAATCACTAGGCACCCTTTGGATAATATGTCACACCTGGGACATAGGATAATTTATCGCTTGCAGATGGATTAGCATTGCAGCTTGCTTAGATAAATTTTACTTTAGCCTCAGTCCCAGAGGCCCTTCTTTTATAGCACAGTTTTATCCATTAAAATTATGACTTCCAATATTCTGTTGTATTTTACGGCTTCCATGAGATATTTATGACCCTTACTGTTTAAGTGGACATTTCTAGAGATTTACTGCAGAAATAATTCAGGCAAATAGCTCAGAAAAGATACTGCCAGTAGCTTACAGTTTAGAGTTGGTGCTGGTAAAAGACACAGAAAACAGGGTGCATGTTTAAGTAGGGATTCTTAATACATGATGCTGAAATGCCACTGAATATGTATTCAAAAAACCCTGTCCTTATGGACTAGTTGTAGACAAATCCAAACACGGAGTATTAATCTTCCAAGCTCCCTCTGTCTCCAGAGCTGCTCATATCCTTTTTTTTTTTTTTAAATTATGAAAGTGTGCAAGATGAAAGAAAATGTCAATTAAGAAGAATTCATAGAGTCAGATAAATTAGAGTCAGAAGAGCCAAAACAGCATATGCAGACCATACCCTTGCTAATGCAACGTTACTCCATAGCACATTTTAAGTGTTTTTACTGCTCTTGTTCTAAGATGTTGCATGGAATTAAATATATTCTTTTTATGTTGGGAAGCTGTCACACAGTTTATTAGAAAATCCCTTTCTTTATATGTCTTTGTACCATGGCTGGCTTCAGATAATTTGAAAAGCTAAATATACAACTTATAGTGGTTGCAAAGAGAAGTAATTTCCCTAATATTTCTTTTGTCATAGAAATCCAGAACTCTGTACATTGAGCCTTAGATGTAAAGCAGGTGACTGCAAATGGCTGCAGTTCCCAGAGTCACTGATTCTCAGAAGGCTGAGAGAAAAAGACTTTTTCTATAAAGCATTTGTTCCTTATACATTGTATTTCACCAGTGAGCTTTGATGCCTGTCACAGATGCAATACTCAGCTAGGTGAGGCCAGAACCATTGCTGGGATTTATGCAGTAATTATTTTATGCAGTAATTTACGCAGCAGATAAGTTGGTGGACTTAGTGAACACAGAGGAAAGCCACAGAGGTTTCCCAGAGGAATAGGTGAGATGAGGAGGTGGAGATATGAAAAGTGTTTCTCTTTTCCTAACTGCTTAGTTTTGTCCTAACTGGGCTAATGCTAAGGGTGGCCAGGGTCCAAAAGACAGAACTCCTGTTGCAGTTTGATAGAGCCACTGGAGGCTTAACCTGTTGTAAGGGGAAAGTTGAGCTCTGTCTGTCTGCTCCTTTTAGGACTAGAACTGGTCATCTGTTTTATACTACAGAAAGTCAGAGGATTAGAAAAGTAGCCTCCATGGCTTACAGTGTGTCTCTGTGAGAAGTGACTGATAGTGTCAGGCAACTTGGTAATATATTTCCCAGCTTTTTTCTCTTTGGGGTGAGTATGAAGCCTTTTACAGTACTGCAGCACAGGGGCAGAAAGCTTGCCAGCTTCCACGCTTCCAGCATCCACCTATTTTACAGATGTCAGTGTCCTGGTCCCTTAGTGAAGCTGAGAAGAAGGTCTCCAAGCACCAAGCTGGGAATAGGACACCAGGTGATACAGATGCTGGACTCAACAGGTCACAGAGCGGGTAGAGGTATTTCATAAAGTGCCTCACTCCCATCGATTTTAGTGAAAATAGGAACAACTTATCCAGATGTATGGGTTTGCAACACATACATTGTATTATAAATTAGATTTCTAAGTATTTCCAAAATGTGACAGAGATTACTGTTCAAAATATGGAAGTTATTGCAGCATCAATAACTTTTACTCATCAAGTTAATGTAATTCAAGACAAAAGATCAAATCCATCCTTTCAGATGATTCTTCAACAGCTTTTATAGCAGAATATTTCCCCAATGATTCAACGTGTGTAAAAAGTACAAATATGGCCCTCACAAATGCTGTAAGGTTTATCTGCTTGCTGGAGCAAATTCATAAGAGGAGATGCAAGACAACCAGGTTTAACTGCTAGTTAAAGGTAGCCTGTCCTCGTCTGTCTGGAGAAAGATAAATGTACCTGTGGGAAGATATCCTGATTGCATCTTGCCTCAGCTCCAGCTACCAAATGGCTCACTTCAGTCCTAGCATCTCTGTCTCTGTCAAGGAACCACAGTCAACAGCAGAGCTGCTGCAGAAAGAGAAGAGGTTTAAATTAAAATAACATCATTTAAGTTTGACATGGGTCTTGGACTGACCTTTACACACAGCAAATTTTGTCCTTTGAGTTTCTTTCCTCACCTCCCCACCCCAAAATATGCTCCATTTCCCTTCACTGTTCTCCCCTGCTGAACTCACCCTGTAGAGTTTTGTAACAGAACTGAAAAAACAAGAAACAGACACGCTATTGTATGTTCAAGCTCATACAGGACTCTAAAACTAATCTTTGTTCTGGCAAATCTCATGCAGCATTGACTGCTTTGCTGGCTACTTCATTCATCATGTGGAAAATGCATTTTACTGACTACCAATTACAAGAGCCAAACAGTGGCTTTGTCAGTATTACATGGTAACCATTACCTTTGTAATTGCATAGTGACTGATGTACAGTATGATGTAATGACAGGTTAAATAAATGCATACTAATTTGTCCTGCTAAAAGAAAAGAATGCCAGCACATTAACACAATTGCAAGTTATTTTATATGATTATAGATGAAGCAAAGATACACATTTCTTGTAAAAATCATGGGTAGCTGCTATGTTTCAACTTCTAAAAGTTATTTTTCACCTTTTAATTGCTTATAGATGTATAATCTCTCTGCACCCTTGTTAATGGTGCTTGTAGAAGAAGTGTTTCAAATGTGCTAGAAATGTTGGAGTTCCCTTGTTATAGGAATTCAAATGGGTTCTTTTTGGTAAAAAGTTCCATTAGAAATGTTCACTTATTGAAAGCTCAGTAACAAAATAAATTTTGTTAATTACCTAAAACAATGCAGCCCTAAATTTTGTGTAGTGTAGAAAATTAGTGTGAGGCCAGTTATTTACCAAAAAAAATCAACAGTTAAAGGAAAATATTTTTGACTGGATGTGTAGATGTGATAAGTGTCAGTGAGACATAATTGGAAGGTGGGGAATTAATCCAAGTAAAGTTTCACACATGGAGAAACAGCAGTAAGATTAATGGCATGAAAAAAATAATAATTGGGAGGAAAACTTAGAAATTTTCAGTTCTGTACAGAGAGCCATAACTCAGGAACCCAAATGAAAAGCTTGAGAATGCTGTTCCCCTGAGCCAGAAAGACCAAGAAATCACAAAACAGATTTCCTCTGCATCCATATTCCAATTTGGGTGTTCCAGTTAGTTCCTCGAGAGCCCACATTTCCCACTTCACACCCTGTAGGTAGGACTGCCTCTACTGCCGTGCCAAAAGGGCAGGGAAGGACAGGGTGATGGTTCTCCTGCTTTGGATTTGGCAGGTCCAGGGGAAAAGTCAGAAACGGAGCAATTTGGAAACTTGCGTGCCAGGAAAACACATCTAAAATCTTTTAGATCCTTGCCCACACACAATTTCTCACCTCTTTCCCACATCCAAATTCGTCGTCCAAAACCTTATCTTCTCTCTAAAATTGATGTGCCTTTCCTCCTGTTCTCCTGGTTGCATCTCTCCTTAGTGCTTTAACTTTTTGTGCTCTTACTATAGGATGTCATCTCTTTCCTTGTGAAATAACCTGTCTTTGCAATTCACAGATCTTTCACTCTCACAACAAGCTGTGGGGCAAGTAATAAATTATGGGGGAAAAAGTTCATTTTTCCCTATGTGAGAAAATTCACAGTCATCTGAAGTTGTAATTTAGCTTTTTTGTGTGTGTGTGGAAATTTTCTTCCTTGTGAATGCAGGGATTTCTGGGAGGGTTTCCTCTGTTGGTGATACTGCCAGTATCTTTCCTCTCTGGTTGCAAGTCAGCAATGCCCTCATTTTGCTGGAAGTTATATCCCTGGTGTAGCCTTTTCTTCTCATAGACATAGGCTTCATCATTTCAGGCTGTCCATGTGAAAGGGAGAAGGCAAAACCCAATTTTATGCCAAATTAAAGAACAAGACTCAAAGATGAAGCCCAAAAGCATTCCATCTGTGTTTCTTGCCACAGAGAGGCTTGTGGCATAGGCTCATCTAATTAGACCAACAGGAAAATCTGGGTGAAGCAACATGCATCAGTCTGGTTTGTGAAGGTGAGCTCCAGGGGTACCAGCCTTCTGGCATGACCTCTGCTGCTACTGACATCCAGAAGAGCAAGTTACACACACAGGGGTAAGAAGTAACACTGACCATGACAAAAAGTGGGAAGGGGTGAGGGAACAGACAGAGTTCAGGAGCTAAGGTATGAAGGAGAAGAAGCATCTAAGTAAGGGGTGGGTATCATGGTTTTGCCCTGTGGTTTCTCTTCCTATTTTCTTAAAATTACAAAATTACGGTGCCCTGTCATGCCAGGCACAGTAATTTTTTTTACACATCTTTATGAAGACACATGAACCTTGGGAATCTTGTCCATTGCATCCATTCTTTCAGCTGTCTTGGACTAAAACACAACTGAAGCAGTAAAATTCTGTAATAACATCTGGAGGATATAGCCTCTTTCTAATTCAGAATACAAAGCAAGTTTATGCTCTTACGTAGAAGGAACCAGTTCCTATTTCTTTGCAGACATTCAGTAGATATTAGAAAGTGTGAGAAACTCAGATAATTTAGTTTTAAATTATAGAACAGCAGTGTGATGTGAGCAATCTGGAAATTCTATCTTCAGAGCTGTTCGCACGGTACCTTCCATACAGTGGCTGGTTGTGGTAATTATTTCTGTATCATTACAACTTAAATACATGACCAGGCTGCCCTGCAAGCTGGGAGTTCAGTGTAGTGAAATTATATGGTTACCAAGGAGGAACAATTGCCTAGATTGACACATGATCTTAGTGAATTCTAGTAACTGTGTAAAGTTGTGTAATTGCATCCAGTTATTCAGCAATATTTTTTTTTCTCTAATTTCTGCTTACTGCCATGTAATTATGATATAATTACATGGTTATTTCACCTTATAGAAGAAAGTAAACCACAAAGATTTGGCTCTCGCTTCACAGGCCCTGCTTAGCTTTAAGTAGAGGAATAACCTTTAGGCAAAGTCAATGTGGCTTTCGTCAGGCTTGATGCTACCCAGGGCTAGGGCACAACAACCTGCAATGTGCCAGATTTCCAAGCTGCCTTTGAGTCTGAGCTGGGAGAGTCAGTCTCATTCTGGAAATTTAGCTTACTTAAAAGTATTGATGTCCACATACAGATTTAAGCACAATTTGGTCCATTTCCAATTAGGGACAACTTGAGGAAAAAAAGGTAAGGTAAAAAAAGAACAGGAGCAAGTACATTATTCTCCTTATATAAAAATAAAATTGCAGAGGGAAAACACTTGTAGAGTCACCGCTCACTTTGTGAGTGCTGCAAGCACCACTGGTTGGGAAGCTCACCTTGCCTCGAGCTGCTCAGAGGTTGAATGTTTTGTTGGTGTTGTGAAGAATGAGTACGAGCTGAACTCTGAGCTTCAGGAATGAGTATGTGGGGCTCAGGACCACAGTTCTTTTGAAACACTTTTTTTTTTATATCTGCAAGGAATTGTAACAAGTCTTTCTGTTACTTACGGTCTGGGACAGGGCAGTGATGGAATTTGGGGCCCCTTCTCTGTCCCTGGACTAGATAAGGCACAGACAGCTGCATGCCAAGCTGCCTGCCAGTGATGGGAGGGTTTTTCCTCTGCAGAGCTGGGAGGTAATTCAACCTCCACACTGGATCAGGCTTGGGCCAGGGCCGAGCAGAGGTGGCACGTTGTGTTAAATTACACTTGAATTTTTTTTGTTACACTATATGAATTACTGTTTGGGGAGACTGGAGCAAGACTGCTCATGAGTCTTTACTCTGATGCGTTGGAGCAGCCGGGTCCTGGAGATGTTTTTGGCCGAAGGGCAGAGTGTTTTCTCCCAGTTACCACTCGTTCTTCCTGTCATCCTTTCCACATATAGGAGGTATGTGAAACAGATAGCTGGAGGCCAAAATACCCTTCCAGCACAATCATCTTTCCACAGGCAACAATTGCCCTTGATACTTCAACCTCTTGTGTTGGAAGAGCTAGGGATGCAAAGGTTATTTTTCAAATGTTGCAGACCTAGCCCTGAAAAATCCAGATTACATTGAAATGTTTTAGACCTGCCACATGGGTGCTGCAGCACTCCAGACCACCAATTGCTTGGGACCTAAGTAAGGATTAAGGGACATAAATAGATACTGAATGGAGTACAAGAAGGCAAGGTTAGGCTGTCCCAGCTGTATGTGTGGGAAAATAGTGTCCTGTAATCTTCCAAGCTACTTCTTTGAGATGATGGTCAATTGCCTTTGCTCCATTAGGCAGCCTGTAGGTATTGATACTTCCCTTGTGATTCACAAGTATCAGAGTGGGAATGTCAAAGTGGGTCAAGGAAATTCTATTCCTTGGCAAATTTATATATTTTTAAAAATATAATATTAGATTTCATTTTGAAAACAGGAAATATGTAAAAAATGAATACATTAACTATGTCCAGGAGAACAACATTCAAAATTGAGGTGGCCAAGGCTTTCGTTAAAATGGATTTTCTGCCTTCTAGTTTCCCATGAGACGTTCAAAAACTCCATTAGAAAGAAGAAACAAGATGGTAGTATTAACTTTTCTTCATTTTCTGAGCTCTGAAGATTTGGAAAGAAAAGCAATTTATAATAAACCATTGTTCTTGGGATAACTGTGGTTCACAGGAGTAAATTAAATTTGTTGCTATCTTGCTACAGTCTCCAGATACATATTTTACATGTTAAGAGGACATTTCAATGCAGCCCATCTTCTGACATTCTGGACTTTAAAATAAAGGGGAATTCATCTCCATTTTTCTAACATCAGCAGAGCTATCTGAATATCTTAGGATGGCACCAAAGACTGACACCAAAATTAAGAGCGAAGAACACGCAGAGATCAATCTAATCTATTGCTTTTAACTGACAGGTTACATCTGTCAAGAATCATAAAGAAAAGTAATTTTATTAGATGTCATCATTTTTTCCATGATCCTCACTTCAGACTAAAATGAATCTTTTCAGTTCCAAAGTGATGGTGCCTCATTTTAATCGTGCATGTAGTTGCAATAGGAAGCATGCAGTTCTTTGTATTATCTTCTGTATGTTAGAGCAATTCTCTAACTCTGGTTTTGACTTTCATGTCTCCACTTCTATCAGGTTTTGCTGAAAGCCACTGAAAGTGAGTGAATCCACCAGCACCATACCTCTGCTCCTTCCTCCTGATACATTATACCAAAAGCCATAAAAAGGTCCAGCAATTTGCTCCCAGGACTGTGATCGGTGTCGCCTTGGAGTGTAGCTGAGTTGAGCATGGTGGCTAGAAGGACAAACCATGAGGTGGGATAAAGTCAGTTGCTGCATAGGAGCCCAAAAGGAGATGTCAAAATGTGGTCACTTAAAGGTGCAAATCTGGTTTATTTTTCAAGTATTAAAACCACACATTGTCTTTGGCAGCAGTTTGAAGTTATGTGTCTTAGCAAATTTCCTGGCTGCACTAAAGAATTATTCAACATTGCTTAAAGACTTGAAGTTATGGCCTAAATAGTAATTAGCATACTTGTTATTGGCATTGATGCTTTTCCCTGCAGAAAGCAGATGTAACAGGAAACATAAAAGTGATAAAAAGTCTTGGTTTTCACCAGTCCTGAAAGTCTTTTGGGAATGCTGTTTTATTTTCTTTTTTACCATCCTGTCATTCACTGTTCAGAGCTCTAGTAACATTAATCATCCAAATACAGGCAGGCAAATCTAGCCAGGGATCTAGGAATATTTTGGTGTAGTTGGCATGGCAGAAAGCCTTAGAGATTAAAGAGTGATCTATAACGGATGCTCTGTAATCCCAAGGAGATTTATGTCAAAGGAAGCAATGAAGCATGTTGACATTTTTACTGATGGTGATGGCTGGCATTTAGAATATTTCACAGTGATGAGTGTCCAGCCAAGTCAACAGAAATTTGGAACCATCCAAGATCTCCTCTGAGGTAACAATTTACTGCTGTTCCTTTGTTATGAAGGTGATAATCTGGAAATCATGGCTCGACTGGCGATCAGCTTCCTTGAAGGAGGGAAATGAATTGGTGTCTTTCTACAACGCAGTGTTTTCTTACATTATATATTGTCTGTCCTGTGACACTTCATTTCAGACAGTGCTTCAGCCTGTTATTCATCTTTCATCTTCTCAAATCTATACCATTGCTCAGATAGGTGTCTTGGGAGCCTTATCCAGAAATGCTGAAGTAAAAGAAAACAAAGATGAAAATACTTGATTTGTGAAAGGAATCTTCTGATCCATGTCATTCTCCACTCTAAAATGTCTAATGTAAGCAAATCATATGTGATTTCAACTTAAAGAAGTAAAATTCTTCTTAAATAGTCTCACAGCGAGGATTAAGGAATTAATGAAATTCATTAAGAAAAAATATTAGCAGAATTAATTAGCATCCAGCTTTGTGAAAAGCAGTGAACAAAAGGAGTATGATGGCCACTCCTCTGGAAGTTTCTGAAGACATTTTCCTCTTATACTGAAATGAAAACCAAATCTTCTGGAAAGTGAGCTGTATCAAAACATCTGCTTTCAGGGCAAAAAGGTTTATCTATCTATTTGTCTTTGATGCACAAGATCAAACTCGAGACCTTCCAGTGTGCAATTCAGAGTAGATTTTTCAGGTAAATTCTATCTCAGCACAGGAAGGAAACAATATCTTGTGTCCTGGTACCTAAACACTGAAACACAAGTAGTAAGGGATAGACAAAGACAGTGGGATTTACTGAATCTAATTTAGACAACTACAAGGTAGATGACTTCACATGAACTAGTGGCTCTCTTTATAATCAGAAGCATTTTTAGATTGAGAGTAATACAGGTATTTCTGGAATGCAATTCACTTGCCATAATTAGGTCTCTGTTAGGACGTTTGCCTCAGTATCAATATCAACTCTTCAGAAGTGATCTGGCACTGAGACTCTAGTGTTCATTTTCAGTATGTTGTTACATATTAGAAACCTGGCTTTATTTCAATTCCTTTCCTAAACTACCTCATGCACAAAAAGGACTAGATTCTGAAATCTTACTCAGATAAAACCTCATTCCTCATTAAGTAGAAAGTTCATCACTTTAATTTCATTGTGTCTTCCTCACATAAATAATGAGTTCAGATGGAGACATCTGTTAAGTGAACATCTACATTCAAGTCAGGTATTTAAGATCCAAAGCTCCTCCTTCAAACTTCTGTAAGAAAAAAGTATCTTCCACAAACATTTTATTGAAGCCAATACTACTCCAAATAAGGCACCCACGAAAGAGCAAGGTTTCGTCAAAGCTCAGCCTCATGAACATTTTCCAACCAGATTGCTTTGAAAAGATGTAATTCCATGAGTTGAAAAAATTCAGCTGTGTCTTCCCCTCACACAAACAAAAAATGCTGGTCGTTGAAATACAACATAGAGTAGTGTAGTCTATTACTGGGGGGAAGTACAACGTGCTGAGGCAGTTGGGGGAAGCAGTTGTGTTGTTCTCTCTAGTATTATACTCATCTTCATGGAAACACCTTGATGAGGGCTGCTCAGCTCCAGGGTTGGGAAAAGAGATCAGGACAGAGCAAAGAATGGTTGAAATAAATGGACCATACAGTCCTGCAGAAAATATCTGCTTTGCTGCTGCTTGCCTTCTTCCTTTTCAGTCGTGAAGAAAGTAAGAGACAGAATGTAGCACACCCACTATTTTAGTGCCTTTTCAAGTGCTATTTTTTATGTTTGGTAAAAATGTGTTTTACTGTTTATTTTTGAATTCCTCTGCCAAACTGACATCATGCTCTGCACATTATGAGAAAAAAATACTGCATGGATTCTTTTTTTTTCTTACTTTTCAGAGTGTTGCAACTACTGGCAAGTGTCATAAACAAACAGCGAATGGATGCTACCACATTTAACTCCTCACTGCACCTTTTATCTCCACAGTAGGATTTTTCTTTTTCTTTCTTTGTTTTTTTTTCTTTCTTAAAAGGTAGTGTTTGTGAACTGTATCAGAAAACCACCAATGTGATCTCCACTTGAACTCTCAGCTCCTATAATACTATATTTTCCTGTGTATTCTACTAAGACCCCAAGTTCCTGTGATTCAGACTCAGACAATGCATAAAATATGAAGTCTTTATCTCATAACTTACTCTCTTTCATGTAGTCCCTGAGTACCACAATTTCTTCTTTGGGTTGGTCCTCATTGCTTGTCTAGGAAGGGAAGTGTTTTCCACCTCAGATGCTGGCATTCTCTCTGTTTGTTTAACCCATAATCTGCTGGGATTATACTGAGATTATAATAAAGTCTTTAGCTTCTGTTCTCCACCGGTGAGAGCTCAGCTCAGGTAGGTTTTATTCTCATGGTACACCAAGGTGTAAACAAAGAGACAAACTCTTGAAGCACCTGTGAGGAAAAACTGATGGGAACAGGGCCAGTGTTAGAAACATCATCTCAGACTTGTTTTCATCCTTCACTGTTGGAATATCTTCAATGTTGAGAAAACAGGAAATAAAAACCTTGAGGTTTCTATAGAATTTTGACAGTACCTGCTCCTCCCAGCCCACTCTGACATCACTTGTCTTGTGTTTCATTTTTCAGAGAGGTGTCTGTAATAGACACAGACCAAGGGAGAAAAAATACTCCTGCCAGTTTCAGTGTCTGTATTTTATCACTTTAAGAAAGGCTTTAGAAGGAAACAATAGATTGGAACAAGCAACCAGATCTTGCAATGAGTTCCACAGTCAGTGAGACCCTGTGCAGGTCCAAGAAGCTGGGGAGGGAACCTCTAATGACCTGGCTGTAGACAAGGTTCAAAATACCTTTACCTTTCATTTCATGTGACATAAAGCTAATGCAATGTTCTGGAGATGGCGTTGAATGAAAACATTGTCTCTGTGCCCCCTTTGACCCTACAAAGAATCAGAATCTAAACTCAGAATTAGGCTCTGAAATTTACGACTATTTTTTATTGGTATGCTGGAGACAACAGAAATCCCAACTATAAACCACAGAGAGCTGGAGGAGGGTTATCTTCCAGATCAAGACCTTGACTCTGCATCTTGCCTGTAGCTCAGAGTTTGCTTGCTCATTTCCCATGAGTCATCTTGGGCTCTGTCTGTGCGGGTAAATTGAAGGTGTGTGGAAAGTTCTCTGGTACAGAGCCCAATCCACATGTGAGAGTCTGTGTCCACAACAGTAACAGCTCTTGACCTACAGAACAGGATGGCTGCATCCCAAACTGTCCTTTTGAAATGATCCTTGGCCCACTCTGGGGGTGCTTGCACGAGCCACCTTTGGAAAAAGGCCTAGATGACCCCACTTGCTAAGATAAGCATGTGGCTGTAAACAGCATGTGTCCATTGAATACACAAACCCTCCCCAAAACTCATTGTGTTAAAGAGGAAGATGACCACAAACCAGAGTAAACAGTAACCAAGGAATTACAAAGAGACTGTTGAAACAAAGAAGGAATCAGCTTGAAAGGAAATATAAAAGAGGGATCTCAATTTGTAACTGGCAGAGACCATGATAACAGCAGTAGTCAAAACGTGGTGTGCCACCTCAGGGCACAGCTGGGTCCCCATGGAGCTGCCATCAATCAGCAAGTGGGGTGGGTATGGTCTGCAGGAGTGGCAGGCTGTCCCAGTAAGACAGGGCCAGGGCCCAGTCTAACACTTCTAAGGGTACAGACAAACAAATTGCAGTTTACCAGTATAGATGTTGCCTAGCTTTTTTTTGTTTTTGACAGGGCAAATATCTTCTCTGCAACATGGACTTCATCAGATCTTTAATGCTTCTTTGAGAACGTATTTTTATTACATTGAAATTGTAAGTGCTGGCTTGGACCCTGCACAGGCATGGTGGTGGCCAGAAGTTCACATCTCCAACTCCACAAGGGTTTGGTGTCAGTCCCTGCACAGTCTGTGCATGGGAGTGCAATGTGACAGTGGTGATGCATTTCCCCTGTAGTACTGGGAATAGTAATTCTAATGCAAGTTGCTCATGGGGAGAGCCAGCTCATCTTGCTTTGGCATCTAATTCAGTGTACTGTGAGTTGATGGTAGAAATCACTTAACACTGCTAATGAGAGAGGAAGCAGCATCTTGGAGAGCCCCCAGGAGACCAGATACTTACTTTGGATGTTGGGCCAGGCAGGTAGGGTCTTCTTCTGGAGACCCTCAGAGATGTTTTCCCTTCACTGGGTGAGCAGTGGTGCTTGACTTGCTGCCTGAAACCTTCATCTGAGTTCACTGCAGGCAGACTGGATCTCAGCTGGTGATTCCTTTGGGCCTGATCTAACACCTAGTAAAGAATTTGGAAATTATCCCACTTGTTCCACTGAGTTTCACAGGCTTTTTTTACATCTGCCTGTCTCCCTTTCTTCTCTCTTGTGATTAATACAGAGTGTACGAGAGAAGGAAACATTTAAGTGCAAACGTTCTCACATGAAGACTAGGATTTTTTGGGTTTTTTGGAGGTGGGCAAAGACATAAGGTGCCTTTGCAGACTCCTTCAGTAGCAATTAGATTGCTCTTCAGCCATATCTATTGAGTACAGGCTCGTGCAGAAACCCCTGGGCTGGCTCTGAAGGAAATACTTGGACTAATAATGGACTAATATTTGTGGCAGCTATAATTGCATGTGATTTAGAGCAACAGTCATAAAGTGCAGAACAACAGTCATAAAAAGTAGCACAGCATTTTAAATCTGGCTATTCTCAGAAGAGACTCAATGCAGTCTAGGAAAGGCAGGTAGAATAACAACCATACCTTGTATATACTTTATTGCTCTTCTGTGGTGTCTAAGACTACATACAGTAGGATTCCTCTATTGTTCATGAAAAATAAAAAATAAAAAGGTTCTAAAAATTCCTGCATGTTAACTAATGTTGAAAATATTAGGGCTGAGGAGAAATAACTTCACATTTTCAGTGACTGCAATGTTAAGTCTGCTTTGTCTATAGCCTGATCTAACTTCTTTTTTCCACTCACTCCCTTTATAAGTTTAAGGCTAGCTCTACAAGGGGATCTAGGCATGACATCATCACACTTAACTTGCTGTCTGCATCCAGATCCTAGAAGTAGCTACTCACCTAATGGCCACTAAGGAGCACAGCTCCCATTTAAATTAATGAGAGTTAGGGTCCTAAACAGCTTTCTAATGCATACATTTAAGTGCCATTGGTGAGCCTGCCATAATTTGCAGAGCAGGAATGCAGGTCAGACAATATGCCATGGCAATAAAGTCACAGCTAATTCCTGGAGTGATATCATCTTCAAAATATAATAGTTAACAAATGTTTTGGGCTGTATCTGGAAAGGAGTTGGACACTTCCTCACATGGTGAATGGAGCTTCAGCTGGGATTCACAACCAGCCACTGAGTGGGGACATGCCTACACCAATCATTTGGAAATGCTGACATCTCCCCTCTTCAGCCTATGTAGGACTGAATTTAATAAACCAAGTCTTCTTTTTAAGCCAAGGTATCAAAATCACCTCATTTAGCAACAAGTGGTTGTCTCACTCCTTTAGTTTAAATTACAGCCAGCAGTGGTGGCACTCATGTTTTATATTATGCATTAGTGTTCATAACAATCTCAACTCTCTGGATTACTCTTGTATTTTAGAAAATGATCATCTATTGAAAAATGCATCAGAAGCCCAGACCACAGTGACCAGGATCCAGTTTGCCCCTCCAACTGCATGTTTTTTCCACCATGCAACACAGACTTGTCTCTCTGGACCATCATGACACACTGTTACTTGTCCCAGTGGTTCAGCTGTAGCAATAGGGCAGTACTGCCTTAGAAATGGGATAGAAACTCTATGGGTTTAGAAAGCTCTGAAGAGGCTAGTGTCCAGGTTTCCCCTTTATAGGTGAGTACTCCAACCAGTAGACTCATAAGCAAAAGGCTGAAGCACCTTTGGTAGTGGTGACTTGCTTTCAGGGGAATAAAAAGAGAAGACAGCAAGACTTTGGAGAAAGGTAGATGCCTGGACTTGACTTTAAGCAGCATTTAAACTTTCTGGATCCCTTTTTTTTTTCCCCCCAGACTTTACAACCTTTTATGAACTAGTTTGGAGTCTTATATGCATAAACTGTTATTACTGGGATCATACACCCACATTCAAGGCATTTTAGTGTCCAAGTTTGGTATTTACACATCTTGCCTTAAATTACACAGGAAGGTCTGGGGAAAGGGCCAGGAACTGAATATGGAGCTCTGCAGGTCCTGTGGAGTTACCTAACTACTGACCTGTTCTGGCTTCTTCCTCAGCTGAAGAAGAGACCTTGAATATTTATTACAATTTAAAATTCTGTAGCATTTGTCTTTCCTGGATTTCTGGGTTGGTGTAGGCATCTGGAAAATTTTACCTGATTTGAGTTCAAAGATCCATCTCCTAGATATTTGGCTTAGCAAAGCTTAGGAAGCACTGTCATCTTCAGCTTAGAACCGCTGTTCCCACAAAAACCTTGGAAAATTGTATGGTACAAACCCATCAAAACAGGACTTTTCCTCCCTCCTCCCCCAACTTGTGATTCTCCTCGAAGTTTAGTTGCCTGTGATCCCAGGCTTAGTTTTGATATAGCCCAGCTGTACAATCTTAGCTCAAACTTCAGAGAAAATGTGAAGTTATGAGAAAGAGCTGTGAGAAAGTACATAGACTAGAATCAGCCAAACTAAAAGGTAAAACTGGAGGCAAAGGTAAGATCACTGGGACAGGCACAGGTAACAACTGAAGGATTCAAGGCAAAAATGACTAACAAGAAGAGTTATAAAATCTCATGGGAGAAGACAGTGATCTGGAAGATGGCACCTCAAGGACCAGCCTACTACCAGAAGCAGCAGCAAAGGCTCCTAATCCTTACATCCTAGTGATCTAGTGTTTGCACTATCCAATACATAATTGTCTTGTGGTTGTTTCTTTTGGGTTTTTGGGGTTCTTTTTTTGGGCATACCTTATTTTCAGAGTTTGTCTCTTTGTACATGGCAAAGGTTGCCTGAATAAGGAGAGCCAGGGGACAGAATAACAACCTGTAAAAACATAGCTCTGTACTGCTAGACCCTAACACAGCATAATGCAGTATTACCCAGGATACAGCTAAATCATTAAGAGCATTTTTATATTGCACATTTCCTTCCCAGGAACTATTACACTTAAGATGTGCTAGTTATAATGGGTTGGAAACCTACAGCTGCCTAGCTGCAGACACATGCCACTCTAACTGTAACACAAAGAGTGGGAAGTGTTCCAGAGGAGTTCAGTGTTTGAAAAGAAAAAATATCAGAACCAGCACAACTCTCACAGACAAATCCCACACAGACTTAGCAAAGGAAAGAGGTTATTGAGACACATTGTCACTTTACTTTTTCTATGATGGGTAGTGAAGAACAAAAGATTAAGAAACAACACTGCTAGTATAGTGTGTGACTGCAAATACCCCTAACACTGGCAACTGAAATATCTCACGACACATTTAAACACCAACTTCCACATTACTACCTGCAGAAGAGTGATGGTAATTAAGGTCTGCATGAGGTGGCTCAGCTCTTCTCGAGTCTGGACATACAACCTAGGAAGGAAAAATCCTGGTATATCAAGAACTGTGGACAGAAGAATGGCAGTTTTCAAATTTGGAGGTGCCTAAAACTAGGAATCAAAACTTGTGTCATTACTGTGAAATTTTGTTTCATTTTACTCTCGTGGGTAAGAAACAGCTTAAAGCGACGTTAGTCTGCATGTTAAATAGTTGAGTTGTGATTATTGGCGTGTATAAAGCTGTCAAAATGTTCCCTCTCTTGATGTAGTGTCAGCAGCTTTGGGGTCTTTGTAAATGTTCTGCCTTCCTCAGCTGTTTATTCCTGTATTTATCTGATAGTATTCCCTTTGAGTATAACTTCAGTTATCTAAAGTAGAAGATGGCAAAGTAGAATACTCTGGAAACTGCATATTAATGTATCATGCCTTTTATTTATAAACTCCAGGCTTCTTCAGATTTTTCTTTTATTGCTGTATAAATGTGAACTTTTCAACTTGGATAGTCTAGCAAAGCATTACCAAAAAAAAGGACAAAAATTGCCAGTAGAAACATATATCTTAAAGTCATTCATATTCTGGCATATGAAGTCCACAGTTATTTTATAATTATTACTTTATATTGTTTCTTTTCTTTTTTTTCTTTCTTTTTTCTTTTTGTTTTCTCTCTCTTTACTCTTCTTTCTTTCTTTCTTTCTTTCTTTCTTTCTTTCTTTCTTTCTTTCTTTCTCTCTTTCTTTCTCTCTTTCTCTCTTTCTTTCTCTCTTTCTCTCTCTTTCTCTCTCTCTTTCTCTCTTTCTCTTTCTTTCTCTCTCTTTCTCTTTCTTTCTTTCTCTCTGATTACATCCATGGAAACTAGCCCTAATTGTAGCTTTACAGGAAGGCCATGGTTTCCATCACTGGCACATACTGATGTAACTCACTGGGGAACAGCACAGGACTGAGCTGCTGTTTTCTGTCATGCTGCAAATCAGAACAAGATTGGTGTTTTTGATTAATCAGTTTTGCAAGTGGTCTACCAATTCCCTGCCAGATTGTCAAGTAATAAATAAAAACATCAGCAAAGATACGAGGTTCAACACTGATCAAACAAAGATATAGTCTTTCAAGGAAGATGCTTCTAGGTTTGCACATACTACAGTGGTCTTCATGACCAAAATACCTTTTGCACATAAAAATCCTGAGTGTTCTTCCTTTAGGTGCAGATACAGATCTCTCATCCTTGCTGCAGGGCCACAATGCAAAGCCTGTGACACCTCTAGGCAGACTACTATGGGAGATGCGTGCACCATCCCAGTGGTGCNCTATTTCTTTGCACTTTAACCCTTGGTTTGAGCGTTGCTTGAGCTAATCCCTGCTCGTTTCTTTAAAGGTCTTTGGCAGAAGAAAGTGATGTCTTAAGGCGAGGGGCCATCCCCATGCAAGAATTAAATCAGCTGGAGTAGGAGCATTTCAGAAAGCAGGCTGACCAGCGTGCTGTGTCCAGGCTGGTAAGGCAAACCTTCTGTCAATACAGTTTTGATCCCTGGCCTTTTCCAACCCCTCTCTTTGGGATCAGGTTTTTGGAGGATGAAACTGAGGTTTCATCTGCAAAAAGCTGCAAAAGCCTCTTATTGTGAGACTGTATACTGTACTTTTCCACAGTCTTCATAGCATGAAAAAAGATACTATTTTGATTATTACTGTTCCCTCCTTTGCGTTAATGCACCGTGCACTTGTCTTTGGCTGAAGTTTTTGCTGACTTGAAGAAAAACTCACTTCAAAACATCCAAGAGTTAAAAAAAAAAAAGGGATTTTTTTTCCACTTTCATCCTCTAAGGTTTTGAAGCTTCTCTATGTATTCTATTGGAACTCATGAATTAGAAGTACCAAAACATATCAAG
>VWZY01010105.1:203283-214981 GCA_013399075.1 Chloroceryle aenea
TTGGTGCGTGGCCACAATGCAAAGCCTGTGACACCTCTAGGCAGACTACTATGGGAGATGCATGGATGCCTTCAAACGCTGCTTTGATAGATGGCTGTAAGACTTGGGAAAGCTGGGACACTGTTAACCAGAGAGAGAGCCTGGGAAAGTCTTTTTCTCTAGCGATGCACCACCGAGATATGCCGTGGAATTCACCAGCAGAACCTCGGCAGAGGCTTAGCAGCAGACAAAGGGCACTCCCCAGTCCCTGCCAGCCGCGGATGCCCCCCTTGCCGGCTTGGGGAGCACTCCTCTTTGCACCGAGACGGGGGGAAAAGTCCCTCACCCCAGCCTGCGGGGAGANAAACCTTCTGTCAATACAGTTTTGATCCCTGGCCTTTTCCAACCCCTCTCTTTGGGATCAGGTTTTTGGAGGATGAAACTGAGGTTTCATCTGCAAAAAGCTGAAAAAGCCTCTTATTGTGAGACTGTATACTGTACTTTTCCACAGTCTTCATAGCATGAAAAAAGATACTATTTTGATTATTACTGTTCCCTCCTTTGCGTTAATGCACCGTGCACTTGTCTTTGGCTGAAGTTTTTGCTGACTTGAAGAAAAACTCACTTCAAAACATCCAAGAGTTAAAAAAAAAAAAGGGATTTTTTTTCCACTTTCATCCTCTAAGGTTTTGAAGCTTCTCTATGTATTCTATTGGAACTCATGAATTAGAAGTACCAAAACATATCAAGGTGCATGAAAGGTACTTGCTTTTCTGATATTTTTATTGTGTAACATCAGGTGGTGTTAAACTGAGAGTGAATCTGGAGATAAAATGTTGCAAGGCTGGGCAGGGGAGGTTAGCAGCTAGAAGCCATCAGAGCCCAGGCACACAGTGCTCTTCTAATGACACTACTCATTCAATCATGGCTTAGCAGCCTCCCAGCAGGAAGCACTCATTTGTTTAACTCTATTAAGCTTAGATAAGAAAGGTAAATACTATGTCTACCCAATAGAAGACAACCATTCCAAAGTAAGTGTGACACTGGCCAATAACCACTCTAACATATTTGTGGCCGTAGCAGCTTTGGAGCCTGTTGAATGGCACAATGGGGAAAAAAAAAAAGAGAGAATGGACGTCTGCTTGTTGCTTTAGACTATTTGAGATGAATTATTAGGAAGGACAGCCAACACTCCAGCTAAATGCTAACAGATGTGGTGCCGAGTGTGCCATTTAGATGCTGGTGGTTTGCTGTGGAGCGGTAGGAAGTGGCCATAGTGGGTGGCAGCAGGAGAGCAAGCGGCCAAGGGAGGGTGGCCCCAGCTTCCTGGAGAAATCCCATCCGGTGGTGGGGCTGCCACCATGTCTAAGGACCCAGTTTAATCTTTTCACCTCATTTCTGATAGGAAATGTCATGTCTGACAGCAGCTTTGGACATGAGGCAGGAGAAAGAACTCAGGTCTTTCTGGGGGCATAGGCAGGCCTAAAATTGCTCTGTTGGGTGTAAGCTAGAACAGACCAGCTATCAAAGCCACCAGGCCCGAAGAAAGAGGCCTCCCTCAGCTCACTGGACTCACTCAGGATGCGATGAAGCAATAACTTTGCCATTGACATGTTTAGGAAAGGTTTTTGCAAGGGCAGTGATGGGTTTTGGTGTAAGATGAGTCTGGTATCCATTAAGTGCAAATCTGGGATGTGCTGGGTAGCCATATGATGTGACAAAACCAGGCTGGCCACTTCACCTTGCAGACATCTACCAGTTGTTTTCCAACAGAAGTGTTTTGAAGCTTCTTGGCGTGGAAATTCTGGTGACATAGCTGAGTGTTGAAACCTGACAAAGTTGTAGCACATTGGGTGAATGCCTTGTGGTGTTCAAAGCTTCAGTTAAAGGGACAAAAAGATTTTCAACACAAAACCTGATATTGTGCAGCTATGTAGAAGTTCAGTCAAGAAGCACAAAAAAAACAATAGCAAAGACTCACAATGGGAGATGTGATTAAGTTGTGAGCAGACCACAAGCCAAAGTTTGCTCAGAAAAAAGTCATCACTGTACTCATTTGATGAATGAAGGCATTCTTACCACAAGCTGGTTACACAAAAAGCAGAAGATGGCCTGTTAGCCAAGATGCTGTGCATGCCCTCCCACCTGCCCTGCCTTGAAAAGGTGTTGGTGTGAAACGTGCTGCAGTGAGGGTAAGGAAATGTGTCAGCCAACGGCTGATGTTTTCACCAGAACTGTACTCAGGAGACTCATCTTGCTCTGTGTAAAGAACGAGTAGTTTCTGCCATGGATTATCACTGATTTCTATTTTTTTAATAAACAACTCAGCTTGATACAAATAAAAGTGTCGCTGCAAAAAAAGATTGTCATGACTTCTTCCCAACTTCAACCTTGATAGGGAATTGGTTGTATTCTGCCCTCTACTCTTCCTGGGATGAAGAGTCTCTTCATTAAATACTTCAATATTGGATGTCTGTTCTTAGAATCACAGAATCATTTTGCTGTATCTTCTTATCTTCATTTTTAGGGTCCAAAAAAATAGATCATTCAATTTTTCTTTTCTATTGGCTTTTTTGAGTGGTCAAACTCATTTTTCTAGGGTCAAACAGTTAAATCACTGGAAGCTGGACTTCTCATCTGTCACTCTGGTTTCTTGCCTGCAGGATGAGACAGGACAGCACTGCAGCCAAAAGGCTCCTGAAGCCAAAGCAAGTACATTTTTAAATGATTGCTCAGAGTTTGATGAATTTCGTAGCTCTTAGGAAAAAAAAAACTTTCCAGTTGAACAATGAGAGGAACCCTGGAGTATCTTGACTGGGGAACTTCACAAGTTCTGGACACTTCACAAGCAGCAGTCTGTAGGTGCAAGTTAGATGAACATGTGTCAGGAATGACATAGGCAGTGTCACCTCAGTGTTTAAGGGTGGCCTGGAGACCTCCTGCAGTTCCCCCAGACCTCTCTGACTGCCTGATGGAGGATCCCTCATCTCCCAGGGAAGAGGCTGCATACCACTATGGCCATATCCATTAGCCTGATTCTCCACTTATCCAGAGGTGAACTTGTGAACTTTTTATTTTATGGATATTTTAACAGCACTGAACGGAAGGATTTTGGCTTCTCCTTACAGTGTGACAGATTTTGCTGCAGAGACCACAAGAATTGGATAGGTAGCCTCTATTCCAAGTCCAAGATTGTACTGCTCTGAGAACATCTGGTTTAGCTTGACTCTTGCAGGTGGGAATGTCATTCCTAGTATTTTTGTGAAGCTGCTAACATTGAGTTTGAAATAATTTTAGTGCTGTAACACAAGTAAACAATTCATAGACCTTAATGCAGTATAAGCCACTCTGGTACCACCCATCAAGGTCAGTCTGTCAAGGGCACAATCGTCCTGGACTGAATTTAATCATGGGACAAAATATAACCTGCAAACTCCATCTTTACAGGGACAAAGGTATCAGATTTGACACCATGTCTGCTATGTATCAATAATAACAGCAGTGTCCAAAAGCTGTTTTCCAAACAGCAATCTGTGCCCTTGGTATTGTTGTGCTCACCAAGTCATCTGGATCTTGAGGGTGTTTGCACTTTCTTATGGTCAGTCTCCCGTGACTTGGCCAGACCTGGGTCTCAGCGACTGCAGAAAACAAGAAGTGATGCCTCTCCGTGGTCACCACTGGGGCCTAGGTTTATCCATGCACGTGCAGGAGAGCTGGCCAGGATGGGGAGAACCCTAAAGCCTTCTGATCAGACATTATGTCATATGACTTGCACAGGCTCTTACAAAAGGCCCGTGTTTCAAATACTGATCTCTGTGGGCTTTAAACTCTAATTTAGATCTTCTTTCTCTGTCCTAGATTTTCTCAAGCAATCTAGAATATGTTCATTATTCTATCCCATGAATCATCTCTAGCTGTAAAATGCTGGTAAAGAACTGCAAAAGGGACTGAAAAGGCCACGGGACAACGTAATTTAGAATACAAATGAGTTGTGCTGGGATGAGCTTCACATTTAATTGTTTAATCTCACTTCCTCCTGTCATGCTGTGAAGTTAATAGAGAGAAACTTGAGCTGCAGAGCTGGGTCCAGACAACATCTCCAAAATTTAGCAAGATGGAAGCAGGGCTTTTGCCTCAGGTTTGGAAAAACTGATACAAGTCCATAGACATCCACTGATTTCAAAACTTCTGCGATGGGTTTATGCCAGCTGAACTCTGCCCCATTTTGCCCCTTGTTGTCCCTCATCACAGTAGGTGGCCAGTGCACGAGGCACACACTTTCTGTCCCAGACACCTCCAAAAATGGGCCCAGTCCTTAAGGCAATCGTGAATTTATGACATATTTTTTGGAATAGAAATTAATAGAGGGAAAACATTCAATAAGAAGGGTGAGTGTGTGGATACAGCTTCTCTCTGTTTGGGATCAAGGTCCTTATGAGCCCTTCTCAGCCACCAGCCAGGGCCATGACACTCATCCATAAAAGCTGCCTAAATATTGTTGACTTCTGCTCAGCATTGTTACATTAAGGCTTATGAAACATTAAGGAGATCTTTTCATCCTCGATTTAATGACACAGAAAAGAGAACTGTATTTTCTGACAATGGCAGGAAGGTATTTCATTCTTCCCAATGAGGTAAAGAGTATTAACAGTTACAGTTATTACAGTTTGGACATAGCTTGAACTATTCCCTGAAAAATCACTCATAATATGAAAATTTATATTGTACATAATTACCTTAGATATTTTCTGATACAAGGTATTATTTTACCTGTAAGAGATCATATAGAAAATTAGTCACAGAACAGAGTACTGAATGTATCATTATTTCCTAAATTTGTCTAGGAAAGAATTCTCTTCTCCTGCTAGATTATATCATACTGCAGGCTATTTTTCCATTCCAAATCAGAACAAAGAGTTAAATATTTTTGTATATGAAGAACCCAGAAGACATGCTGACCATAAAACCATTAATTTTAGTAAAAATCACATTTTAAATTCAGAAGATAAATTTTTTTTAGGGAAACATCAAAACAAAACTGTGGAAAGAATTGGAATTGTAGAAAACCCAAACTCACTAGTTTCAAGATACACAAATGTCTGTGTTTTCCTATTGGCAGCTTAGGTTTTAATTGCCAGGATTTTACCAATTGCCTGAATAGTTTCCTACAAAACATATACTTGATACCTAGTCTTACATCTATGGTCTTTCTCCCTATTCCAAGGATTATCCAGTCTCCTGTTTTAGTTAGAAAATGAATGCAACTCTTTTTTTTCCCCCAGCTCTTTAGCAATGAAAGCCCACTTTCCCCAGTGATGTGCTGGATGAGCCAGACATGTAATTCACCCACTGCTCTGGGTTGCTTGCACATATTATGGCTGTGCAGGAGCTTGTTCATATGAAAAGCATTTGCCATGAAGAAGGATTTGTAGTTCATACATGGGGCAGCAGGTTTAAGTCTTTATTTATATCATTTATATTCATGTTAAAAATTCATTTTTTTTTCTGTTGGACCTTATTTATTTTTAAAATCTATTCTATGCATATATATATATTCATCATTTTTCATTTTCCCTGGCACAAGCCCAGTGCTGAAAGGTATCCTACTTTTTTCTCTAAGCTCATAAGAATTTTACTTAATGGTTATATTAATCCATATAAACAGAAGAGAATAATAAAATTATCCTCCCAGAATTTAGCAAAAATGCCTAACTAAATAAAACATTTTCTGCAAAAATTGCATCTAACCCACATACCTAGCTGCAGATATCTAATTTCATAAGTCATCTGTTTTCCTAGTAATTTAAGGATTCAGCACGGAAAGAGTTTCTCCCTTAGATGAATACTCTGAGGTAAATATGATATGAAAAGAAAAAAACCCAGAAAGGTAGATTACAGTTTTACAGAGCTGTAGCCTTGAAAGTGTTGGGCTCTTGTAGAGGAAACTTTATAGCACTACACAAAGAATGTTATAGTCCTTTGTGGGGCTAGCTACACTTGTTTCAACAGATCTACCCCAGGGATCTGCTTGGCCCACTAGTTATGCTTTCCATACAGATAGCATGAACCCTGCAGTTATTCTTGTCATCAGTTCAGGTCATCCTGGCAAAAGATTTCAGCCTGATGGGAGAAAAGGAAAGGTTGCTGCTGAGCTGGAGACCTGTTCCAAGAAGTTACTGATAGGGTGAGAGGAACCATTGCTTTCAGACAAGTTAGTGCTCTCCCAGGAAACAGCAAGGGTCTACAGATGCATTTTTTCCTCTCAGAAAGTCATTATTCACCAGTCTAATCATATTAAAATCAACTCTGGTGGAGGCTTTCACTTTAGGGTTCAGATTTTATCTTTGTTTCCCATAGAAGATGTGTAGCCAAGCCCAGCTAGTCCACCTGGAAACTTTAGTATGTGCCTCTACTTCATCCACGCAGGGAAGCCTGCTGCAGGAACTGACTGATCCTAACTAATTTTAGGATTATTTAGATTATCAGAACTAAATGACTTTTAGTTGAGTTATTGGCTACTTGAATCAACAGCTTCATTACCACCCTGTACTGGAAGGTCAAGATACTTAGATGGTGTAAGTCACACTGGCCCATCTGCTGGTAGGGAAGTGGCAGGGAAGCAGTGAGTAAGAAACATCCAAGGAGAGATACGTCCTCAATCCCTAGCCCACATATGGTCAGGGATGAAAAAGACATGACTGTTTCCAAATGGGCTCCAAAGCATGGCTTCTTTCCTGGAGTCAGATACCTGAAGCACAGAAATCCTTTCTTGCTAAAATTGATGGGAAGAAATATTGTCCTTATTTGAAGTAGTATTTTGGAGTGTGCATCTGAGAAATGAGATACAAAGATGAAAATTCTGCCTTTTAGTTGACCTTCAACCTTGAAGAAGAGAAAATAGATATTCAGCTTCCCAGTTCTTCCACCTTTCTAGTTTAGTCAGCTAGTATTCTGAGGTGGAGCTTTCCCTGCATCTCTTGGACTGATGTTGTTGTCCTTTGTACAAGTAATGGGATATTCTCTAGCCTTTAACTTGAGGTCTTCAGACAAATACCTGCTAGGAGTGATGCAGTTTATTTCTGACATGGAGTAGAACAGAGGAATAAATGATCTTTTGAGGTCCCTTGAAGAGGACCTTGAGATTTTACCATGATCTTGTGGTTAACCTTGCTCCGTGTAACATCAAGGTCTGTGCAACAGAGAGGCTGCATGCTGGATTGACCACACTGCTGAATGTTATGTTTAATTATTACTATTAACAAGAATAAAGTAGGAGCTGTGAATTTTGCTGGTGCTATGCCTGATTTTGCTGAAGAAGTCAGCAGAATTACAAGCAGCTACATGTCTGTGCTTCCTCAGTGGAGAGGATGCAGGGACATAGACAACTAATTAAATAGCTTGTCAGACCCTGTAGACCAAACAAGGTTGGTTCTGTCATTTATATGACAGCATACTAAAATATCAACTGATTTTAATAGCACAGCTCAGTGATTTGAAGAATGTACCCTAACTGGTAGAGGTGGATATCCATTTCAACCATGTGCAGTCTGCAAAGTTCATCATGAACTTATGGAAGTTCATCACTTCCAGAAACAATCAGCAAGGGTAGATGCATATGGAAAGCCATTTATGAAGATTACACAAATCCATCAAACAGAAAGTATTTGTTCAGGAGAAGTGAAGAGATGTGGGCTGTATGTGACTGGAGGGAGGTACTGAGGAGAATGCACACAGGAGGAGGGATTTTTTTCTAGTCACTGGTTTAACAGTACTAGACAGGACCATTAGAAGAAATTAAGTATTTAAATTGACTGCCCAGATTTCCAGGACTGTGGAGTACCTGCTGCCCTCCACTGAGGTAGTGCAAACTGAGGTTTGTTCTTTTCTATATCTGAACCCTGCTGTGGACATTGAGCACTTTGGAACTAACCTTTGTACTATAAATTTATCTTGGCAACAGCATGTTTGCCCGAACAGAAACACAAGGCAAAAAATTCCTCTAACACTCTCCCTTTTTTTAATGCTGAGGTTAAATGTGCAATCATGAGTAGGCAGGAAGAGGGTGTGCAAACTCTTTGCAACTGTATTACTTCATCATTTTTATGAGCAGTGGGGATTATTTTTTTTTAAAGAACACTATGCATTATAAAAACATCCTATTTTTTGAAACCCATTTCCTGGCATCTTAGGCTTTGGCACTATTTCTTCTTTTCTTCTTGTGTTTTAAAGGTTTTTAGAGGGCTGGGTTTTTTTTTTCACAAACAGTTTCTTGGGGAAATTATGACTAATTTTATTTAACTTAGGCTACATTTAAATTGGCCTATGGGAAAAAAAGTTTGTCTTTTACAAAAACAGAGGGAATGCTGAACTGCTTTGTTAATGCTGATCTATTCCCTTGTAACAGATAGGGGCATAGTTTTAGTTCTTCTTAAACAGAAGGCTTTTTATTGGTATCACCCTTACTCTTTGCCACGGATCATAACTTCACTGAAAGGCCCAAAGGAAAAAAAAAAGGAACAAATAATGAAGCAAAATTCATGAATTTTAGTACACCTGCCTCTTGTACTGGAAAAATCCCATGGAAAAATAATAGTATTGTTCTCTTCTATCATCAACCTGTCCCCTTTCATAAGCACTTCCCTTTTTTTTTCTCAACATAATTAAAAAAGGAGAGCTAGTGTCCTGGGAATTTGTACGCTTCATTTGCTAACACCTGGTGTACCTCTTCCTCTCTCTTGCTTTTTCACCCAGCAAACACATATAGTAGATTATATAACACAGAAAAATCAAGAAAATCCACACAATGCTTCTTTCTAGGGAAACATGGCAACATGGTTTTGTTGCATTCAGAAATGTAGACCTCCTTAGTCCTTTGAATACGAAATGAACAATTGGTGATTTAATAAATGGTACTGTTTACTTTTTTGGCCTACAAATGGTAAAGCCTACAGCACAGGCCAGTGAAGATAAAGCCTATATTATCTGGTGGACATCTTCACATTGCACTTTGTCCCCACTGCAGTGAAATACCTGTCTGAGTGAAAGTCCTACTGAATTATACAATCATCTAATTCTGAGAGTTGTGCTTTGAATTCTCTTCAAAAGCAATAATGCAAAGCACTGGGAGCCCAGCTGACCCACAGTGGTCAGAAGCCTGCTGGGAGCCAGCTGTGGGCAGAGGAAGGATCCCCAGGCCCCAGGTAAAGACATTACTGGTTTTAATTTTGCCAAGCCTGAAGGAAAGTGACAGCTGGCACTGAGGAGGTGTTAGGAAAATCACTCAAGCTTCACACGTCTTCAAATAAGCAGAACAAGGGGAGTGACATAAGGGTGTGACTGCAACCCTTGGGTCTGTTGTTTTTTGTTATGTTGAAGAAAAGTGGGTGAAAATTGTCCACCCATGGATCTGCCTTACAAAATCTCAGTTCCCTTCTCACCCTAGATACTTCTCAGTGGGATGGTGTGGTGTAGGATGGAATGGGATGGAGAAGAAGTGAAAATTACATTATCCTACTTACAGGAAGTTAAATATTCTGTGTTGATTAAGAAGAATCTACTGGATTCACAGTTTCAATTTACTCAAGAGACCTGGTTTGTGTTATATCTCACTTACTTTCATTTTCTCCCAAATGACTGACATCTCCTTGCACCATCTTCTGTGAAGCCAAATTGAGGAAATATGTAGAAGATGCAAAGTGAAAAGTAGACCAAATCCATTCAGTAAAATTGGAAGATCATCTGTTTTTCTTGCTGTGCTGGTCCTGTGTAATTTGCCTCCTGACGTGAACTTTTCACTGCTGTAACAAAATCATATGGATTTTTCCCCAATATGATTTAGTTGTGTTACTGATTGTTTTGAAAAGAAACAAACAAACAAAACACAACCAGTAAAACAAACAACTCCCCCCAACAAAATATCCCCAAACCACCCCCCCTCAATAAACCCAAACAAAGAACAAATTCAACACAAAAAAACAGCTAAGTTATTTTCTCAAGTGTTTTACCCCTATGTGGCTGCTGCCAGAAAAGGGTATTGACAATAGCAGCGTATTTTATGAAGCTACTAATTGTTCTCCTGTCCTGTGTGACAGAGTTTGTGGTTGCTTGTCATTGTTCCTTTTTCTTTTCACAAGGTGGACACTGAATCTTTGGTTTATTTTTACGCCATGCCTGTTCTCAGCTGTTTCAGATACTGAGGCAGGGAGAGCAAAGAACGAGGTGCTAGATGGAGGTGTTAGTGTTCCTAAGTCTCTAACACAGGTCCTGCTATACGAGGAGTTTATGGAGACTCAAATGAGGAGAGCAGAAGGGTCGTGAGAGAGAAGGAGTAAGCTATGATGGTTAACATTTTCCAGAGTGATGAGTGGTACCTGTGGAACCCTTTTTTGGGTAGGGGTTGACAGCTCACTCTTTTGTTTACTTAGGTAGAAATATTTTTATTTCTTATTCAGAAGATATTACATTAAAAG
Organism: Chloroceryle aenea; assembly: GCA_013399075.1. NCBI lineage: Eukaryota > Metazoa > Chordata > Aves > Coraciiformes > Cerylidae > Chloroceryle > Chloroceryle aenea. The sequence continues at coordinate 213,732 of VWZY01010105.1, forward strand.
AGGAGAAACTAATGAGGCTGGCTTGTAGCTGACTGTGAGAAGAGCCATTTACTCTTACAAGGGTCCCTCCTCGCTCCTAAATAATATTTATGGTTTTAATTTGAGGGACTTAGGGACAAAAACCTTATAGAAGTCAAAGGAAATTTTATCCTGGGGTTCACTGATGGAGCAAATTTACCCTCATCCTGTAGCCCAGGGAAATACACCCAGGGCACGCACCGGAGCAGCTGTACCCTTGTGACAATGTGACAGTAGCGCGCTGGCCCTCGGGAAGGGATGACATATGAGCAAGTGGCACGTGGCAGTTATTCAGGGAGTCACTGCATCATGGAAGCTACATCAGTGTAGAGGCAAGGAAGTACCTCATATATAAAAAAAAGCTTTGTGTTCCTTTTGAGGGCCCCAGGGTGAATCTGCCACACTCCTTACAACTGGGGCCAAATCCAGAACCATCCCTACAGAAGCTGATACCAGCACTGGATATTTCTTGCAGCAGACATCTCAGCAGGTTCTGGCTGAGATAAGAATGGTCTCTTGTGACCCTGAACAGAATTCTATTATTTCATGCAACCTAAACGTCACTTGATATTGCTTCCCAGAATCTAACTGGGCATAATAGAAATAAATCTGCAATGGTATCTGGTACTAGTGCAATGCACTTCACATTCAGTGTTGTAAAACAGACTGGCTGGTCTGGGACTACTCGCTTTTGTCAGACCTCCTGACTCAAGAAGTGGAAACAAGCTCAGAGATTACTAGTAATAAATAATACTCCAGATGTTGTTAACCCCATCTTCTGTTGGACATCAACAGAGGCAGTTGATGGGTGAAGCTATAATATATCTTTGCTCTCAAAGGGAAAAAAAAAGCTGTCACTTTCAAGAAGGAGGGGAAAGAAAAGGAGTCACTTGAATGATTTGTTTTATCATAAAAGGCTCATGAAATGTTCCCCCTGCAAATTAATCTCACTGAAATGTTAAAAATCAGAGGGGTACCATAGGGTGTTAGGTTAGCAAGCCAGAAGTATTTGCTGTGAACTTCAACTTCTCTCACCACAACTCAAGCAAAGAAACATCTCCAGTCAAGCAGATTTGTATTCTTAAGAAGTTTATAAAGTGTTTGAAATGCCTACATGTAATTTTTTTTCTAAAAGGGGGGGAAGGGAAGGGAAGGGATGGATAAAATAACTAGAAATAAAGAAAGGAAATAAATAAAGGAATAAAAGAAAGAAAGGAAGAGAGAAAGAAAAG
>VWZY01010106.1:18793-39411 GCA_013399075.1 Chloroceryle aenea
TTTTTTTTTTGACTATGTCTTTAAACAAAAGAAATTGCTTCTGCTTTTTCTGAAGAACCTGATTCTGTGGTTATGTGGTTATGTATTTTATCGGCACACACAGGCAGGGAATAATTGTTTTGTGAATCTTGAGAGTCTAAGCATTGGGCAAGAGTTATGGCCCTGTCAAAGATGAGACTGTGTATCTGTGCATGCTGATGCCTACAAAAGTACTCATTACCTCTTTTTATTTTGTTTTGTCCTGTGTGTTCTCCCTGCCCCCCCCAAGTTAATTTTCTTTTATAGGTCCTTGAATGTCTTCAGGGATCATCTTCCAGAATTTTAAAGATCTCTTCTAGAATCTTAAAGATCTCTTCAAGAGTCATTAGCATAGCAATGATGGGGGACATATAAATTTCTAGATGGCCAGAGCTGTTTTCTTACTTACCTTTGGGGAGTGGTGAGGCAGCTAGGATACCCATCACCAGCAAATACAGAGGTTCCCATGTTAGTTTCCTGCCTTACATAAACTAGCAGATCGTAATTAGAATGAATGATTATCTGGAGGTTCTGATCTGATAGTGAGAAGAATATCCAGAGACTGTTTTTCAAATGCACCATCATTTTTTTGTTGATGATTGCTGTACTCCCTTCCCTGGAAAATTTGCAATACCTAGATTTGTAGATTGTGGGAGCCCTCCTGGTGTGCCTGTAAGGTCCTTGCACTTCCTGGAAGCACCAGAAGCTCTCAGCAGGGCCTTTCTGGCACTTTGCTTGCTGTCTGCCTTTTTCTGCTGCTGTCTTTTGGAACTACTAGTAGCAAGCTTCACTGGAGGCAGAAAGCACTTAAACTAAAAATAGCACCTAACCCATTGGTATGCATGTTGGTCAGGGTGTAAAGTTTTGAAGGGCATATGTCTCCCCTCTTTTCCATGCACAGTCTGGAGCTGGCACTGGAGTGAGGTCAAAGACTGTTGCTACAACAGAAGCAGCTTTCCTTACCCCAAAGGCAGAGAACTGCTGAGCTGTCAGCTGTTGAGTCCAAATTATGCCTTTTACCTCAGGGAGCACAAGTTGTAAAAGCACGTGTCATGAGAACAAGGGCAGCACTGTAGCAATTCCCTGCTCCTTCTGCCTCACTTCCTACTGTGCCAAAAATCAGACTGACAGCACAGCCCTCAGCACACGATGGGCAGCCTGCGTTGCCAGATTGATGTTAAGGGAGCACTTGGGAGCAGGATGGCTTCCTCCTCTCTTGGGTCATGTATTCTCAAGGAGCAGTCTTCTTTCTCTCTTGTAAACCCAGGAATTTATGGGCAGCTTCCTGCAAAATCAAATAGCACAGCCTTTCAGTCAGCCTTGGCCTCCTGAAATTTCCTTAAGTCTTAAGTAGGTAAAGTATCTTTCTTTGGGTTTCTTTTATGTTGCAGTATTCTCCTTTCCAGCCAAAGAGTTTCACTGATACAGTAATATTGGTTAGAGGATTACTGTGGGGTTTGTGTTTGTTTGGTTTTGATGTTCCTGTACTGATGAGCAACATTATACCATTGTTAGCAACATTATACCATTGTGCTCTGCATTTTGACTATCAGTCAAAAATACTTAGTTTTGGAATATACATACATTCCTCAAATTGAATTCTGTATTTGTGCTTGCTGTGTAGCTATGGCTGCACCAGTAATAGCTTTGTAATATTGACTGAACCTTAATAGCTTCATATCAAATTAGCCTGGTAGTTTGTAGTGCATAATCATGAAATTTAAATAAAGCAGTTTATTTGTATGATTTCTTTAGGTGATAAACACTGCCTGAAAAGTATGCTGGAATTCTTTTTATGGCTGCATAATTTTGTCATAGCACAAGTTGCTTAAAAGTATAATAAAAGTACAAATAACAGATGTGTTAGAAGGTGGTTGCACTGTCAGTCCAGCTCAGAAGTGGTCCATGGTTTTTACTTCTGTGCCTCAGCCATCCATCTAAACTAGTTTTGGTCCCTGCCAAATCCATTATTTCCCTCTAAGAGGAAACACAGGCTCAGCTGATTCAACAGCATGGTTAAAAGTTTGTTCTGGACAGTGCAGATATGGTCTATGGTGAGCAGAGTAAGCCAGCCCTGTCCCAACTGGCTTTATGCCTTCAAATGCCACATTGTGCTCTTGGGCATGCCACATTTCAGCCTGAAGCTTTGAAAACTGCATTCTCTTCATTTCAAACACTCTGAATATAGAAGCACAGGAAAAGCTGGTTTGGACATGGTTTGGACACATCATGACCTGGGCCACTTGATGGAAAGTGGTCTAGTCCAGATTTGGACATGTTGATTCCAGGTAGTGCGAGGTGAGCCTGTCTGCAGCATTTAGTCTGGGGATGACAGTACCTCCATGTTGCATTAGACAAGGGTGATTTGAGCATCTCTGATATTTGTATTTTCTATAACTTTCCAAGCTGCACTTCAAATTATTTGCATGTTTGGGAGTTGCACAACACATCCCAAGTATCTTGGGGAGCCCACAGAAGAGGAACCTTTGAACAAGTCGACCTACCGGAGGGCAGGAGGGCTCTGCAGAGGGATCTGGATAGACTGGAGAGTTGGGCTGACTCCAATGGAATGAAGTTCAAGAAGGCCAAGTGCCGGGTCCTGCACTTTGGCCACAACAACCCCATGCANCTAAGTGGGAGACAGGGTATGGCTCTTCTCAGCGTGGTCTGGCATGAGCAAGCAGTTGCCTTTGGGGCTGTCTGGTGGTATCTGCCGTATCCTGGCAGCCCTTGTCTCTTCCAAACAGGACTTAACATGGACACCCAGAAGCTCTTCTGCTAAGACAGCAATGCTGCTCATCATGTTATGTAATCCTGTTTGTATGGCTGACCATGGATTTGCCCTTCTCAATCTGGTTATCTAATGGCCTCTCTTAACTATAAAATCAGTGAGGACAGGGCATCAAAACATCTTTCTTAATAATTTGTCTTAATTTTACTGCAGGGAAAATGTGATGCTTATATCAAATGAATTTCAGATGAAAATTACAGTGGTCAGTATTGTGGGTGGGGCTTCTGCCAACTCTGAAGCCCTAAGGTGAATGTAAGTTATAAGTATTCCAGCTACTACTAATTTTCAGAGTATTTAATATTTTGGATCAAGTTCAGCCGTTGCGGAAAAAGAGATGTTTGTCCTCTGAGGTTTTACAGCTACTTTGGAGCAAAAACCAAGGAGATAAGCTGTTAGTGTTTAATCCTAGGCAGAGAGAGAGGAGGAAAGAAAGTAAAACCAACAAAATGTGATTTATTTATAATGTAGACTTCAGTGTTGTCTTTGGTTATGTGCAACAAGCACTGAAGTACTCTGTGTGTGAGGTCACATAAATGGCAAACTCTTGCACTTCTGCTAAGGTTTCTGCTGTTTCTGAGGATAATAATATCTGTTCCTTAGAGTCTACCTGTTCCTCTTCCTTTTCCCCTCCTTCTCCCTGCTCCATACTCTTCCAAAGGTCATGGCTATGAAAAGTCTAAAGTGTACAGGTCTCCAGGCACGTAACTCATAATTCATGTGCCAGAACAGCATTGTCAAGATTCCCAATATAGAACAATCTTCTCCAAATTGAATGTGATTGGCGTGTTTGGTTTTGTTTGTTTTGGTTTTTTTTGTGGTTTTGTTTGTTTGTTTGTTTTTGGGGTGTTGTTTGGTTTTTTATTATTTGTTTTTTCCCAAAAGCTAGGAAATTTTTGATAGAAGATATTTTTGACCAAATGTTGCCTTATGTTTCAAATGACAGGATCAGTCTGGATGTAAATCCATCAAGCTGCCATGTGACCCTTATTTTAAATCTTACCTCAAAATATGCAGTTCATCCCTTGTATCTTGTCTCCCTTAGCCATTAAAATGCTTATTAATGTGAGAGTTGTTCAAGATGTAGGCTAATCTAGTCTGACAATGGTGTAATGTGAACTGAAGACTTTAATCTGGGAAGATTTATGTTGAGCCCATATTTAGAACTTTTTTAAGAATGCATCCAATTTTTTATTTTTTTTTTAATTCATTCTGTTCACCCCATCCTTGAAGAGCTTTTTCAATCCCTGATTAGTTTTACATTTCACCATGTGTGCTTTTTCTGGTGGCCTACTACATGGCATTGTCTCGTATCTCATATATCGCAAGTTATGTTTAAATCCTTTCTCTGTGTAGGTAACTGAGAACTGTAATCAAGTAACGTCATTGAACTAAATAGTTTTATTGTTTTTAGCTTTGAAACAGCAGACAATCTCTCAGACCTGAGCTTTTCTAAGTAATCATTTGATCCTGTGTGTAACTTGACTTTGTACTGGCTTAAACCTTTTCCACTGCTAATGAATAAATAGAATGAAAAAAGTTTGGTGCTGAATAAAGTTTGGTGCGGTTGGATCTAGTGCTCTTGTAAGGTAGCCTCATCCATACCGAATAAGTTGTGAGGACACTTTATTTTCAGTGACTTCTATGTATTTATTTGCTTGAGCTGTGATAAATGGTATTTTGAAAATGGAATGTTTTCTGTTTGCTTTCCTGTGTTTCAACAAATGATTGATGCATGATTAATAGTAAAGAACATATCCTTGCAAACATTAGATTCTTGTCTATTATCCTTTTGCCCTTCTGTGTGCATTCTTGCTAATCAGTAGGTTGGAGAGGGTTGGAGTTTGGACAATGATTACTGGGGGAAGAAATGGGAGCAAGGACTCAGTTTTACAATAGCTGCCTGTAGAATTAGGTTACTGACAGGCTTTCAGCAAAATAGTGTTAATTTTCCTCTCTATAAACACAGAATGTATATTTATAATTCCAGATCTTTTGAGTGGTCCTTTAGTGTAGCATTCTTCCCAATGGTCTATATATGAATCTTTTAACATCAGGTACCCACTGTGACTGCCCAGTTCAGTGTCCAGCTCTCCCATACTGATGACTAAGGACTGAGCTTGTCATGGGCTGCTGCAGCTGGGTGGCTGCCAACAGTGCGAGTTTTTGCATACCTTTATTCATAAGATAGACTTAGTCATATACTTAGGTGTTTGCAAATTCAGGAGCAATATGTGTATATATGTGGTTACTGAGGCCTATTATCTTGCATAAATCAGTAGTTGGTCACAAGCAACGCTTCATGGCTTTGAAACACCTCATCAGAGGGCACAGGTGATTTCTGATAGCATTTAGCTGCTTGCTTCATGGGACTTGAGAATTAGGAAGAGTAAGATGATGCAATCTAAACCCAGATATTTGATGAACTGATCACTTTAATAAGAATTTAACAAGTATTGTCAATACATTCCTCCAGTTGATCTCTTCTTTTGAAGTAATGTGCATAAATTTTTAATTCTGTTTTATTAGTTTTGATTTTTTTAAAAAAAAGTTATTTGAAAAAATAAGATGCTTGTTGCTTTCATTCCCAATATGTATTTGTACCTCTGATCATTTTAGTCACAAAGACTTTCTGTATATATTATTCTAAAATCAAATATTTATGTCTTTGAGGCATATGCATTGTCATCTAAATATGTTTTGCAATATGATCCTTGTACAGATCTACTGTATAGCTCTTTAATATAGAAAATGGCAGAAATGGGAAAAGCAGAGTACTCTCCAAAGACGTCTGAGGTGTATTATTCTTAAATGCTATGTGAGTTTTAATGACTTGCTTTGTGGGGAGAGAGGCACAAGCTTTTGCAGAAGAAGATTTCACAAAAGGAAGAAAAGTGAGACATGAGCATTTCATACTGTGAAATTTACATTAGAGGTTTTCCTGGTCTCTGGATTTAGACAGTTTCTGGTCTCTGGATTTAGACAGGTAAGCTTATATGAGTGTGTTTGACCTATATCTGGATGGACCTGATAAGATGCATAAAGAGTACAAATTTTCCAAAGGAATGAAATACTGGAATAGAAACTAAAAATAAACTGAAGCAGAACATGTCATTCTTATAAATACACCAAAAGGTTAGTTGTTCAATTAACTTCAAACAGGAGATTCTCTTCTCTGCAATTAGATTTCCCCTCACCCCCAGCATTTCCCCTTATGTCTGGGCACCTCAGTCTGCAGCCACCAGAGACATCACTGAGAATTGCTGCACATCTCTTGTTCCCACAGTTGAACTTGCTCAGCAGTTTGGAAACAATAGCGGTTTCATTGCTGAGCTGTGAAACAAAAAAGTTAAACATATCAGCACAAAGCATAAAAAATATGATGAGCAGCCTTCCACAGGAAAAGATTTTTCCATGCCAGTGTGAAGGTATACAGGATTTATTTTTGACAGAAGCTTATAAGTAAATCTTTTTTCTTTTGAACATCTTCTGCCAGCTCAATACTGAAAGTAAAATAAACCCTGGGATTTACTAATAACTGCAGGAAGGAAAAACCTTGTTAAATAAACAGAGACAGCAAAGTTGAAATGACTTGTGCGTGTAAAATCCAAGGTTGTTTTTCCCACTCCATGGTCCTTTTTTACAGTCACCCTTGAGAAGAGCAAACAAACAAAAAAATGAGACCTTCAGGGTAAGAATCTTGCTTTCAAGGGAGGATTAAGAGAGAAGAGGCAAATGCAAGCTACATATGATGTAGTGATGGTAATGTGAAAATTATATGAAGATAATGAGATGAAGTACAGTTATGGCTTTGAAATTTTCTGTTTTGTATTCTTATTCAAAGTGTGAATCAGGTCAGGAAAGACTTGAGGAACTGACTCACTCTATGTTCTGTTAGTAGCAGTCTCAATTTTCTGTGAGCTGCTTTCAGTTTTGAATGTGTGGCATCATCGGCTTTACAGCCACTACTATCTCAGCACTTGCTCCTGGGTTATATACAGGTGCTCAATTCACTGCTTTTGCGAAGTCCTAAAAAGAATCACAGAAAAGCATTGCTTTATTTTACAGCAGGACAAATTACAACATATAGGTCCTAGCTGTCTTGGGTATTATTTGAAAATGTTCAGTTCTTCATTGCTTTGTTGCTTTTGCTGAGCATTATTTTAATGATGCAGAGTTTACTGCATTATTTTATCCCTCTACTAAGTATTTTATACAGCATTTTATACGGTACTTTATAGAGTGTTTTCCCTTCGGAGACCCTCCATGAAATAGCTAAAGACCTGCTAGTTTATTTAGATTAAGCAAAATTAAGAACCATTCTAGGATAAATCCAACCAACACACAAGATGCGAACTTCTCATTTAGAGTATTGTGAATAAACTTAGGAATTTTTTAGCATCCTTTTCATGGTTGTGTACTGAGAGATCTCAGTCTATCTTGAATTGAATTTGAAATCATTTAGCAGAAATTGAAAACAAAATTAGAACATTTTTGTGTTTTGTTTTACAACAATGTTCTGCCTAAAATGAATATTCAGCCTAAATTATTTGAAGTGGAAGACCAGGTGTTAATTTAATTGTAAAACAAGTTCATCTTTTGCCTTTAGCATGGCAGTTAAGTGATTTGTTTCAGTTAGGGCAATACAGTTAAGAAAGTCCTGCGTTTTGGTGGAGCTGGGGATAACATGGAGGAATACAGTAAAACTGAGATGCTGCTGCCTGTATTTTTGAGGTGTCAAATTCTATTAGAGGGGCTTAAAGGATGAGATGAATTAATCAGTTTAAGTTGAAGCACTGGGTTTCTAGCAGTGCTGCTGCAAGAACTTAGCCCTGCAGGGAGCTGGAGTCCTCTGTAGGAGGAACAGAGCAGATAAGGAGTATTACCTTCAGACAGCTGGATTAGGTGTGCCTGCATGTCTTTTGGGTCTGTGGGTCCAATGAAAGCAGTGAACAGCAAGAGAATGAGAGGGTACCAGTACCATGAGCGGGCGTGTGTGTGAGAGCGAGCAAGTCTCAGTTTCCAGTAGCAGTGTCCATGTACATGCATACACAAGTGCAAGTGTTAATATTTATTCTTTATAGTCTGGCAGTTGTCTCTATTAAGTCTGTGTAACTGTGAAAGTTCATTAGGGAAGAGACATGGCTCTGATATGCATCAGTGGTAGAAGTCAGTATTTGTATTTCTGAGTACTGAATATTAATTCCAACAGTTTTGCCGCCTTAGAAGGAGAATATGCATCTATATGCATAAATGAAAAGCTGCAGGAGAGCAATGCTGCACGTTCAACTAAAAGAGTACAAAAAAGAAATAAGTGACAACTGCTATATAATTACACATGGACGGACTTGTTCTAATAGTGCCATACTATATTGTAAACCTTCCTTCTTTGGAGAAGTAGGGAGGGGAATGGCAGCACTTGAGTGCCCGTTTGGGAGGAAAGCATTTGCTTGCACCAGTGGAAGGGTAACCTACACATGCTAACATGCCACAGTGTGTCTTCATGTGACATGTCTTGTACTTATGAAGAGCAGAAATACAGCAGGGCATGAGAGATCTTAAAGTCTCAAGAAAGGTTAACACAATGGGAATATATCAGAAAATACAGATCTATAGTTTCAGGAATTGTCTGTTCTCTCAATTACTAAAAAAATCAATTTATTTCTCGTAAATGACCCTCATTCCTTACATTCGCTCTAAAAGGATATTGCATAACTGTTGCTTGTTATTCTCAATATATTATTTAATGTGAAAGCCACATTTCAGCACTTGATCTATTTATATGGTGTTTGTACACATCAAGAGAGACTTTCTTTGGACTTGGTTCTTTGTACCTTAATAATAATTTGATTACCATGGGTTTTATTGTAAACAATGAAGGATTCCAACCCTCAGGTCATTGCCGGTTGTTTAAAAAATAACACACTTGGAATTGCTTCAATAATTAATAGTGTTCTCGTATAAAACTAAATAGACTTTTCCTGTGATGGAAAGAAGATTAAAGGTCATATAGTTCAAACGAAGTTTTTGGACATTGACAGATTAAGGAAAATAAACTCTTTAATTAATAAGGTCAACTTTAAGGACATAAAAGCTGAAGAGAACCAGCAGGGACAGATTCTGTATATAACATGACTCTTCTGAGGAACAGTTTTTTTCTGCAGCCCTCTTTGTAAAGTATGAGTGACATGGCCTGGCCTTTGGATGATACATTGAGTAAAGGACAATTGCCAAAGTGGGCAAATGATGTTTTCCCCTGAAGGTTCCTGTTGTGGAATTACATAGAGACTAACAGTACTCCCCCAAAAATGAAATGCACCTTGGCATATTTGGTTTATGTTTTTTTTTTCAGTTAGATATCAGTAAAATAAAGCAAGGGCTGGAGAAATGGGAAACCTCTGTGTATTTGATTCTAGGTTTATGCACTGTAAAAAATGTGGGAAGATTTTTTTTCTGTGCTTTGTACCTGTATTAAGTATTGAAAAGGCATAGTGGGTAGCCATACCATTCATCATAAGAGGTGGGGTTTATATATGCAAAGTTATTGGACTTGCGCATCTTTCCTTTGTGTACTTGTTCTATGCTGTGTTGCAAAGTGCAAGAATTCAAGGAAGTGTGTTGACCATGTTGTCACCAAATTGAAGCATATCGGCAAGTATGTGTAGCTGTATCAGATTTACACAAATACATGGGCCCTTCACCTTACTGCAGTATTACTTTGCTAGTTGTAGCAAGTATTAAGCAAATTTTCGAATGGGTTAAAATACAAGTGTGTAAATGACTTGGAGTCGTTTCCTTCTATAGGGCACAGTAGCCTAGGATATCAAAATTTCTCTTTTGGCCAATAGTGTCCTGTAACCTTCACCCCTTTGCTTGTTCTTTGTTCAGATGATGAGGTGTTTTCCATCTGCACCTCTATGGGAGAAGAATCTGTGCTTGTTAATTTGAGCTGACTTCCTGAGGAAATCAGGCTTATCTGATAATGCTTTTCCTGTCCTCTTACCCTGGCAGTAACCTTTGAACACTCTGCCCAGATTCATTTCCCTCAGAACAAGGAGGTGAGTTCTCAGCATGCTATGTCCTTACAAACTCATGGAACTCTGCAGGTAGATGGAGAGACCCTACTTAGGAAGTAGCTGCACAGTGAACTAAACTTACTGGACTGCAATCCAGGCCTCTCTAGCATGCCTTCTCTGATGTTTTATAAGCTTTAGGGGGTGATCTGTAATAACATTTGCCTAATATGTAGCAACAGTAAATCATGAACAGGCTTGAAGATATCCCAAAATATACCTTGTCTATTTTTGGTACTATCAGGATTCACTGTGTTTCTCAGAAAAGTTTGTTTTCTGTTGTTACCACCTGGAGGGCAGTGTTGTGTACCTAGTAGTGATGGATGTGCTTGTATTTAACCACATGCTCGGTGCCTGTTCGATATGGGCAAGGACTTCTGAAAGGAAGTTAAAACACCCAGTCTTCTTTTGAAAGTGTCTTCATTTTTCTGAAAAAAACTCATGCTAGGACTATCCGATGCAACATCTGGCTTAGGGAGCATTCTTGTATGGTGTACACTGGGCAATACATGGCAAATGACTCCAGCAGGACTAACAGTTTCCAAATTAGCATACAGCTTAATTGAAAACAGGCATAGCTCAGTGTGAACAAAAGGCAAAGCATGCAAAATGTATATTTAGCTTGGAAAAAAGAATCAACAAAAAATGTTGTCTAATGGGTTCAGTTCTAATTGAGGTAAAAATAAATCACTGATTCCTAGAGTGTCTCTTTGCTTTGTTCTGCCCTTTCAATCACTGCTGTAGCTGACTGCTCTGCTTTTTCAGTATCACTGTGATGCTTTTTTCTCTCCAGCCCATCTGTCCCAGCAGGGATATTCTTCTCAATCGTCTCTATGTGCTACATGGCTCATTCTTGTTTGGTAGGTTTTTTCAGTGACATGAGTAACCTGAAGGAGTTTCCATTGTATTTTGTAAATCCTGCTCAAAACTGTATCCATTGCTATGATAAAACAATTGGACATTTCCTACTTCTGTTACTTTGATTTCTTTCTAAAGGCAGGTCCTAAGGGTCTCATTTTCTGTGTGTGTAAGTGTTTTGTCCTGTCCAATGGGTTCTAAATGCATCTGTAAAATCACCCTTGGTTTGTGGTGCTTGTCCATGGATTTCTTAAGCAATGACTTCAAACCTTTCTGATCCCTGTTCTGTCTGTAGTCTTAATGCAAAGATTTTTCTCTTCCTGCCAGGTGAATGTGCTTCGTGTGCTAGTTGCTGCCTGGAAGTACCCACCAACTCTCCCAGTCTGCAGCTTGTTTATTTGTATTTCAATAGTGTTCAACAGTCCTAGGACTGGAAGAAAGGAAGAACTGGAAATACTAGAAAGCAGGTGCAGCTGCTCACTGGCCTTGGACTTCCAGCCAGGTGAAATGATTGCTTCAGCTGGGGTGCAGCTTTGATCTTGTTAGTAAAAATTCTTGACAAAATGCTTGCCATTGTAGCTAGTGCTTTTGACCAGGAGCTTTGAAAATGAATTGTTGAAGTGTCAATGCTTGCGTTGAGCTTGTATGTTGTGTCCTGACATCTCACTTCACCTTGCAGAGCAGAAGCAGGCTGAGGTGGCTGCAAGGTACCTGCAGTTGTGTTGCAGCATCTCAGAGGTGATGCTGCTGTTTGTCAGCTAGAGGAAGCAGTGAGGAGGGAATTTTTCTTCTTGTACTTGACGGGAAAAAAACCCCAAGAAAACAAAGTTTGTCTCAAAGGACTCAAAATTTGGCCTTGTGCGCTCCTGCACATTTACTGTATAGTATCTTACCACCCTGTCTTTGTTTCCTTTTCCTCAGCTGCAGATTAGGAGAGTACACTTGATGCAGATAGGCAACTTGAATTATTTTGTAAGCTTTCAGAAAGAGAAATAGCAGATTCTTAAATTAATTCCTTAGAACCTGGGAAAGCCAGATTCCTAAATGGGATTCAGTCTTCATTTATAAACGAGTTTTAGTGATTCATGTCTTGTGAAACTTTTGTAATGTGGAGTTGTGCCATGTTATAAAACAGAGCGGGAAAGCCTGCATTTAGATTACTAAAGAGAGATTTTTGTCTCAACTTTGTGATTTTTTTTAAGGACATGGAAGAATGTACTCAATTGAAAAATAGCCAAACCCCCTCAAATAAATTTTATTATTTCTACTTCCATTTTTTTAATTAGTCAGCTAGCTTTAATGTCAAAGACTGAAGGCTGTGGGATCAGCAAAGCTGTTGTAAAGAAATCCAGTTCATCTTCTGTTTCTGTGTTCATTGTCTTTACTGTCAGCTGTATTGGCAATTTGCTGCTTTCCCAGAAATGTGTACTTCTGGCATGGTCTTACAGATAGGGGAATTTTTTGTAAACTTTCTGCTGGCAATTGTAGAATGTGTAATTTGATACATGCATTTTTATCTGGATATTGGCATGTTTTCTTTTATTTTGAAGGTTAAATTAGTATATTTGGGCAGAGACAGGTCAAATGAGTGTTCTCCACCTGCTAAGAATAATAGTTATTCTTCTAGCAATAAGGTTTTGATCTATGCATATACATAGTACTTGCATTTCTGCCTGCCTCTATTTGGGGTGTTGGCTGTTCAGTATTGCCAAAAATGCAGCCAGCCATCACTGTCTATAATATTTTTGTGTTGTGCTGTATTAATCATTCACATTGAGAGCTTTTCATGTTCAATTTGGTGGGAAATTATTATGATGATACTTTAAACTGTAGAGAAGACAAACAAACAAACAAATAAATTGTAGCTTCAGAAAATTTATTGGCAAATGGATTTATTCTCTTTTGTTGAATAGGTATGTTTTTACAGATTTCATGGTTTCATCTAATATTTCCCACTTAAGAGTTTTCCTAAACTGACTTTTTAGGTGGTTCGGGGTTTTCTTGGATTGTGTTTTGTGTTTGTTTGTTGGTTTGGTTTTGGTTTTGTGTTTGTGGGTATTGTTTTTTTGTGGGTTTTTTTGGTATCTGCTTGTGGAGCACAAAAACAGACATAAAAATTGTGGCCATTTTCAAAAATAACAATTCTGCAAATCTGTAAATGGCACATCAGACCACAGGCAATATACAGAAATATTTTGGTTTTTTTTTAATCTGTTTTGTTTGTTTTCCAAGTGGTTTCCAAGCACTTGACAATTAAATACATTCAGAGATCAGAAAACTCAAAAGTAGAACAGAACTTTGGAGAATATCTGTGATTAGAGAACTTTGGTCAGCTATGCTATAAAAAAAGATATTCAGCACCAGTTAAGCCAAGAAGTAAGTAATACTAAACAATCAGTAGAAGAGATACCAGCTATCTTCTAGGCTTTCCCTTTGAGAGTTTAAAGTGTCTGGTAATGTCACTGGAAAAGAGCTGCTACTCTCGTTCTTTCAGCTTGTCACAGAACCTTTAACCTTCTTTACAGATGACAATGTTTTGAAGGAAAGCTGTCCATGTCTGTTTTCCCAGGCACACATTATTGACTTGGAGTACTTTCACTCCCTTATTTATCTGATCACCTGATCACCAGTAGGTGCACTGCATGCATTAAAAAATATTTAAAAGTAATCTAAAAGTCTACAGTTCATATTGAGCTGTTTTAAGTAAGGGTCCCCGTTAGCTTCAATGATTAAGAATCTGAATTCAGTCATTCCTTTGTTAGCTTCTCTGCATAAAAGGCAATTTAAAATTTCTTCTGTCTGACTACAGGCACAAAGGTAGTTCCTCTACACAACATACAGCACTGAGCAGAAATCAGGGCATCTCCACGTAGCAGACCATCCAACAGCTATTGTGAAATCCTGCTTTTAGTAGCTGCTCTTAAATATGGACGATTATATACTGAAGACTGCGGTGCCTTTGCTGTTGGTATGTCTTGAATTTGCACGTGAATGCTTTTTGGATACACAACAGTGTCATTCCTTAGCACAGATCAATGTCAGGGTTTTACTTTTTTTTTTTACTTTTGAAATTTTAAAATCCTTTTCAGGCAAGGCCTTATTTTGCTGTGCAAATATACTCATGCTAAGTGAAGAAGTTTGCAGTACATTTGAGGATGAGATTGGAGTCTGAAGTACTATATAAACAGCTACGTGGCAGCTTTATACAATAGTATCCGGGGCTGGTTCAGAATCTGAAACTGAGTCAAGAAGGTCTGAATGTTGGGAGAAAGTAAATATGGCATGGGCTGTGTAAACACATATGATGCATAAGTTTGCCTTAGAAAAGTTCCTTCATTGTGCTTGATAATGCTCTGGCCTCTGGAGGCAGAAGTATTTCAAAGCTGAGGATGCAGCAGGTTCGGTCCACAGAGAAGTATTTGTTCCAGGAACAATCAGAAATCTAGAAACTGAGACTGGGAAATGGTGGAAAAAAATTTTTTTAAGGGAGGAACTTGTAGAGACCTGGTATCAGTCATCTTTTATGTAAGAGGTTAATGCAAGGCAGAGGATAAACTGTTCTTTGTCTGCTGGAGATAGGACAAAGTAATGTGCTTAAAATGGAGCAACAGATAGTTGTGTAACACATTGGGAACACTAATCATAGTACCAATGAAGTGACATGAGTAGATTGCCCAGGGAAATGAGATTGTTATGGGATGTGCTACGGCTAATGATTAAGATGGACAGCTGTTAAAAATGTTTTAGTTGCAGTTGCTCTTTCTGATGCAGAGGCCTGGCCCCCTCCGTGCCACTTTTTAAAAATACTCAAAAGGGAGAGACATTTATGCTTAGTAGCAACTGCACCTGTTGCACTCTAGCCAGTCCTGGTCAATGTTTTGTCTTCCTCTAACAATGTTGAGCAATCTTGTACTAAATAATTATCTCTCACTCTTATATTGTCCTGTCCATGTACATCTATCTGCCTGGAGGATATCATGCTTTTCATATCTCTCCAGGGAAAGGAGAAGTCTCCATGCCTAATTAATTCAAATTAATTCAAAAATCTTGAACTGATGGAAGGCAACTTTCATCCAAAGAAAGTGAACTTATTTTTCAATGACTTCAATTATTTTGTAACTTTATAATTAAAACAAGCCTTTAAGCAGGCATTTTTCTTCTGACTAATGGTATTTAGTTACATGACATGAGGTTTCAAGCTGCAAACTGTTCAGCAAGCTATAAAATGTATATGAGAAGGCAGGAGCCAGGGATTCTGCACTTATTAGCAAAGGTTGTGGTTTACAAGACACTCATCATGCTCTGCATTAGAAGTACATAGGTTCTCTTTGTTTCCTGACTCTGAAACAGAAATTAAAACTTTGTGTGAGTTAGGAGAATTTGTTATGACTCAAGTTTCTTGTAACTGATTGCTATGATGTTCCTCTTAAAAATTCTGCAGTGGGGGCACTACTCAGTATGCTGTGTATTAAAAGAGTGTGCACAAAACCGTAACATTTTCTTGCCACACAGACATGTAGTTGTTGAACCTGCCCTCTAAACCTGGCATGACCAGACAGGTTTTGCACAATCCCGTACACGTTGTCTAGAAAGTGGAAGTCTTGTGATATAATTATCCTTTTTTTTTTCTTCTTTTTTTATTTTTATTTTTCATTTTCTTTCATTGACTTCTGCTGGCAGGGGACTGTCAAGTGCTATTAATACAAAACGTGAAATTGTGATTATGGGCTTTTCTGCAAACCGGAAATGGCCTTTGAATAACTACTCACAAATAGATGTAATTTACATGTATATTGCAAATAGAAATCAGTCCTTTTATTCATTTAACTCTCAGGTCTGCCTGAGAGATCTTCACATTTTTGATGTAGCTAAATGTCTGTGAACAAAATTTAAACCTGGAGGTCACATCCCATATTTGCATTAGAAACATGGGCAAATATAATATGAAAACCCTGAGAGACACCAAAATGCAGTGGTGGATTTCTGGCACATAGACTGGCAGGTTCCTGATCCATCCTTATGTGAAAATGAATTTGTTTTTAACAAGGTCTTCAGTTGCCTTGAGAACATTCTGAAAAAAAAAATATAAAGTTTTAAGAATGTTTTTTCCCTCCAGATATAACACTGGCCTTTGCCATTGCATCTCTCAGTTCCTGTGCTGCCTGTGTCCCCTTCCCTCAGTCTGGTTATTACAGACCAAGAGGAAGAGAGAAGTGTCCCTTTGTGAGCAGCTCTGGGTGATTTGATGTAGTGCTGGTATGTTTCTCCTCACACACTACAGGAGACCATTTGTGGAATTCCCAACTATCTCCTGAGGGAGAATGTTAAAAAAAAAAAAAGTAATACAAAATATATGGTTGTGTTGTAGGGATGAAGGAGCATACTTAGAGTGCTGCAGAGGACTTCAGTGAAGAGAGGAGTCTTTTAAAATTACAGATGCTTTTAGGAAAAGTCTGTTATTCTAACAGTGATGTACATCTAGCTCTGGAAGAGATTCTAAGGCAACTTCGTCAGCCTTTCCACTTGAGACTTTTCAAGAGGTAGCCTGGACAAAAGGGGAGTTTCACAAAACTGCTCTGTAGGAGAGGCTGGCTTAGCTATGGTCTTACTTGAGAATGGCCCAGCTCCTGATGTTGGTCAGTGGGCGAAGGCCCCTTGCTATGTGGGAGTTATGGTCTCTGTGAAGAAGTTTAAGTCATCAGAGTTTTCAAGTGGCCGGAAAACAATGCACCAGGGATTGACTGGATTTTAGGTTAAGCTTTTCTGCAGTTTTTGAGAACAAAAACTGATAGTGGCAAATGTGTGGATGGAACAGAATGTGTTCCCCAATCCTGATGAACAGTTGAGTTTCTCTTGGAAAACATGCAACCCACTTATCTTCTAAGAGCACATTAAATGTAATATTTTACATATTTTTTAAATCTTAATATCAGTATTTACATCAACAAGTTTCTTTTGGTAGAGAAGTGGCTCTCTTTTTTTTTTTTTCTGTTTTGTTCCTCCAGACATTGTTACAAAACACTGGATAGAAGCAGTGATGCTGAGTGAGCAGATCTGATTCTGCAGTGTTTTGGGCATCTCATAGGTTTGAGTAAGAGCAATATGAAAAGTGAGCAGAAGTGGGAGGGCAGCAGATGGGCTCTCCTATCACCTTAGACCCATAATGGAAGCAGGGAATATTTATATTCACAGTATACAAGAGCTTTTGTGAATGTGAGATTTGATCTAAGTTTGAAAGACCTGTTTTAGGGGAATACCCTGCCATGTCTATGCTCTTATGGCCTCAGTCTTCAAGGAGGCCTGTGGACAGTTGAGTTTTACATGTCTGTGATTCTTGAGGTTCTGTTTGAAATAGCTCACTGAAAATGTATGCATCAAGGAGTGGTTGGGACAGTAAAAGGTTTGCTTGCCAGACAGTGAAAAAAATGGAGTTGCTACACCTGGGAGCAGCACTGAATAGATGGGACAAAAAGTGGCTCTGGAATTTCAAAGAATTTTTTGTTTTGTTTTTAATTTTAGAACTGACCAGTTTGCTGAAAAATGATGTTTATTCCTGCTTGAAGCTGGCATTCTGAAAACAAATAGAAGAATGAGGAAGAATTCAAGCCTTTGCTGCCTTTTACTATTAGCTATTTTATGTTTAGGAAGCTTAATATATAGCCAAGAGATAGGTGAGTTTATTGCATTGTAATTCACTAATTGGTTTTTTGTTTTTTTTTTAGCTTTGATACAGATACCATTTAATTACTTTCCTGATATATGTATGTTCAAAAGCTCTTGCTTCTGTGGTCCTACAACTATCCTACAGAGGGAGGTAGCACCAAGCCCGATCTCTTTTCTAGCAACCAATAGCATCTTGCAAAACAGTGCAAAATTGGGTGATAAAATCTCCATAATGCAGCTGTGATACTCTGCATATACAGTTGCTGTAAATCTTTGCATTAAGACATTCTTGTTGTACATGTGGGCTGTCTGCAACAATTTCACACATTATCATTAATTGACCTCCATGTGGGACAATGGAGGAGAGCAGAAAACTCATTAAGTTTATCATCAAAGCTTGTGGTTTTGCCATTGTCCCAAAGCCTGCTTATTAGGCCAGATTAGGAAGGAGTATTGTGGAAAGAAACAGATGCCTGTCTCACTGCACACAAGTATAAACCCATATTTTAGGTACTTCTGGAAGTCTGGCAGTCTGTGGCTGTCTGTAATCAGAAATACAAATCATACAACAGTTTTAAAATACTGTCCAGACTTGGCATTCAATAAATATGTAAAAAGAATTACTATAGATGTGAACAATAGCAGTTGTTCTAGGGTTGGTCATTTTTGACCTGCAGTTTGTGAGTGTATTTTTTATATGATTTCAGGTTCTCTGGGGCACCCCAAGAATTTGAAATGTGTAACGAACAATTTACGGAAAATGATCTGCACTTGGGATGTCTCTTCTAAAGTCAGACATGGACAAACTGACTTCTGTTACACTACCAAGTAAGTCCTATGTATACCTGATTGAACTCTGGTTGGACTCAATTATCTTAAAGGTCTTTTTCCAACCTAAACAATTCTATGAGAACAACCAAACTGTGATGAAAGTATAGTTATTCCTCAGTCACTGCCCATGGAATTTATGATGCTGTTGTTTCCCAGCATCTCTCCATCAGATTTCGCTGGGTGGTGCTCCCTCCAGGCACTTAACTCAGGCAATGGTACGGTTTCTGGCAAAGTCTTGTTTCATGATAACAATTATCCTGCCAAAATCTCCTGCTTGCTCTCTTCAAAGGACTGGAAGATGCTCTCACTTACTCAGACTTCTCTATGTGTCTGCCTAGCCCTTGCTCAGAATTTTCATGAGGGACATCATACCAGGCACAATCCAAAAGGAAATGATAGTTGGAAGAAGTAAATCCTGANCCCAGGGCTTGGCTGCACTTTTTCCACCTACATGTTTGATTTTCTGTGTCTAGTTATTCCTCCTGCATTGCCAGCTATCATTTCTATACCGAAAAAAGCATATATGTGACTCTGTGGCCAGAGTTCAGGAGTGTAGAATTCATGAGGTACTGCCCTTTAAACAAGAACAGCTACTGCTGTTTCTCCTTAGCAAAGCAAAACAAGCTTGGGTCCTTGAAGCAGTCTGAGAGCTGAGCTTAGTGCAGACCTCCCTGAGGGAAAGAGACTTTGTTTTTCAGTTGCCTAAACATCCTCTAATAATATGTCAGTACAGAAGAGGAGTAGCATATCTGAGCGCTGAAGTCTCAGATGGCCTTTGCTAGCCCAGAGTCTTGTGCAGATCTTAAAAGTTCAACCCAAGTCCTTGACTCCAACTGATGGGAGCTCCAAGGTCCTGTTCCAGCTCATAAGGAGTAAAAGTCCCTCAGCAGGAAGTCTGGCATTGTTCTCTTTGCTTTCCTTCCTCTCATTCCCCCAAGAGGTAGGTCTGTTTTTTTCCACTTTTTGCCTTTCTAGTTGCATATCAATGATAATGAGCATAGGGACTTGACCCATCTGTTATTGTTTTCTGTATGTATCTGCAGCCTGCAGAGAAAGACTAGATCATATTGTGCTGAGCACTGCACAAACATGATGCTCAGATTGCATTTCCATCTGCGATGCTGGCTGTTCTGTTCCTTCCTCACGAGCTGAGCAACAGAAGGGAGCTAAAAGATTTTTTCTGAGATGGGCTCACAGATAAACCTGCTCTCTGCACTTATATGCCATCCGTTTGAGAATAAATTGAGGGAGAGGGAGTCAGAAAGCATACAGGGGAAGGGAAGTGCTATGGGGATTTGGTTTTTTTTACTTTGCTTATTTTGAAATACTGATTCATAGTGACTCTAGGTTTCGGAAGTATATCTTTCATTTAGAAAATCAGTTTTTACGCTTTGAAGTGTCCACTTAACAACTAGATAGCTGTGTTATACAACTAGTGTAGTCTATCACTATGATAAAAGTGACTTGAAAGACAGGGGAATGCCTGTTAATCTGATACTAACCAAAGGCCATGCAAGTCTTCACAAACTTCATATGGAGCTCTCTGTTATATTATGGAGAATCTGTGGTTTATTAATTACCTAGGAATAGATTTAACTTGCCTTAGCTTCCTATCAGCTGAAATACCTGCTTAATCCTCTCTGTCTTCTCAGTGACCTCCCCTCTCCAGTGTGTTTTAAAACTAAGGAGGAAAGGGTCGAGATTCCAGTCCCGGATAGCTCCAGCATGGTGACAATAACTACAAACAGCATTGTTGGAACTGCTTTTTCTACTAAAGAATTTGAAATTCACAAGAAAGACATCTGTAAGTACGAAGGTGCATGTGTGTACATAAGGCCTTTATATTATGATTAATGGTGCTCCAGAAATGTATATATTCTCAGGTTTCTTTGGCAGCCTTCCTGTATGTAAAACATTCATATGCAGAGTCCATATGAATCTGCCATATATAATAGGTTGTTTTCTCTACCCCTTCAGNGGAAATGATAGTTGGAAGAAATAAATCCTGATGTTACAGGCCAAAGCGGTAGAATATATGACATAAGTGTTGAGATTCACATGTGGAAAAAAATGAAAAGTCTCCTGGTGGCTGTCTTATAACCTGTATAAATTTTAAGCTCTCTGGAGACCATTGTATTACAGGAAACATAAAAATAATTCCACAATTACAATAGCTTTTCTGAAGTGTATGCATGTTGAAAATTTTGAGAAACATCAAAAAAAAGTCAAATCTTCAGTGTGTTTTTCGCTAATGAGAACTACATGTGCAATTGCCTATGCTGTTGGTCTGCCAAATACTTATCATGTACTAGAGATGGGTTTAAATCCTTTTTGTATCTTGATTTTGCCCCTAATCCAGATATTTGTGCTGTCTTTTTTTTTTTTTT
>VWZY01010106.1:59287-71449 GCA_013399075.1 Chloroceryle aenea
CTGTTCTTTAACAGTCTTTGGCACAGGGACTGTACTATATATATAATGTATGGAAAGCTTATTTCGTGGTTATTTTTTGTTTGGTTAGGTGGGGGTTGTTTGTTTTGTTTTGTTTATGTTGGTTTTTTGGTTTGGTTTGTGGATTTGTTTTGTTGGTAGTTTGTGTTTTTTTTTTTCTTTTTTTTTGTTTTAGTTTGGGGGTTTTGTGGGTTTTGTTTGGTTGGTTGGTTGGTTTTGTTTTGTTTTGTTTTTCTGGTTCCCTTAGGTAGTGTGAACCTACAGTCTTATTTATAATTTATTCATTTAGCTATTTTTAAATAAAAAAATTGGTACAGTTCAGCGTAAGGAAAAGATCCTTTCCTTTTACAGCTACATTGTAGCTCATGGTAATATAGGCAAGAAAAATAACTTTGAAACTACAACTAAATATGGTAGTGTCTGAACTTGGTCTTCTCCAGCAGCTAATTGCTTTTGTCAGGTTTCCCATGATGAATATATAATACATGATGAAAAGAAATACGTCATGGAAATAAATACCAGTTTCAGAGTTATAAACAGATGTCTTTCTGCTTTGAATTCAGTTTTATCGATCCCTTGACAGAATCAAGCACAGAAAGACAGAAAAAAAAGGGATTGACTTTGGATAATGAAAAAAAAATACCAAACACAACAAAGTATTTTATATGAAAGACTAAACACTTGGGTGCAACTTAAATACATGAAAAATCAATCTTGAGGCAATTAACATCAATGGAGGAAGGCAGTGGGAATGCACTGATACTAAACCCTGGGGACTAGAGCACTGTAAACCATATGGAAGGCAGTGCAGTTTGTGCAGTAGGTTGTCAGCCTATACCAATACCAGAAGACATTACCAGAAATTTTGACCAGCTGAAGTAACCTGAGAGTGCAATTCCAGTGCTTCCTGAGAACAGGATTACAATGGCAATCAGTCTTGCATTGCACATGAAGCCTTTCGCAATTAATCAATCAGAAGTATCTGCTGATTCTTGTAGTTAGCACTGAATCACCTCTGTTGATGGGTGGACTCCCTTCCAGCAAAGGAGAATAGGATGCTGTAATTCACTGTTCACAGACAACTGTTAGATGAGTTTAATGAAGTGGTCTTTAATCTGTGGGAATGTTAGAAAAGGCATAAAAATTGCTGGTAACTTTGGATATTTACCGTCTTCTCATTTTTGTCCCCCAGCTGTAGGATTAATCATTGCAATTCTCATCCCTGTGGCAGTGGTTGTCCTGCTTGGAGTGGTGGCCAGCATCTTCTGCTACCGAAAGAGGGAATGGTAAATGCCTGCATTCGGTTCTAATCTTTTTCTGGATGTGCTGTTTATAAATAATTCCCAAATAGAAAGTAGCCAGTGAGGTACTAGAACTTGTGGGTCATCCTTAAGTGCTCAGTTTGACATCCCAACTTCAGCTTTTTGTAGACATGGCATAACAAGTTCCCCAGTTTAAAACAAAAACAAAACAAACCCAACAAACAAACAAAAAACCCCACAACAATAATAAAGTGTGCTGTTTTTTCCATTGAGTACTCAGTACTAAGTGTAACGCACTAAATCTTTGTGCCAGGTATCTTCAGTATTCTGAATTTAAGGGAAGTGTCCCTACTCCTTAGGCATACTCGCAATCTCTTTCGGGGCTTGGCAATTTTTAAAAGTTTGTTTTTGCCTCTTTAAAGGATTAAAGAAACTTTTTACCCAGAGATCCCAAATCCTGAGAACAGTAAGGCACTGCAGTTCCAGAAGACCATCTGTGAGGTAACCTTCATTTTAAATCTAACTTTTTAAACTTCTGAAATGTATTGTGAGTAAAGAATTCTTTTGCAAGCTTTGACTCTTCTGCTCCAATTCTAGAAAAAAATCTGGTTGGGGGAACAGGATAAGTTACTGAATAATTTTTGTCAGATTGATATCTAGAGCTTTTTTGTTAATGTAATTACTTGCAATGTTTCAACTAGGAAAGGACTGCTGCATTTCTCTCCTCCCACAGTAGTGAGAAGTATTGGTACGTGATAACGATGTGGGAGTAACATGCCCATCTATGTCATAATGTTAGGAGAACTAGAAAGTATGGGGAAGTGTACACACCATATCCTCGACCTTCTGGTAGACTTAGTATCTGGCACTGGGTGTAACATTCAAACAACCTCCCGGAGTGGGTTATACAAAGCTGACATTTGGGGAAAGAGTTCTCAAACACTTACTGTAAGATCCTGGGTCTCTTAAAATTGGCTAATATACTTTTTATGTTAACAGGAATATGTGATGAGACAGAAAATGAGAATGAAAGTACTTTTTTTATATTGCACTAATGGCAGTGGGATGAGTGCAAGCCACAAGACAACATACTGGTTTAGTTTGGGAAAGTTGCTTCTTTCAGGTCTTTCCAGGTCTTTTGGCTTAGTCTGTCCCCTTCTCCTTTTTCTTGATTCAGGGGAATAAAACACTTAAAACCCTGGAAATGAACCCATGCACCCCCAATAGTGTTGAAGTGGTGGAAACACAGTCTGCAGTTCCGAAGGTTGAAGACACAGAGATGATGTCCCCAGCAGCAGACACCACTGTGCCTGAAGATGGCTCTGACTCAGAAACAGAGAACCACGTAGTTGTGTCCTACTGCCCCCCTATCATTGAAGAGGAGATCTCAAATCCCCCTACAGATGAACCTGTGGGGTCATCTCAGGTGGTTTACATTGACATCCAGTCTATGTATCAACCTCAGATTAAACCAGACAAGGAGCCAGAAATAGACTTAGTGACTACAGCAGGCTATAAGCCACAAATGCAGCTGCCTATCAGTGCTCTGAAAATAGAGAATTGCTCACTTGCAGAGGAAGAATTGGATAAAACTGCAGGTTACAGACCTCAAGCAAACACAAATGCCTGGAACATGGACACTCCAGACTCTCCTGGATCAGTTGAAAGTAACAATGAAAATGCATCTTTTGGGAGCCCATGCTCCATTAATTCCCGACAGTTTCTGCTTCCCCCAAAAGATGATGAAGACTCTCCTAAACCCAGTAACATAGGGTGGTCCTTTACACACTTTTTTCAGAACAAAGCAAATGATTAACAGTCAGTCCTTGTTGCACCTGAACCTGCCTTCTAAATAAGCTCTTATTCTTGATGTTGTAAAGAAAGGAAAAAGAAAAGTGCAAAAGGCATGAATTATTCTTGGAGACAGTCAGTAGAGGTTCCAGTGAGATGAATGTTACCATGTTTAAGTTAGCAAAAATGTTAATGTTCCATTTTAATAGAGGCCAAGAGGCAATGTAATTATTACTCTAGTAAGATATATTGGATATAAGGAGTATTGACTTTAGACCTCCTGATTATCATAGTCAAAGAACTCTACCTTCACATAGTGCTCCAAGATTAATATGGTCTCAAGCAACTTATAAGTTGGAAAGATTGCTTTGCTTTATTGTAGATGTTCTCAACTGTGCATACTCAAATGATGCAGCGCTAACAGATTTCCCTACTGAGGGTTTCATTTGTCACAGACCTTCAGGTAACAGATGGAAACAGTGTGGTTGGAAACTGTTGCGATCTTTCACCTAGTTATAAACTAAGAACAAATGGAAGTGCTTTTTTATTTTTTATGCTCCCATATGGAAAGGCATTGTCACTGTTTAATACTTTTGAAGCAATGGCTTTTTAACTAGACACTAGTTTCTGTACCTACTGTACAATGTTTATTCAGTGGTTTACTCAGGGGTACAAACATGGGGAAAAAAGTGTAACACTGATTTAAACCTCAACAAGAACTACGTAAAGTTTAAAACTTTAAAAAAAAAAAAACAAAAACAAAAACAAAACCTTAGAATGCTCTATTAATCTTTCCTAATGTATTGCACTAGTGCATTTTATATTTCATAGCTTCAGCTTCAGATCGTCTGCTTCAAAGTGGTACAGTACTCCATTCACCCCCAGTGTTCAGCAGCCTTTGCACTATACAGTAATGTAAACCATGGGGATATCTCTGTCTGCTAACATTAGCCGTCCAAGCAGTTTGGCATGCGAAATTAGAGGTAGTATTACTAACACCTTAAGAACAAATTGCTCTTTGGATAGTTTTTATTGTATTAACTTTGCCACTTGCTGCCTGGCTGTTCTTCAGTATTTACCCAACAGGATCTTCTCTACAAATCCTACCTGGGAGTACAAGGTGGGATTTCTCTAGTGGCAGGAAAAAACCCAAGGAGGTTTTAGTGCTGCTAATTCTACCTCTCCTTTACCAGACATGTGATGCAAAGAAAGCTTAAATGATGTACACTTATGTGCTTAAACGAGCATTCAAAACAGTCATCTTTGAAAATGCTTGTCTTCATATATGCATCTCTAGGCAGCTGTAATTGTAACACATGAATTTCGCTAGCTTACAGGAGAAAGTACTTTCTAACTTACCTGTCCCTTATTGTAAAATACCGTAGTGAGAGGTCAAATGTTAAAGAGCTTCATCAAAAATAGATATCCATAAAGTCCTATCCAAATCTTTTTTTCAGATTTCAATTCAATTAGCTCCTTTGTGATTTTTTGAAGGAAAAAGATGGGGGGTGGGTTTTCTAAACATTATTCAAAAACTGATAAGGAGGCTGAACTGGATAAGCTGATAGTTGTAAAGGTGTGAAAGCAGCCCTGGAGGATGGCTAACTTGGTAGACATTGGTCTCCAAATCATGTGATCTGGCCATCAACCAAGCACTAGGTTAAATTTGATCACATCGGCGTATGCAGTTTCAGATGTTGTTATGTCTCTGCCATCTCCCCAGAATGAAAATACAGAGGGATTTCAAAACTGACAAAAAGGCAAAACACTAAATCTCACCCCAATCACCATCATCAACAACTGCCACTGTGTACCTTCTGGAAGAGTGAATTGTGAAGACAGTAAAAATAGATCTGTCTGCAGGCATGATAGAGTGTGAGGTGTGTCTGAAAGAACAGAAAGTGCAGTTAAGGTTCTGCTTCTGAGACTGAATATTGGTATTAGCATAGCTACAAGTGAAAAGACAGACAGGTACTGCAGAAAGCTCATGTCCATCTGTCACTAGACATCACTGCAAGAGAAAGTTTTATGCCTAATCTATTTCTGCATATTATTCAGAACACTAATATATAAAAGGAAGCAGTTCTGCCCTTTGTTCTTGAAAGCTGGAAGTGGCTAAATCCTAATAGTAACAACCCTTTCTCACACTACCTCTTTTAGAGCAGCTTTCACTAGTGCAGATTTGGCTTAATGTTTTTATCTCCCAATATGAATTTTAGATTGTGCTGCCATATGCTTTTAAATGAAAGCAGAAGATGTCACAGACAGTGTATGGTTAGTAGTTTGGGGTTTTTTTATGAAGGAGTTTCTCAGTGCAGAGAAGCAATCAGTATGGTATGATGATAAAAACAAAGAAAACCCTGTGTAGGAGAACAGCTGATCATGAACAATAAGTGTGATTTCATATGGCTGTGTACTGCAAGAAACAAATCAAACTGAAATTTGTGAGTGGTAGTAATTTTTAATTTGGCAGACTGTAAGCTCAAGCAGCTACAGAGAACACACAGAGCTCCCAGTGAGCAGCACTCTCTGCAGTGCTTCCATGGTGAATCACTTAAACACAAGTATCACATCCTCAGGTTTTCCTTTATGCTGCTCTTCCTATTCAGTAAAGACAACATAATTTTAAATTACTTTATTTTTTAGTGATTAGGTAGGGGAAAGGTCCACAAATACAGGGTCTGCCTCAATACATTATTATCAAATCACTCTCATCTAATTATCCACTACCTTTTTTCTTTTTTTTTTAAGCGTTCAGTATAATTTTTTTTTTGACTGTTATTCTGACTTCCAGGATGTCGGGTTGAAGTGTCCTATTAATAGCAATGGCCTACCATACACATCATCTTTTATCGACAGCAGAAGAATGGGGTGAATGGGAAGAGACACAGGCTTGTGAAACATATGGAGCATCATTTACTGTTGCTCAGTGGTTATAAACTAGTAAGCTGTTCATTCCAGCACTTGAAAGCTCAGTTGTTTCACCTCTGTGGTTTCCTTTGAGCCTATTCAGTGCTGCCAGTGAGGACTTGTTTCAAATGCCTATCTTAAAACCTCAGCAGCAATTCCTGATACCAGAATGGGTAGTGAGAGATTGATTGCTAATTTAGTGATCACATGAAGACACCCCTGGATGCATGGAGCAGTAAGAATGTGTGATAAGGACTGTCAGGAAATGGACTTGCTTTCTGAGTGCCATATTAAACCAGTGAAGTGTCTTTGGAATGTCTTAATACCAAACTAATTTTCAAAGCATGGTGCAGCTTATCCTCCAAATGCATTAATAACAACTGTAAGACTAAAACTTTAGGCTTCAGAGGACATCAGACTCCTTGTCTTAGTGCATTTGGGCTTCCTGGTGAGCCTCTTCAGTCAAATTGTTTCGGAAAAATGTCTTAGGAAACTTAAAGTACTGCATTTTCTAACCATCATTTACTGAAAGATTTTAGTCCTTTATTGAACATCTATTTTGTTTTAATTCTCTTAACTTTTTTTTTTTTTTATTCCTAGAAAACTAGAAAGCTTAGCTTTTTTTTTAAAAAAAGCAAAACAAACAATAAAAAACACAGCTTCTAGAAGGGATATGACCAGAAGTGATTGTATCCAAAACACTTGCTCCTAATTCAGTGCTTCAATCCTCTGGTTGGATCAGTGTTCAGAGATTTAGTGTGTTAATGCCAAGCAATTTCTTCTTGAAGCAAATTGTCGGTGCTGCTGCTTTTTGGTTTTGAGCCATGCCTGTCACATGTGATTATTTGGGGTTTAACATGGATATTTTTACTGTTCACTTTATGTGTCGAATTATCAGTCATGTCTGATGTAATATCATGCACTCTCCTGTTTGACACATGCAGTATTTTTTTGTTCTGATGTGGGGGGGATCTGGGATATTGGGTTTGTGTATTAAATTTGGGGCTGGTAGATCTGCATGTGATATACCTCACAGAAGTATATATCAACAAAATAGTAAGCTAATACTACAGGCAGGCAGCCAGTTACCTCCCCTGCTATGCTGCAGCTCCATAGGTATACTTAGGATCCAATGACTGACGTTTGCTGTGGTAGTTATCTTTATTATCTGTAGTTGCTATTTTCATGGGTAAACCATTTCTAAAGGGAACCAGTAGCTGGGTCCTCTGTCATGGGACAATTGGCAAATATGCTGTGTTTCTTTGTCTTTGGTTTATGTGGGGGACCAGAGCTTTTCTCTGTTGGAAACAGAGCAGCAGCAAGCTCTGCTTGATTTTTAGGCTGCACTGAAGAGGTGCACTCAAGCTGCCTTTATCGTGTGTGTTATTTTTTTTTCCACTTTTTTTCTTTTTTTTTTTTTTTTTCCCTGTGTTTTTTAGTTTTTGGTTTTGGGTTGTTTTTGGGGTTTTTTTGAGGGGTGTCCTTTTTTTTTTCTTTTTTTTCCCCCCCTCTCTTCTATGTTCAGCTGGGTAGACATTAGGGCTGTGGTCTTTGCTGTGATCTTGTCCTCCAGGACAGTTGAATATGAATAGTTGCAAAAATGAAGCCAATTGGATGCATTGGAGGGACAAGGTGTTTAGACATCACTCTGAAAAGGCATTGAGAAATTGTGTGCTCTATTTTTAGACAAATATTACTTTGTAAATTGAGTATTTGTATGCCTACAAGTAGATAGAAATAATAGTAAAATAATTTTAAATACATAGGAAAAATGTAGCATTTAAAGAATCGGATTGCTGACAAGGCACCACATACCATAAATCTATCAAGCACTTCCCAAGTAAATAGCATCTTCTGTTCCCCCACAGACTTTGATGTGCAAATGGCACTAATGTTTTTAACACTAAAAGAAGTCCTAACTTCATGTACACATGTGCTTAAATCATCATGTACCTAGGTGCATATTGCAGAGGAATTTGGTGTGCAGTTCCCAGAGTGATTTTTTTCAGCACCCTGTACCTGAATGTATGCCTTCTGACACGCAGTTTCCCCAGGAAGAAACAGCTGCTACCTGCACTCCTCCTGACACACTACACACAGTCTGTGCTGGTGTGCATGAGGTGGTGCCCTATACAGGTGATGCTCAGAGATGTTGTCAGCAGTTTACCAGATTTGTTGTTGGCTTTTTCTTTGCCTTTTCCCTAGCAAGTCTGGAAACACAGTCTCAAACCGCAAGAGAAATTCATTCAGAAATGTTGGAATGTTTAAATTTCCTCACGCCTAGGCCTGTCTTAAATTTTTAAATATCTTCTTAGAAGCTGGAGAACAGTTTCTTCCGTAACAATTTTCTTTCTTCTCCTCCCCCATTTATATAACTCCGGATTTTCCCCGGTGTTTCTAAGATAGCCAGTGTTTGTTTCCTTTTTGCATGTTATGCAAACAAACTTCAGATGATATTGGCAGGGATCCCTGTAACTTTACAAGTTGTCCCAGGGTGCATTACATTACTTTTTCTCCATAAAAGTCTAATAACTTGTTCTGCCTTTACAACAAAATAGTCTCCAGATAACTTTTGTATTTTGGAACACAGGGACTCAGCATCCCCATGCAGGTGAGATGGTCTAATGGCAGGGTGCTGAAGGAGATGTTGGGGTTAATCCCTCTCCAGTCTCATGCTCTCCTCATGCCAGTGCTGCCCAGGTGACTTTGTGGTGACGCAGAACAGGCGACATCCTTAGTTTTTAATGTGATAGCAGAATCGCTAGGTAGGCTTTTGGACAGTCCCTGTTCTACACTTCAGTTGTTACATGAAAGCAAGCTCCAGCAGAAAGTGTATGCATAACTTTCATGAGAATTTTCAATACCTTTGCAACTCCTTTGGTCTCATATTGTGCAAAATGGAGTAAGTAAAACTTGCTCAGGGACAAAGCAAAACATTAAATGTTCCTATTTTCATTATTTGGGCTGACAAAAGTTGAAAAAATAAATAGATCAAGCAGGGCAAAGTGAAACTGCATGGTCTCACACTTTTTAGAAGTACAATAAAAAAAAAAAAAAATCCTTGAACATCACTTTGTCAATGTTTCCTTAATGTGATTCAAGACTGGCTTAGCATAAAACATTTTATGCTTCATAGCATGTCAGAAAAATTTGTAAAGTGGGGGATTGAAAAAAAACCAAAACAAACTTGTGTCTGAAATCCTACTCAAAGCTAACAGTAATCTGAATTTTGATCCTGTCGGGGTGAACAAAACAGCAGAGCTGGTGGAGTCATATAGGTCACCTGAAAAAAAAAACACAACAATATTGTAATATAATGCTGTAACTTTTAAGATATATACTGTGAAGAGGTTCAATGTTGGGGTTTTTTTAGCTCTTTTTATACCATATTTTTACAGCGTAAATAATTTGTTTGGAGATGTTTTGATGTTCTTTTTTTATAAAAAAATTAATGGACTTTTGTTTAATACTAGTGAAAATATTGTTTGCCAATTTGAAATAGTCATATATAGAAATTAATTTTGAGAATAAATCAATAAATCAAGCTGACAAAATAGTCTCTCTAACACACTAAATCTAATGTCATTTAACATATTTTTATTGCTGAATGTTACTGAAGTATTTCAGCTTCCAAATCCACTGTTAAATTTCACTATTTGAACAAAGTCTTCGCAAGGCACTTTAATGAAGCTTGTAGCATACTAAGTAAAACACTGATTTGACACAGCGTATCACCATTAAAATTTATTAGCTAAACAGTTAAACAAATGCATGCTTGAAAAAGGAAATGTGGGATCATGTTGGGGAAATAATATTCCAGGGTGGCAGATGACATTTATGACTAACAGTAAGACACCAACATTGCATATGTTTTAAACCTAGTTTGCTTGGCTGTTGTACCTCCTGTTGTATTGCTTGGGTGTCTAAAAATACGCATGTATTTAACAATTTTATCATAGCGTTGCCATGGAATTTAATAAATATATTTTCTTACGCTCTTACATGTTTTCATATTCCTTGCTTGCATGTTATTTTTAAGTAAGAGTTAAGTTCTGCTCATGCTACAGTACAAACAGAGTTATTTTAATTTTGTGCCAGAGTAAATAACCACAGGATCTGGCAAGCACTACCTTGGCTGCTTGATTGGTGGAGCGAGTAGTGACACAGATATTCTCTGAGCAGCTTTTGCTAAGTACAGCATGCTGTAGTGTATACGTACGTGTTTCACTGAAGCAGTCCTGTTGCTGCCATGTGATGTGATGATAGGAAGAAGGCCAGCTGACTTACCTGTTTCCTCCTCAGCTTATAGCTTCTAACACAGCTGGGGTTTTAAGATCTGGTTGCCCTGCAGGTTTGGGCTGAGGGCTTGCAGAGATGAACAGCTGGAGGCTCTCTGTGGT
This sequence comes from Chloroceryle aenea, assembly GCA_013399075.1. Classification (NCBI taxonomy): domain Eukaryota; kingdom Metazoa; phylum Chordata; class Aves; order Coraciiformes; family Cerylidae; genus Chloroceryle; species Chloroceryle aenea. The sequence goes on from VWZY01010106.1 coordinate 69,669, forward strand.
GGACAGGCCTGTGTGGTAGACAACCCTACTCCAGGATGAAAGATGTAGAAGCAGGAAGAAGGGATGCAGGCTGCATACGTTGGGGTTGGTGTGGGTGACATAGGACACTTTCTCAGTGTGTTTTAGTGGAATGGAGATGATCAGCTTTTATGGTGGCAGTAACATGGGCGTTACGTTTGAGGCCATTTGTGTCACAACATTTACTTGTTGCCCTAGTGACAGCAAGGATTTATTTCATGGCATCTGAACTAGGGAGTGACATGGATTTAGTGGATTTAGTAGTGTGCAAACAGACAGGTACCACATCACAGCATATCACATGAGGCCATCATTGCATGGAGGTGCTCTGCTCACTCCATCTCTTTGGAATCAATCTCAAAAGTCAGAGACAATTGCAATAGAAGATTAGTGCAGATTATTGGTATGACAGCAACAACGCAGGAGGTGTGAGCTACACCGAGTGCTAGCGAGGTGCAGGAGCAAAAATACTAAGTCCTTTAAGCAGAACTGAAGAGTAGTGCTCTGAAAACTGAAACACACGGTGCTCTGTAGATGAGGAAAGGTTTTGAGTGTTCCAAAGGTAAAATTGCATAGCGAAGCTCAACTGCTTTGGCCAGTGAAGGAACACCAGAGATGAGTCCAAAACAGGTCTCACTCCATCCGGGCCTCAGGTCTAAAGTGAAAGGATAATGGTTTTTTGCATATCTTCTGAAGATATTACAAGTTTTTCGGGTATCGTTTGCTCAAACCTTTGCAAAACCAGACTAACCATGTTAGGTTTGGTATTAAACAACAGTTCAGGAACAGCTGGGGCTCCTCTTCTATAGAAACCCACATAGTGGGTTTCTTTGCAGCAACAGCGGGTGCAGACCAGTTATCCTGGGCTGTGGTTTGCCACTGCAGAGTCGGCTGTAAGAGCAGCTGACAGCTCTGACCCTGGAAAATGCAAGGTGGGTCTGACCCCTCCATGGACACCATTGTCCCTGCCCTGGGTCATGATGCTCAGCTGTGCTTACTGGCCCTACTGTGTGTGCCTTGCCCACACACAGGGTGTGCCTACAGGGTGTGCCTGGGCTGATTTACCACCATGGCGTATTGGGGTGATGGGGTAAGGTCACAAAGCCAGTGCAGAAATCTCTTGCTGATTATATCTGGCCATGTCACACTTACAATACACAGCCACTGTAGGTGAAATACCCCAAGCCAATAGTGAGCTGGAGCTTTATATTGTGGGTGCACTTATGAGGTACTTGGGAACTACAAATACAGACACTTCTGCGAAGTAATTAAAATCACAGAAATGCATTTCATGTAGCATCATATCCATTCAAAGAAAATAAATAGTGCTACAAAATCACAACTGAGTTCAATGGTTGGGTAATGACAGCACACCATGGACTGCCCTGTTTTTTACCATCAGTATGAAGATGCATAGAGGGATTTGAACCATCCATGTTTCCTGGCACCTATCTTGACACTAGCTGTAGCATTAGCATCAAACATTTCCCCACATTTGCAATCACGGGAAGTTACTCTCAACACATAATGAAGTTTACAAAGTCTGTGTGTACAGGACATTTGTTAGTTCTTAAAAAGAACCTGTCTTTTGGTAAGAACAGTAAGTTCAAATGAAAACTGCCTAAATGTAATTTTTTTATTTCAATTTTGAATTCTGATTTGCTGAAACCAACATTAAAAGCAGTAGCAAGGATAAAAAAAAAACAAAACCAAAACCAAAACTAAACCAAACCAAACAAACAAATAAACAACCAAACAAACAA
>VWZY01010106.1:75258-88505 GCA_013399075.1 Chloroceryle aenea
ACCAGCCAAATTTCCCTACCCTGCACGAGATAGGGGCAGGTCACTGCAATCTGGGAAACCCCTAGAGCTTATAAAACGTGAGTCTTCCCTCTCCAGTAGCCAGCAGATGAGACACAGCTCAGGCTGTGTCGGGCCACCTCCACAGGGCTTCCCAAGCCAAACAAAACTTTGCTTCTCCTAGACAGAGAGCCATCAGTGTCTCCAGCATCTCTGCAAGCTGCCTATGTCTTCAATGGACAGTTTTTCTGAAGTGTGGTTTGAATGGTGTGCAGACCAAAAGTGCATATTACATACTGGCACCACCACATATTCTTTCTGTTTCTTTCTATTTCTTACAAGTGGCTATATTTGGTTTTAACCACTGCTGGTTTATCTACAAGGAGCACAAGATCTTTTACCTATGTGATCGGGGTGTTTCTTTCAGTGTGCATAAGAGAAGCTGGGGTATCCTTGGCAGTTATTTGCATGTGTGCACTATCTATTATTTTTTCCACTTAAGCCTGCAGCTGCTCATGGCCAGCTATACATGGAATGAGTCTCAGGAACGTGTTTTAGATCCCAGGGATCCAGGAGCACCCCAGGCACAGTAAAAATGCAGAAGAAACCTCTTCTCCACTGTTTTTCCACATCAGGTCCTTTTAAGTCAAGGACATTCAGAGGTGTTTGTGCTGCCAAGGATATTTGTGCTCCTCTGCCAGCATGTGGTGAGCTGTCGGGTGCCACATTGCACGGTGGCATCCCTCTGATGATTCACTGATTTGCTTCAAATAAGGAGTTAAGGAAGAAAAATCTCCAAACTATGAAATTCTGGACCATTTCCTTAGTGTCTCAACAGCACTNCTCTTGAACATCTCTTTTCTCATTTTTCACTATAAAAAAAAAATAAAATATGTGATTTTTAATACCACAGTAGCAAGCATTTACTCTTTTTTTTTTACCTAATATTTTAATCTGTTTAAGACAGAAAAGCTTCATAATGTACAATTTTAAACTGTCAAAATTTACAAAACAAAAAGAGTATGATTTAAAACTGGTCATAACTCACAAATATCCCCATTAAAGCTGTGTAATACAGACATTAAGACTTGCATATAACAAATTTAAACCATGTCTGCTATTTTCAGGACAGTGTGCAAAGAGCTAATTGTATAGTATGCCTAAATATTAGAAGTTATACCATGTAAGCAGGTTTGCTTCTGCTATAAAAATATACAAGTATAAAATTACTTCTACAAAATTGGATCATTGATTTTGTTGCTTGTAATTAAAAAGTCGACTTTAAGAACTTTCCTCCTCAACAAACAACAATATTTTTAAGCCAGTCACTGTAGCTGTTATTTACACAAGATGAAACATAATTTAGCTAAATCAGAGAGTGGTAAGGAGAACTGCTTGTTCCAGGATATACATTTGAATGCATGGATACACTGCCTGATGGTGTGTTTGCTGAACAGCACAGTCATTGTACCACTACAGGGTGGGATGAATGAAAATGTTTCAAGAATGCTTTCTCTGATATTACAGAAGATAACCTATAGACAGCAACACAGCCACTGAGCTACCCGTAACACCACACATTTCTTTGCCTTTTGCACCAATGCACAACCTTTAGCAATCACTAAACATTTAAAGGGTAGAGGGGACAGTTCCTACACAAAATTCTCAGTTTAATCAGGAAAGGAGAGGAAAAGAGAGGAAAGAAGAGGGGAAAATATTTTTTTTTTTCTTCGGGTTTCCCTTTGGCTCTGTCACCTTCCCAGATGGTGAACACAGACTGGTTGTAGAGTGCTACTGGCAGCCAGCTCACACTCAGCCACACATGCAAGCACATGACAGGTCCTCAGCACCGGGATTCCTCTCTTGTCACTTGGCCCCACACGTGTTGATGTTCTTCCCATCAGCGGCATCCTCCACGAGTGAGATGTGGTAGTCGGTTGAAAGCGTGAGGTGGGAGATGCAGCCCACCAGGCCCCGCATGTACTGTCTGTTCATGTGCAGGGCTATTTCCTTCATGCCACCTGGGGGAAAGTCAGCCATGAGAAACTCTTCACTGACATGGGTGTCTGCTCCTGCTTGTGGACTGCATGCACAGGAATACCATTAGCCTTCCTAATGCACGTCAGAAGTGAATTTTAATCTGCAGGTTGCTATGTGGTATTTTTAAACACATCTTTAAAGCACTTGAAAGTACAGAGGGGATAAGCAGGAAATAATAAATTAGGATAGTAATTATTTATTGAAAAAATTGTAGCTTCAGTAAGGGCCAAATAAGCTTGTGCCCACACTCCCACTAAGAGATGGGGTTTGCAGCTGCCACTTGTTATTTCTCTATGTACCTGCCCGGGCTACCACAGTGCAGTCCATGGTGTTGGTGTCTTCTCATACCAGTCCACCCCAGACCACACACAGAGGCCTCCCCCAAAAAACAGGCCATGGAGAACTACAGGTTGCCACATGAAGCCTTCACCTTGAGCTAGACAGACATGAGATTCCCTACCTTGCAGATGACCTCACAAACACAAGAATGCACCTGAGCCCAGATGTGACCAGCGAGCACTCACCTACATAGAGATCTCCGTTGATGTTTAACTGTCTCATCTTCCCAGGGGATTTACCTGTCCTGGCACCATAATCATCCACAGTTACTTTGCCAGACTGTCCATCCCTGAAGTGAAAAACAAACTGCATACAGTCTACAACCAGTCAGGAGGAGGACCAACAGCATCTCCTCCTCACTAAGAGACCAGGGTGACTCAGTGCTCAGCAGGGTTCACAGGAAAGGCTTGGTACTGCTGCTGGGGAGGCCCACAGACATCACTGTGCTACAACAATCCAGAGCCTTGAGGCAAGGTTTTTTTTCAGGGACTACGATGTCCCTTTCATGGACCTGCAAAGGGTGTGGGACACATTTGTGGAGCAGTAAAAAATAACTGGGAAAGAAGTAAATTGTACAGCTGGGGGAGAGGGGAGTATGGACAGGTTCTGATATGTTAAAAAACAGACATAATACAAAAAGTAAACAACAGAAGCTTCAACATAATGGAATAGGCAAGTTAAGGTAAAACATACAAGCAGTTTTGCTTCTTACTAAAGCTTTTAGGTCACCTATGTGTTATATATAGTCAATATCTTCACTGAAAAGAGCCACTTCATGGGCTCCTCTTCTCACTGAACTTGGTACAAGTTGTGCTCATGTCAGCCTGCAATTTCCAGGGAACCAGCTTCTTACGAAGAGGGATCTGTGCTTACTCTTTTCAACACACTTGCCTCACATGAAGCAATCAGTTATAAATAGGAGTTACATACACACTGCAAGATGTCTGCACCTCCTCCAAATAGAAAAAGTAGGCATACACTGTCCATGCTGCAGTGCTTGTGCCAGCCCACAAGATGCTCACTAGAGAATTTCAAAATGCAGACATTAAAGAAGAATACTCTTAATCCAAATGGTATGGGTTTAATAGAATGTCTGTCACAGCCCAGAATAGCCCTGTGTGATTTTGGCAGCCTGCCTTGAGCTGTGCTGAACTGTCACTGTCACTTCTAATGCAAAAATCTTTGTGTCCATCTTCCTGAAACAGACAAGTTGCTAACTGTTCAACTCGTAAACAATGTGAGAGCGTTTTGTGCAGTGATTCACATCTGAACAACATCCAGACACACCAGCCAACACCCTGAATTGCAGGTTGGATCTGGAATACATCCTAGATGAAGCATGGCCACTTACCGAACAGCCTTGACTCTGTGCCACCGGCCATCACTGAAAGAGCCATTCACCATGATGGAAGCAATGCCACTGCCCAAATTGTAGCTACAATTATAAAAAAAAAAAAAAGAAAAGTGTTACTGCCTCCCTTGCAAAGACCACCTGCCTGCTAAATTGCACAAACTTTCTTACTCTGTGCTCCACCTGCTCAGCCCTCATGATCTCCTTTTATGGCTCAAATTCTTGAGGGACCCAGTGGAGTACTTTGGAAGCCCAGTAGCAACACACTTATTTTGCAAAGCTAGGCTCATGGAGCAACAGAGAGACTCCTGCCTACTCAGGTCAGAGTGAGTACCAAGACCACCATCCCCATGGCAGCAAGAAGGGGGCCTCTCCATGGAGATTCCTGCCTGAATCTGGAGGTTATGAAGGTCACTAACCTACAGACCTTTGGTCTAATGGCAGANNGGTCTGATTGCAGAGAAAAGTGGTAGGTTGCAAATACAGTTAATATATACATTTTTACAAAAGGAAATAAGCATGCCACCTACAGCAGATCTACAAATCATTTGAATTGTAGGGAAGTTTGAGAACTGTGTTAGAATGGTTAAAGTCTAAGAAATAAACAGAGAAATAATCATAAAGTTGCCTGATTCAGTTGCCACTCTGATTATTTCTTTGTGTGTGCTGCTAGTGCAGTTACTCAACAGACATAACATCCCTATGATGTTTACACTTCAGGCATCTTAAGTTCTGTGTCTCAGAAATTTGTGTCAACCTTCACAAAGGGGAAGTAGGTGCTACAGCACAGTGAGTTATTGGGTGCTCAGCTGCCTAAATAAGCAGTGATTTATGATCACTAATAATGAATTAGCCTGAGCCAGCTGCTGCTGGCCTTCAGCCTGTACCAAGCTAAGGAGCTTAAGTCCAACACCACTATCTCTTCAAAAAAGGCTGGACATGGAATTAAGTTCACAGCCAGGGTTAGGGACTTCAGAAGAGCACACTGAGTTGTGAACTGATGAGGGCAAAATGGTTGTCCTAAATTTGACTCTCCCCAGTGGTTTAAGTGAGTCTCAAGCAAGCATCTCCTTTTACTTAGGGTACAAATATCAGTATAGGTCAAGAGCTACGGAAGGATTTGTGTGTTCAGGACAGTATCTAAATTTTAGACCTCTGGTTACAAGAATCAGATGAATATCTGTAATGAATGGGGATCCCCTATAACAGGGATATATCTTTCTGCAGAAGCAGGGAGTAACAGAAAGGATTTAAAGCACCAATTACACTGTACAGGGAACCTAGAAAATGGTGAAGAAAAGCTATGTTTTTAATTTCAAACCAGACCACAATAGAGATATTTAATTTTGGGCTGCAGAAAAATACTTCTGATTGATTCATTCTCCTGATACTCTCCTGGTCCTAACTCTGAAAAGGTGGAAAAGTTGCAAGTTTCTGAAAAAAGATCCTTTTTTTTTTTTTTTTTTCTGCATTTGTCCTTTCACCATCTTTTTTGTTGCTTCATTTTAGTATGCAGTGATTGTTTATGAGAGTTTTAAATTGGGATTTTAATTCTTCACCTTCCTAAGTGCATGTGGAAGGTACAAATAGTTCAATAAAATTAATCTGTTTCTATATAAAACCTTTGTGTATTTTCATCTCTGGGGGATAGGAACAATCCTAATAAAAATGCACTGTGCCTAAAAAACATACAGAATAGAGTGTCCACTTCATACATGTTGTGAAAATACAGAGTCTCCCTCAGACATTTAAAAAATGCATAATTTCTGTAGAGTCTGTTCCTTGTTTATAAAGCAGTGAGGAAGCTAAGAGCTTTTGCAAAGTTAGCCACAGAAAATCACATGCAAAAAAGCTTAAGAGAAATTCATTTAAATGGAAATGTGCAACTTGTCTATGGGCCCATGGTATCAAACAGCATCCAGACACATCAAGTAAGATATAGCTTCAAGTTAAATTAAATTATTAACAAAATCTTTGCCATTTAGTCAACAGTGTTCTACAACAATCCATAATGATGGCATCTGTAGTTTGACGTTTCAGTGTTTGTCTTAGACAACCCATAAGGACATCATGAGGAAAGACAGGGCTTTTGTAAGGCAGGAGTCCCAGAAAAGCACCGCGCAAAAAGTTGCAGAGTCTGCCTAAATGCCTGTAAGGGAGAAAGCAATTCCGAGGAGAGAACACAAGTTCAGCCCAGCATTTCCCAATACTCTCCAGTTTCAGCTTTTTGACAACAATATTATTTCTTTCTTCACTAACTGTTGACAGTAACGAAGCACGGTGACAGCTGGTTTTGTATCACAGGGATGGGTATTTAGGGGTTTGAAAAGGTGGGGGTCCTACTCCCATATGTACTCTTTGGTGAAGAGTGAGCCTGCAGTGAGCACGGAGTCAGCAGTTATTTCTTCACCTCTGCCCTCTCTGCAAACCCTCTATCTGTTCTGCTAAACTGAGCTGTCAAGTGCTTCAAGAGGCATGAGGGAGGTTACTAACAGTACTCATACCTTCATAAACCAACTTTTAGAAAGTCACATTAAAAAATGGATGGTTTAAAACTTGCAGGCTTACAGCACATTACCTCTTCAACTCACATCCTTTCCCGGACAACGACAGGACCCATCACTGTACAAAAACTTGAGGATGTAATTGACTCTCACTATACCAAAGGACATACTGGACCCACTCCTGTTTAACATTTTTATCAACGATCTTGATGAGGGGATTGAATGCATCCTCAGTAAGTTCACAGATGACACCAAGCTGGGAGGGTGTGTTGATGTGCTGAAGGCTCTACAGAGGGACCTAGACAGATTGGATCGATGTGCCAAGGCTAATTGTATGAGTTTCAATAAGGTCAAACTGTCGGTTCCTGCATTTCGGGCACAACAACCCCAGGAAACACTACAGGCTTAGGGAAGAGTGGTGGAAAGCTGCCTAGCAGAAAGGGACCTGGGAGTTTTGGTCAACAGCCAGCCGAATATGAGCCAGCAGTGTGCCCAGGTAGCCAAGAAGGCCAACAGCACCCTGGCTTGGATCAGAAAGAGTGTGACTAGCAGGACTAGGGAAGCAATCCTGCCCCTGTACTCAGCACTGGCGAGGCATCACCTCAAGTACTGTGTTCAGTTTTGGGCATCTCAATACAGAAAGGACATTGAGGCACTAGAGCAGGTCCAAAGGAGGGCAATAAGGCTGGTGAAGGGTTTGGAAAACATACCCTATGAGGAGCAACTGAGGGAGCCGGGGCTGTTTAGTCTGGGAAAGGGGAGGCCGAGGAGAGACCTTATTGGTCTCTACAAATACCCGAAAGGAGATTTTAGCAACAGAGGGGTTGGTCTCTTCTCAGTGGTGACAGGTGCAGAACAAGGGAAAATGGCCTTGAATAGTGTCAGGGAAGGTTTAGGTTGGATATCAGGAAAAACATCTTTACAGAACGGGTTGTTAAGCACTGTAACAACCTCCCCAGGAAAGTGGTTGAGTCACCATCCCTGAATGCATTAAAAAGTCGTTTGGATGTGGTGCTCGGAGAGATGGTTTAGTGGTAGGTAACAACATGGTAGGTTGTTAGAGTTAGGGTAGTAGGTTTAGGTTCAGGTTGGACTTGATGATCTTGAAGGTCTTTTCCAACCTGAGCAATTAATTCTATGATTCTGTGTGACAAGTGCACTAGGCATTCTTTAATGCCTTGAGTGTACTGCCTATAAAAGAAGTAAGGGAGAGAAAGTTTACCTGAATAGTATTGCTCCTTCTTGAAGACCTAGAGAAATGAAATCACTGTTACGTCGCATGGGACTGTCTCCCCTCCACATGAGAAGACCTTCCTTCATTGTGGTTTTAAACCTCATGAATACATTTGTTCTTGATCCTGATACCCTGTTTAATGTAGAAGAAGAAAATAATAGTAAAATACTGAACTCAGACAGCCTTCTTTCAAAAAAAAAAAAAANTTCAAAAAAAAAAAAAAAAAGATAAAAGATGATGCAGTATTTCTTCTCCACTGGTATTGTGGGTTACTGTTTTTCAGTTCACCTATATGCTGATGTGTGAGGGGCTGGCTCACATCCCCACTGATCCCAAACACAATAGCTATTGGGCTACTCCACACAAATAAGAGAAAATCCTTTTTTTCTCCCCAAGCCTAGTATGAAATCCAGTCCAACAAGCAAAGAGAACATGCAGTAGATTTGGTGCGCTCAGAAACCAGTGGAGGAAGCATAAGAAGGACAAATCAGAAAGTCCTGCTAGGTAAGAGGTACCAAGCTGCAGGTGAGGACCTTTGTGAAGCCTTCTCTAGCCAGTGGCTGAAATACAGGCCGATGGAATCATTTGTTGAAACCCACAATTTGCTGGAATTTGGGCATCTTCTAGGGATACAGAGCAGACAGAAAGAAGTTTGAGGATCTGAATTTTAGGCTAAAGCAAGATCTAAAATCATCAGTCTCTTTACAGATACAGGCTCTGTATGTCTGTTCTCTCAGAAAGCACATACTAGTCATTTACAGGTTGCAAGATGCTCAGATAGTAAAACAAATTCAGCCATAAGCACATGCATAGAAAATGGTTTATTTTTCCTGAAATTTAGAAATATGACAAAGACAGCTTAAAATACTTAAATATACCACAACCCTACTACATGAAACTCTTAGCATTATAATGGTTAACAAATAGAATATTTATATTCAGGGCAGACACATTACCTTTTTAGGATATCTGGATTGTCATATGTGAGGTAACTGCGACCAATAAATTGTGGGATTTCAATTGTCTCTGTAATTGCTGAAAAATAAATAAAAAAGCAAAAATCTGTGTCATCTGACATGGAAATGGAAGGAAAAAAAAAAAAGAGAGAAAATACTGTTTTATAGATTTACTCATGCATTGGCAGGTACCTGCTGGTGGCACAGAACTGAGCTGGACTCCTGTTGTTTTACTAAAAGGCACCACCAGTTCATACCTAAATGTAGTGGCAGTAGTGAAAATAGTTTAAACTGTTGACAGTCCCTCTACTTACAGCCATTATGACATGGGCCTAATGTACTGATACACCATACATCTTAGTGCAGGAAAACACTAAGTATTGACAACATATTTCAAATATTATTTTTGTCTGTTTTCACATTTCTTGATTCTCCATGTGGTTCAAGCCATCCTCCTATCAAAGCTTATGCATTCAACATCCTTCGCTCTTAGTCTACAAAAGTCCTACTTGGCTCCTAATAGAGAACCATGTACACAGAGTGCATGCTGGTACCTCTCACCCCTGCAAAGTGAGGATGGGAGGCAGCATAGGCAACCTCTGTGTGTGAGTTTGAACAGAGCAGCTGCTGCCCGCTCAAGTATCAACTCTGGGGTGCAGTGAAGGCAAAGGCTATCTTCAGGGAGGACATCCAGGGTGCCCTAATCACTTTGGAACTATTGAAACAAGTCAGACTACACTAAAGGTTGCATGACAGAGGCTGCAAAGCCTCTTGATGCATACAGTCAACATGCTGTAATGCTTGCCTTGGAGGGTGTTTTTCTCAGAGCTCACTGGTGTCCTACACGGAGAATCTCCCATTTCTCCAGGGACAGCACCTAAATATATAGCTGTGGTGTACAGCCACTGGGACAGCAGCACACACTGCAACCAGAACTGGAGCTGGTGTACGCTGTCCATGGAGAAGACTTTGGAGAAGTTAACTCAAATGTGTGATATAAATCTCTGAACACCCCTGATACACAGGCTTTGGTATCCTATGAGCACTGGTCTGAACAGATTTTGAGTGAACATCCTACAGGTTACTGCTGATCTCTCATGACTGTTTCCTGCATTAATATAAACCAGTTTTATAAATTTCTTAAAATAGCTACCTTCATCTTATTTTCTTCCTGAGAAATAATCCCTTTGACCCACAGCTAATCCCATCTATATAAATTTCAAGCTTTTCAGGGCATGGATGCCTGCTTTCTTTATGCAATGCAGAGGCTGTCTGGGATTTAAGAGCTCACTGTAACACAGATATGCAACAATTGGTGTAGTCTGGCAGCCAACAACAGCAATATGAAATATAGCTTTAAGTGCCAAGACTGAGAATTTCAGATAGTGACAAACGTCTGTTTTCATCCATAGTGTTGTCTTGGTAGAAATCAGGAAAGCTGCCTAATGTGTATAAAGATACCACCACAGGCAGTACACAGTTTGCAGCCTGCTAGCATCATTACAAGATTGCAAAAGATGTGTTTGTTACAGTCGGCCAGACGTTTCTCACCAGGTCTGATGCTTTTAGCACTGGGCTGTCTCTGACCATGGTGGATGGCAGCAGAGCATGAAAGGAGCCTTTCTTCCCCTGTCATGTCCTGCACCGGCGCTAGAGCCTTGCTGCTCTTGCTTTCATCATAGGGAGGGGCCTGCCTGTGCCATGCAGCAGCCTTTGCCCTTGATCGAGAACTCTGATTTAATCTATAGAGCTTGATGGGCATTTATCTCTGCTTCCTTTTCTGTATGATCAATGCCTGCAGCACTGATTTTGACTGCAGAAAACCAAGTAAATATTAGCAGTACCCTTGACACATGCAGGGTTTTTGAAAATGGAAATGAATAGGACCAGTAAGGAGGTCTAGGATGAAATATCTTCACTCTCTTCTCATCATGATTTGGCAGAGAGTCACCAAAGCTCTCATGGCAAGTGGGAGTGAGCTCAGAACAGCAAGGCAGCCTGAAGCAGTATCTACTCCTACAAAGCAGTCATCTGGCTGCCTGCCCCTGATGCTTTGTACATACAGGGCACAGCTCTACAGCCACTGGTCTGCACTTGGAAGGTGCTTTGGATGCATTTTAAAATATCAACAACACGATATTTAAGGAAATACTATATAACTCCAGAAAATATTTTGGCTTATTGACGGAAGCTTGCCAGTCTTAATGGAAATCCAGCATCCAGCTTGCTGGAGCAGACACAGATGCACAATGACAGAGCAGTTTTCACATCATTTGCAGTACTTACTGTTTAGGCAGTAACTTCCACACTCTGCAGTGAGTCAGCACAAAACAAAACAAAACAAGAACACTCATTTTATTTTTCTGTAGCATAAAAGTCTCCCTTCATCCAATTTCATGCCCACCGTTTGACAAATGTGATCCCTGCTTCCCATTTGCAGTGAAAGAAAACTACAATCACTCATTATTGTTTTGCCTCAAGTAATTTTTTATATTTGACTGTTCAAAACCCACAGAAGTGCAGACAGGTAGGACCAACAGCAAACCCCTCTGACTGTCCCTAGTTTTCAAATCCCAGTCACTCGTCATGGTTTACTCAGGGAACAGCAACAGTTTGTCGTTCTACTCCATCTCACAATTAAATATAAAAATATGCTCCCTGAAGCTTGGACAAAAGATATAAAAACCAGCAATGCTAGCAGAAACTCTATTGAATCCTTGACAAATGCTCCACTATGGTATGAATCAATATCTCATACACCTCATAACAGCATTATTTAAGTTATTTCATAAGTGGCACATAATATTTTGGAGAATGAGGTGCAGACCCTCACAAGCACTTTGTTTTTTTTCAGGCCGTGGGGTTACAGCAGCCCATCAGCAAGCAGGATGGAGACTGCACCTTCAGCCTCTCGTGAAGCAGGTGAGTGCACTAACCAAAACCTCACGCTGAAAGAGAAGTAGACACACATGTGCATCATTCCTTAGCTGTGTCTATACTCATTAAGGAGACACAAGAAGGAATTATTTTAAGAAATCTGCTTCAAGTTCTTTAAGGGTATTGTAAAGGTTCAGGAAGTACATCCATGCTCTGCACATCTATCAGCAACAACTTGTATTTTTGGTAGCAGCTGAGGCTGCATAAATGCAGGGGGTTTGAAAGACACCTGAACTGCAGCCACAGGCATCAGGAACAGAAGAAAGGTGACTGGTGCTTTTGAACACTCTTAAACATGAATTGAGATTGGATTCCTATAGGAAGCAAAACCCAGGATCCAGCCTAAGCCAAAGGCACAAGGCACTTCTGACTGTCTCTGAAAGCCTAGATGCCTATTCAGGTTATGACAAAGTGGAGTGTGGTGGCACACCAGCTGAGTGAGCAGTAGTGCTGCCCATGCCACTGGGAAGGTGCAGCGGTGGCCAGCATGGCACTCTGTTCTCAGGGCTTAGCAGAGGTCAGAATCAGGCAAGTGGTGAGGAGATGTGGCCTGAGCAAAGCACAGGAGATCACTGAACAGGCAGGCTGTCACATTTCCAAGCTGCAGAGCATTCACTTGCCTTGCCTCCCTCTGGAGACCTCAGTACTGCTGCAGATACCATCTTGAAGTCAGTAGCTTAGCACCCTACACAAAGCTAGAAAGACAAAATTGCAATGCTCCCTTCTCCCCACAAAGAAACCAGGAGAAATGACGTTGCTCTAGCTATTAGTTAGACCACAACAAGGTAAGCAAAGGGGTTTCTTGCATTGTATTTTAATAAAATGTTTTTCTTCTAAGATATTGTCTTTTTTTTGAAGAATAGGTCAATCCATTAATCACAATTTAACCAAACCCACTACTTCGTTTGCAAGAGATTAAGGATTGGGTGAAACCAACAATGTCACTCAGCTCCTCTGAACTGCGTTTGTTATATTACAAAACCTTCTCTTAGAATTTTTCAAGCTCAAGCCTGACAGAAGGGAAACATCTCCATCTAGTGGAGTAACCTAAAGCACAAGTCTTTAAATACTTCATCCAGTCCTAACACTCTCCTGAATCTAAGGTTTGAGCTATTACAGTTGCTCTATTCTTCTGGAAGGAAGAATGACAAGCATATGGGCAGGTTCTCCTCCTTGGTAGTCTCCATTTCCATATCTAGGTAAGGTTTGTGCAGATGATGAAATTACCATTAGAGTAATCAGTGTCTGAAAAAGGACTAGACCTTTCTACGTATGAGAACAGCATTTGTTGTGAGCCCTAGGGAGGATAAAAATACAAGGGTTATGATGGTCATGCTTCAGAATGTAACATAATCACTGGCTGGAGGACATTGGTAGGAAATCCCCCTTTGTACAGCACTGCATAATTAAGGAAGTCTATGAAGCGTTCAGTGTTGTTCAACAACAAGCAACCAGATAACTATGCTGCTATCTATGGATCATAGCTCTGTGCTGGGATAACAGTTACCATGTTCCTAACAAAACAATTTTTTCCTGGGTATATGGAAAGTGCAAGGGTGTAAAGAGAGCTCTAGCCTCCAGGGTTTCTATTCCAAGGGATGTCTACAAAGGTAGTTGTAGGTGCTAAATCTCTCTTATTTCTGTGATCATCTCTGTTCCTTTGGATAGAAATGCAGACATTGTTACCTTTTTGGCAGTGTTTGCCATCGAAGCCCAGAGGACAGTCACATTCATAACTGTCCTTCTTGGGAACACAGGTGCCTCCATTTGCACATGGTGAGCTCACACAGGGGTGGGCAGCGTTCACTAGGTTGACGGCAAAAGTGAAATCCCGTTTCACATCAATTGCTCGATCATTCAAGATAATCTATGTATTAAAAAAAAAAAAA
>VWZY01010109.1:0-22805 GCA_013399075.1 Chloroceryle aenea
TCTATGATTCTATGTTTCCAGCTATGCCACCCCCCTATTATCCAAAGCCAGTATAGCTTGGGCTGCTGAAATGCCAGGTGTCAACTTTCACTGCCATCATCTGAGCAAGAGCTGAAAGATGGTTCCCACCTGTTAGAGACGTACAGGATTGTGCTCCCAAAGTCTAGGGCAACAGGAGGGATTGCTCATATGGTTGATCTGCAGGGGAATAGGGGGAAAGTATCTTGAGGAGGATGATGCTCAGGAGACCTCTGGAGCATTTCAAATGGAGTGTTTAAGCTCTCATCAACCGATGTTGGAGATTTTACACAAATGTGCCTTTATAGACATAATTTTTAAATTGTTTTATTTTTTACAGTGGGTAGAATGAATGCAGATTTTAGCTTGTGTGAGGAAATGTAAGAGTCTGATGACCAAACCTGTGCTTAACAAGAGGAAATGCTTTGTCTGTGCTGATTTCTTTAGCCACAAGACCCTGTTAACCTTTAGTCCCCAAGCTTGCTCCTTCGTTTCATCTTCCATAACCTCTCTTGCCAGCATTTTGTTCCATCAGACAATCTCCTGAATAGCTAGGCCCCCTATTCTCCTTTTCTTCTCCCAGGGTTACTTGTGGGTCGGTTTGTTTTGGTGTTTTTTTTGTGGTGGGTGGTTTAGTGCTCTTTTTTGTTTTATTTTGTTTGTTTGTTTGTTTGTGTTTTTGTGTGTGTTTCTGTGTTGTTCCCCCCACCGCGGTTCTATTCTTCACTGAAGTGTGTGCTTTTCCCTCCTCTGTATTCTTCACCTGACCATACTTCTGTCTTCTGCTTATTTCTCATGTTCCTTATGCAGGCATTAACACCTTTCTCATTACTCTGAGTCTCCCTTGTCCTGACAAATCTGATGCATCTGCCCAGGGCGCACCTGCCTCCATGCAGCTGAAAATCTGGTAGGAGGATGTTCTGTGTCACTCATAAGTTATCCCTTCCTTTCCCCTCTCTTCTTTAGGTCAGCTTTATAACTTGATTTTACTTGTTGTCCAGTCAGTGAAGAAATACCATCTGGTTCACTGGGTTCAGAGGTGAAGTCCTGATAGTGTTGGAAACTAAACTCTTGCTGAATTTCACCTCTGCTCTCTCCTTTCTGTCATACCACGTGGTGCTGCTCTGTGCTTTTAAAAAGCAGCTTTATGCCCTGTTCTTCTTTGGAAGAAAAGAGGGAGAAATATCTTGATCCTTACCGGCTAATTGCTCTGTAGGGCTTGGGTGTTGTGTTTTTAAAAATATCTTATTTCCTTACCCCTAACTGCTTGATAGTCCAGACCTTGGTACATGGAAAGGTACTGTTCAAACTAGAAATGCTGACTGGTGTATAAGCAAAAAAGGAAGCATCTGTTTAGTTTTCTACCTGCCTCTGTAAAAAAAAAAAGAAGAAACCTGGGGTGTATGACAGTTCTGATCAACCTTTTATAGCTGGTAGATTGGTCTGTCCCCTAAGATTTCTTCTTGCTTCTCCACAGGAGATGTTCTGTGTCTCGTTGAAGGTTCACATCATCTCACTAGTAGCAAAGTGTGGGGTACGCTGCTGTGACCCTTGTCAGGTCCTGAAGCTGCTGCATAAAAAGCATAAGGCTGCCCAAAGCGAGAACACCGATACAAGTTTTCTAGATGCCTGCAAGGGTGTTTCTTTTCCCTTTAAGGAATAATTAAAAAAAAAATTGTGACATTTTAGAAGGCCATTTGCTAAGCTCTGCATGTTCTGTGTATTTTAGTGTGTGAACAAATTAGATTATGAAAGGTAATGTATTAGTGATTTGACAGTAATGTGGAATCTTGGAAGCATTAATTGCTAATGCATGTTTCATAATTTCAGCTAAATGATCTCAGTCAAAATGCAAGAGAGGCAGTTGAAAAATTCCTTGAGACTGTACTGAAACCTGGTACTGTAATGCAGATTACTTTGATTTACTGCAAAATACTGCAGAGCAGTAGGAAATGTTCATGGCAGCTGTGTTTAACAGTTACAGTAGAGATGTGTGATGAAATGGTATATTCATGTATGCATTTATCCTGCAAATATAAGCCTCATTCTTAATCTTCAGGTTACATATTAAACAAACAAACAAACTGTAGGTTACAACATTCTGTTCTTATAATTTATTAACAAAAATATTTAGAGACCCTAACTGGTCTAATATTTAGAGACCCTAACTGGGCCCCTGGATTCTCCTGGCTGTACAGACACATAATAAAAGACAATGCTCGCCCTGTAGAAGAGAATTGGAAGACCATAATCACACCCATGGGATTGTGTCCATCCCATTCCCCCCCACCCAGGTATCCACCAGTTTAGCTGTTTGTCCCATTGCCTCAGATCATTACTGTAAGACTGGTGGCCAAGGGAAGGGTGATGCCTGTGTGGGACCATATGGAAACCTCCCAAGTTCAAAACTAATGTCCTGGACCCAACCTGTAGTCACTTGGAAGGTAGCCCACTGTCTGTGCCTGTAGTACTCCAGAATTAGTGGGCAGATGCTTTTTGGTGGAACCACAGGCTGAGGCATTCATCAGAGTAGCAGTCTGTCCTCTATGTGGCAGGAACATGGGTGGCAGTAATGAGTAAACCTCTGCTTCTGGGTGATTCCTTCCAGTAGGTGGGAGTGGAGGGATGAGGGTGTTCAAGTTACAACTCTTGTAACTTGCAGTGGGTTCATTTTTATCAAGGGTGTTACTTGCTTTCATATTTTCATTTAAACCTGCTAAAAGCCAGGGTGGCAGCTGTGTTCTGCTCTGTCTCAGTGACACAATGACCTGTCTGTGATGGCAGGTTGTGCACACCTTCAGCTCTTTTCTTCCTTGTGGGACTTGATCAACAGAGAGAGTTGACTGTGGTGCCATTTAACTAGGCATAGTTAGGTTTCAGAGCTGACACACCAGCAAAATGAATTCACCCCTGTCCCACAACTCCTGGTGGACTTCAACTCTCAGAATCACAGAATCACAGAACTATCGAGGCTGGAAAGACCTCAGAGATCAAATCCAGCCTATGACCCAGCACCACACCATCAGCTAAATCCTGCCACTAAGTGCAGCATCCAGTTTTTCCTTAAACACCTCCAGGGACAGTGACTCCACCACCTCCCTAGGCAGTCCATTCCAGGGTTCTATCCCCCTTTCCCTGAGGAAGTGCTTCCTGACATCCAACCTAAATCTCCTCTGGCACAGCCTCAGTGCCCTCTCATCCTGTCACTGGTTCTCTGGGAGAAGAGCCTGGTCCCCACCTGACTACAGCTTCCCTTCAGGTCGTTGTAGAGAGTGATGAGGTCCCCCCTGAGTCTCCTCCAGGCTGAACAACCCCAGCNGTTGTTGGCGGGGTCTGAGACCCTGGTTGTCTTGTACATGCCAACTGATGGCACTCAGGATGAGTCAGGGTCCTGGGGGTCCATCCTGTCTGTAAAGGTAGTCATGGGTGTTCTTAAGCTGTTTGTCTTTGCAGTCAAGGGTCCAAAAAGATGTATTTCAATCAAAGTGGAAGCTTTTTATTTTTGTTTTTTCCAGCTCTCATATCTTAGCTACTGTGCAAAAAGGCACTTGCTTACCGAGCCATCCCCAGGCTGTGGTGTTCACCTTCAACATGAAACGTTATCAGCTTTCAGCCAATGAATCCTGCATTGTGCATGGATTAAGTATCTCTTAAAGCCGGTTCTGTTGATAACTGACTCCACCGTTAGTTAAGAATTGGTGCTTCCACAGTGCAGCATTTCTTCAAGTAATCCTCTTTCTGCTGAGTAATCCTGGTGACCTCGAGGAGACTTCATTCCTGCCTCTTCTGCCTGGTGTCTAGTGTATGAAGTAAAGTCTATTTAAGAGAGTAAAGGTGAGAGGACTGGGCTCCATTCCAATGGCAGCAATACTGGCTGTGAAATGTTCATACCTGGCTCCCCTTTCATCAGAAACCATAGAGTACAGCTGTTTAATTCATATTAAGTAATGGAGAAGCATAAAAAAAGAAATTTCCCTATTGAAATTATTTTACTCAGAGTGAGGAAAACCAAGACAAGCCCTCATAAAACCAGAATTCTCTTCAAATCCAGAAAATATTGCACATTGTGTTAAAACTACCATGATTACTGCGTGACACTTCTACCTGGTTGTGAACTCCAGAGGGCCTGTATTTTCCAAATGAATTACAAAAGCCCAGTAAATAAATGAGATGGCTACTGTTGATAAAGAAATTTCAGCAGAAGTTCTGTGGAATCTAATTTCACGACAGTGCTAGAAAACTGATGAGTTTCTCTGTGTAAAACCCGTGAAAGGACTCAGTGGGTTCTTTACGTCTGCCCAGAAAGAGCTTTTCAGGCCTGCCCATGAAATCAGGATTGTTCCAGTGACTTCCATAAATGTCTCTCTGTATCACTGTCTCTTTTGACTAGTACGGCTGAGTCTTCCAGAAGTGACAGAATGTTTCATTCTCCTTTTTCAAGTGGATGGTGCTTAAAAGAAAAAGAATCTCTCTGCATTTGAGCTAAATTACATACACTTCTCTGTGTCTGTGGTGGATGCAAAGAGAGAGCAGACATTTGTCTTCCAGTGCAACCTTTTCATTACCATTTATATGATTCATTCAGTATCACACCTGATGAGTTTCACGGAGCCCAAGGAATCACCTGGTGCTCTACAGAGCATGTAGAAGACATCTTCCTCACCTCGAAGAGTTCTTATTTTTACCCTGGGCATGTCCACACAGAGTAAGGGAAAACAGCTTCAACTCCTCAGCTAGCAGATCCCTCCAGAGCAGAAGCAATATTGCTGTGAAGGGATGTGGATGCACTGCTTAGTTTGGCTGAGATATATGGCCAAGTCCTGGCCAGGTGCCACGTGAGCATGACCCTGCCACTTCCAAGATTCCAGGACGTAGCTCCAGTAACTCTATGCAGGGTGGATGCTGTTGTTGGCTTGGCAGTGATGTCGGCAGTTGGTCGTGCTCTCTCTTGCTAGGTGTAGACATACTGACACCAATGATGTTTCTACCCCAGTAAAAAGGTTTCTTGGATTAGAAGAGGCAGCCCTCTTTTTGCAGTGGGAAACAAAACCCTCACTTGTTCCTACTGCTGTTGAGAATTGTTTATATTTGTCTTCATTTTAAGGATTACCATTTGTAGGAGGAAAAAAAAAAAAGCTTTTAGAAAATGCTTAACAAATATTGGAAGTGGTTTTGGCATTAAAAGTTGACTTTAACAGCAATAACAGCTGCACTTTTGTGAGATGTCATTTTGAAATGAAAGTACAGCAAGTATTTTAATCTTTGTGACTTTTGTGAAGAATAACAGCTGGAGGAGAGACAAATATCGTAAAGTTACTTGCATGCTAAGGAAACCCAAACCAACAAATCCCAAACATTAAATCTAAAAACACACCTGAACTGGAATAGCACAGCATCCTGTCTTTCTGCACATGTGGGTTGAATTTGTCTCTTGCCCCTGTGCTGTTTTTTCCTGCTCCATAATCAGGTTGAAGGTTTCTCTACCTATATTTAAACCCTCTGGGATGTGAGGGTCTGAGAGATTGCTATATTCCATCCCTCTACGGCTGATGTGTTATAACGTTAGAGCAAAATTCCTTCAACGGTGTTATAAGGCTTGTAAATAGGATCAGAAATACTTGTTGACATTGAAACTAGGAACAGAGTTATTTTTCAAGGCAGTCTATGGAGTTTACCTATGTAAAATTAAAAGAACAACCAGGTTTTCAAACAGCTGTAACAAAACCAAGACTTTTTTTTTTTTTTTGGGGGGGGAAGGCAAAGGCAATATAATATTTAATGAAAAGTCTTAAAGGTAAACAATTAACAAGCAATACCAGAAAAAAAATGAAGCAAAACTTAGTTCTGCCGCAGAAAAAAATGTCAACAAACCTGGAAATGAGCTTGCCAAAAATGTGTGTAAAATGAAAAATGAATGTGACTATTTTCTTTATTATGCAGCCTAATGGAGGCAAGGACAAGGAGAGTAATGGTAACAAAACCATCATATAGTTTTATTCATATCTTAAGTGTGTTCTCAGATGTAATGGCAAAGGAGTTAGAAAGATGAGAGCATTTTTATCAGTATCTTAATCACCAGCTTCCCTGTGTGTAGAAATGTGCTATGGATGTGGGTTTACCCCTTCCGTAGAAGACAGCTTTTGACTGGAGGTGTCAGGACATGGAAGGCTATCTGAAAAGATACTGGGAGCTGTGGAAAGAGCCTCGGAGCCAATGAAAATACATCTTACCTGTACCTGGATGCACTGTGGGAAAGCTCTCAAATGCCACTGGAGTGGCATTTACATCAGCCTGAAGTGAAGACCTTAACTTTCTAACTGCTCATTTCCTCCTCAAGGAGATGCTTCCCAGTCTACCCCCTGCTCTCCCTGCTGCTGTCCTCTGAGGAACCTGCAAAATCTTTCCTGAAAACTGGTTGGAGCAAGCTGCTACCTGACAAGTTGGAAACCTCATAAGCATTGTTCTACCAGAAGGGTTTCCATGTGTAACCCAATGCATCTGACACCTGTCTGCCTCCGTAAGTGGAAAACAGATACCACCAGCCCCCTGTGAGAGAAACCCAATACACGAGCAGCTCCCAAGTACCAAGGTAGAGCGGCAAACATCTGGAGTTTTATATCCAGACTGTGGGTAGAGGGATGATCTTAAACATTGGGCTGTTCCTCATTTCCCAGTGCCTGTGGATGGAAAAGTTGGGTATTTGAGTATTTGATACTTTGTGCCAGCTTGCCTGAATCACACTCCTGCAGTACTTGAAGTGTGCTCAGAAATGCAGAGGACACTCAGCTGGTGGAAGCCTGCATATGCCGTCAGCTTCATCACAAGCATGCTGAATTGTAACAGATTTTGGCACAATGCTTTCAGGATGCAGTCTCATGGCACAAGCCATAGAACACAGACAGTGAAGTGTCAAAGGCTAAAGCACAAGGTTAGATTATATTTACAGTAAAGGATTTATTTGTATTTTATCTTTGTCAAACCTGTAAAAAGTGTGGTAGAGCAGGAAGGGTGGAGAGGCTATGTGCTGTCATGCTGTCCTAAGTCTTTTCTTCTCTTTTCTTCCTTCTAGCCTTTCATCAGGCAACAGAAGTGTTTGTTTGTTCCTTGGAAAAGCGATTCAGCTTGTTCTGTAAAGTGTCAGGTGGAATGCAAGATCTAAACTACCTCAAGAGAGAGTTTAGGAGTTTATGAATGAACACCTACACAGGAGAAAACTTCTAAGACTTTTTGATTTTATTTTCCAAAACAAAATCAATTTAGGATAAAAAAAGCATAGCAAATTCCATTAGTTGGATGTATAAAATAGATAAATATAGGCTAGAGAAAAGATGCGTGTGTTTTAGTAGTAAAGCTAAATCATCAGTGGAAGAATTTCCCAAGAGATGTGATAGATTGAATATTTAAATGAAGACTTTCTGAATGAAAGAAGTCCCCGAGGTGGATTCTTTGGTCTAGATTAGAAGGTCAAATGATTATCTGGAAGATAAATGGTCCTCTCTGACCTCAAAATTCATGTATTTATTAAAAACAAACAAAACACATAGAGATTTACAGCCTCATTTTCCCTAGTACTGTGGTGAAGAGAAAGCAAACCAGCACTGTGATACAAACATTCTCTCTTGGCACGGGAAAGGAGAAGGGCTGTCCTTGCCTCTCAGACTGCAGAGTTTTGTGGGTGGGTATGTGCAAAGTCCTAGCCAAAGGGGTGTGTGGGGGCTTTATTGGGGGTTTACTTAATAAATAAAGATTATTGGTGAGTGGCTTCTTTTTAGGATGTCAGTTTTAGAGGTGGAATGAGATGGGCTATGTGTTCTACAATGAAATTCTAATAACTTTATAATATCTGCAGATGAATAACCAGTAAACAGACACCTGATATTACTAGGTTCAGTTAAAAATGTGGGCACCACCTTTAAGCAGAATGGTAGCATCAAGCACATGCTGTTATGTCATCATCATGAGGATAGCATCCCAGGAATCCAGTCCGTGGTCTGTTTGATGTAGGGAGAATACAGGGCCTGCTGAGGCTGCCGAAAACCCATAAATTGCCCTGGGATCTGAAACATATTTCCAGACAAAACTTGTTCTGCCTCCTCAGTAAAGCAGTAATTTTTTAATGCCACATTTGTGATAAAGCAATCTGCATGAGATCCAGGTGTCGACAAATTCCAAGTTAAATGTTCATCTCACTTTGGCTCGGTTTTAAATGAAGTGAAGAATAACACATCAGCTGATCCAAATAATGTACCTTATGAACTGAAAGCACTGCTGATAGAATCTTTGAGGGAAAGCTTGGTTGGTTTGTTTTTGTTGTGTGGTTTTTAACTCTCTAGCACTTAATTTCATCAAAGTGTCAGGTAGCTGCAAACCATTCCGGTTCTGATGGTTTCAAAGTGGACACTGATTTTAGTTGCCTGATTTACTGTGTGAAGATATTCATGCTTTATTCACTCTTACCATCACACAATTTCAGTGAGGACTGCTGCATTGAAAATGATGTCCAAGGAGAAAATTAGCTCATTCCTAGGTGACAATATAATATGATATGGTGATGCTTTTTTATTAGAAATTCTCTTTTTCCTCGGAGATGACAGAAATGGTGAAAGTGTTGGCCTTCTTTCTTACTGTCTCCTGAAAATATCATTAAGCTGTGACAGAATATATTATGGCTTCTATTTTAATTTGGAGAAATAGTTGGGGGGGGTTTAATATTTATCTTTGGTGAGTAAGAACTGCCTGCTTGAAGACTTGACCCAACATCCATTGTTGTATGTGGGAAGCCTCCATAGAGCTGGATTGCTCTTTGCCCGCATTTGAGAAGCTCTTCACCTCAATGGAGTCAATCTAGAGGTTGGCTCACAGTCAAGCTCAGCATGGTAGTTTTTTGCTCTTACTGTGTCAGTTTTTTAGATTATCTTTCTTTTAAAAGAAAGTTTGGGATTTTATTTTAATTACAAAACAAATGTCAGACTTAAATCAAATTCTTCTCTTAGATCTTCACTTCTCCTAAGTCTGTATAAGAAGTAGTAACAAAACCACCTGAAGCATCCATTCATATGCCTAGAAGTAGTTTATGGGGACACTGAAAGACGCTGATGTTATCTTTTTAATATTGTAAGGAATAATCCTATTAAAGAAGAAACAAGGAAAACTGTTATGCCCATAAGGCAGAATTATCCAAAGTTGATTGGAGCAGCTCAGGTTACTCCACAAAGCCCGAGCTGTGTGCTGGCCTATCTTTCCATCAGGGCTTGGTGAATGAGCAATCATTTGTGGATTCTGCTCATCTCTCTTTGCAAACTTTGTTCAGTGGAATTAGATACAACTTTGACAAATTAGAAGTGCCCCTTAGCCCCACTGTCCCTGCCGCAGCACAGTCTTCCAATTGTGCCTGGTTTTCTGAAGTTCAGCCACGTCAGAGCTGTCAATGGCAGGCCTTCCACAAGGCTATGCTTTTTAATAAGGGAATCTGTCAGCACTGGCTTCGCCAGGTCTTGCAGCCTCCTCTTAATCCGCAGTGCAAAGTGTCCTTCCCTTTGCTTTCCTTCTGTTGCGATGTACTTGGACTCTGAAATAAATATCCCCTTTGTTTACAATGTGCCCGCAACAAAATTAACCTTTGGGATTAATTGCGGCGTAGTTTGGGCTGTGTTTCATCTTTCCTTATAGCGTGGGTTTGGGATTAAATAAAACCCAGCCACCTGCCTAACCGATGTCTGTCGCTTTGGTCACTGCGTCCCTCGTTTTGCTCATAGTTTCTTAAAAGATGGTTCTGGTTTCTGAGCTCTTTCATTTTATTTTTTTTTTAAAGTTAATAGAAATTTCAAGTAGTGGCTTTTGGGACAAATATATCTGTAGATGACTTGGGGTGGACAGAGAGCAGGATTGAGCAGTGGGTCTCCCAGCTCTACAGAAAATCCATAAGCAGAACTGGACCGTGAGCACTGTGGTTCAGCTCAGGAGACTGGTACCAGTGAAATGAGCATTGCCACCAACACATACTCAGCAGTATTGAGGGAATCACTTTGGCCCAGGCCTTTCTAATCTGTACCTTGCCTTATGTATTTAATCATTTATTTATCTTCCCCTTCTTGTAGAGGGCATTTGATAAACTTGTCATACTGTCGGGGCTGCCATTTCTCATGACACCACTCCCCAGCACCTCCCTAGTGTGGAGATGCTTTTGGCTCTAAAGAGATTGGGAAGTTACTGTCTGGTCCTTGTCTGAACCTGTTTGTGAAGATGGATCGTTGCAACCTGGTGAAGTTTAGCATCTGCTTACTGGCCCTGTAGAGGCTGGCCTGAGATGGATCCTTCAGTTCTGTATGGGCAACTGAACCCCCTGCTTGGTTATCATAACACATTTTTCTTCATTGCCTCTGGTTCATGGTACTTCACAAACTCATATGTAATTCAGGTGTGATATGCCCTTGGTCATTTGCTAGAAGTCAAAAGATGAACTTGTTTCTCTCTCTTCAGAACACATCATTGTTGGATCCTCTCACTGCTGCTGAGACTAAATCTTCTCCATGTAGCCAACTGTGGTCTTAATTTGACTCAGAAGGATAATGGAGGTTATAGAGATTCTGTGTGTATCTGTACATGTACTTCCCTTTATTTTGTGTAACAGATTAGTGTTGTTCATTCTGAAACCCTTGTTAAATAAGAGTTTTAAGCTCAAAGGTAACTAAGCTTCCCCAGTGTTGGGGAAAATAAGAAACTGCGTAGAGAAGAGACACACTGTCAGAGCCTTCGTGGTTTCAGGGTGAGTTCACAAGTTATTTAACACCAGAGAGTCCACACAGGAAGGAATCTCATAATACTCCTGCTGCCAGAAAACCTTCAGGCTCTTGTGCTATAAGTCAATTGGCCACGAGAACAGAGTTAGAAAGAAACCAGGCTTCATTAGTTCCAGTCCTCACGGTACTATTTCTTTCATTTATGGTTGTTCTGGAAGTGGAGATGGCTTCCCAGTGATGCATGTGCTTCATCACCTCAGGGTTAGTGCACAGTGCTCGGGGCCACTCTTGCAAAGGACTTGAGCGAGTGCAGCCTCTAGCAACCTTTCTCTTGAAGGTCACCTACTATTAGCACATAAATCTTGAACCTTGTCCTCAGTTCTGGCTACTTGTTTATTTCAGGATATAATTCAAGGTGTTGGTTATGACCTTATTAAGACCTCAAAGGCCTGGGACAAGCTTAGTTGAGAAAATTGCTTTACCTTCCACCCCCACCTCATGCCCTATCGTGGAAGTTATGATCTGTTGCGTTCCTGTGATTATTCTCTCTGCAGTCAACAACACAGGTTCTGTCAGTGCAGCAGAGCATGTGCCTCTGAAACATGGGACTCCAGCGGCCTGGAAAAGTTGAGGTTTAGTGAATGCAATAGGAGGCAAACAACTTCAGTTAACATTCCGAAATTTCCTTGGCACTTTTTGCGCAGCAGGATCTGGGGGTTTTGCTTTGTGGGGTCTCACATCATTGCCTCCCTGTATTTGCTGCTTTTTGCCTTGGTGCTGCTGAGCACTCCACTGTTGCAGTGGATGTTTTTTGCAAACCCGTAATAGACAAAAACTCAGGCGAGTGTTAACGCTTGTTGTTTTGTGATGAAACATGGCACATGAGATCACGCCCTATGATGACTGCTCATGCTGTAGCTTGGGAAACCTTGAGCAGTGAAGCCTGAGATGTGAGCTCTAGAGAAAAGCTGGGGTGACACTGGAATGGTGCCAGAGGTTTGACAAGCTCCTTCATGAGGTGGGAGAGGCTGAGACAGGCATGATATGAAATTAAAGAAGTAATTGTTGAGACTCCCTTCAAAGGTCCCTTAAGGACCTTAAGAGAACTCTAATTGCAAGTCTTATTGGGGTTGGGGGGGAGAACCAGTAAATTTTTTTTGATGGTGCAAATGTTTCTGTGTGCATTAAACCTACGAGATTCTTTGTGAACACTTCAGAAAAGATGCTTAAAATACCAGTACAAAGTGAACTAAAAGATGCGGTGTTTGTTAGATGCTGCCTTTTATTTTGGGTTGTTTGTTCTCTGGTTTGTTGTTTCTTTTTTTTGTTTTGTTTTTCTTTTTTTTTTTGTTGTTGTTGCATGTTTTTACTTCATTACAGCTGACCTTACTGCGTCAGTAGAGCTGTCTTCGTGGCCATTCCCATGTTGAGCTTTTTGTACCACACCTCTTTGATTTGCTTGCATTGGGCTGCTATCAGAAAGGAAATGTGCAAGAATATTTCACATTTTAAGAAGAAAAATCTGTGTCCTTCCCACTCCCTTTGTGCACAATCTGATCTTAAAGGTCTCTCTGAAGCTCATGTTATAGATACAGATTTCAAATCATTGGATGGTCTTGACTTACACACCACAAGTTTTGTAATACCTGAAGCTAGCAGGCTCAGCAACAGCTTTTCAGTGTGGGGCCAGCCAGAGAATGACAGGGTTTGCAACAACTTGCAACAACTTCTGAGGTTTAAGAATATTTGTTTTTCATCATCATTAGAATAGAGTCAGGGACTCCTGAGCATTTCACAGGAGGGAATTTTGTGAAAGAAGTCAAGTTTACTATTTCTTTCATTCCTGGTGACAGTGTGGTCTAGCCCAGGCCTCAGAGATCTTCCTTTTGAACACTTCACTGAAATAGTTACCACCGTGAAATGTTCCTGCTTGGACAAAACCAGCATATTTTGATAAAAAAAAATATTTTGCTAAGAATTGTTCCAGGCAGCTCCTCTCGGAATGACTTTGATAGTTAACTGTTTTAATTCAAGTCAGTTTTCCATGCGGCAAGCTGTCCGTGGCACAGATTCTGCTCCTGCTGGCAGAGCAGCCTTTTCCTTCCTTCCAGGCGACATCAAGAGCTGTCCCTCATTACATTTACCAGCAGAAGAATTTACTGTTCCATTATTCCATCAAATTATAGAAATGAAATAGTGGCAATAATTCTAGCTCATCAATAGCAATACATTTACTCATTATCTATGCCAGACTGAAGGTATATAATTAAACTATACGAAGGACCTTGAAGTGATGTTAGCATTTTAATACAGAGAAGTAGAAAAATTCATGGAAGGCTGAATCTCGATTTGTAATTTTACTGAGGTCACTGCAGAGCTTGTGACCACGTGTGATATTAGCTCCACATGCGGATATAATAAGCCTCTCAAATTCAGCTAAAACCATGAGAGATGTTGGCAATCAAACCTGCAAGCACTTGCAAAGAAGCTATTAACAACTCAAAAATGATGCAATGCTTAAGCAAAATCTGCGGCACTGCTCCTGCTTTTCTAAATACTCTTTGCTGAACGAGCTTTGACCCACTTCTGATGTTCACAAGATCAGTTTCAAATAACCATGAACACTGAAGTCACACCAAATCAGAAGTTGTGTGATATTTTAATAAGAAATTGGTGTGAAACTTGACTATGTTGACCAAAGATTGCTTGGAGAGCTGGGGCTTGTTCTGATGAGAAATGAAAAGTAGAAGCTCAAAGGTTGCAAATCCACATAGATGGAGCAAAGTTTTCACACCCAGTTCAAATCAAGTTGCACAAGACTGTTGCGTTGGGTCTGGACTTGGCTGTGCCGCAGGCTTTCTGGTTCCAGGGTTCTTGAAATCCGGAACTTTAATGTTCTTTAAGAGTAAGTGGCTGTTCAGCCCGCTGGGTTGAAACTTTGTCTGGGAGAAGTCTTGGAACACCTACCAAGCAGAGCTGTTCCAGCACTAGGTTCATGCACTGCGTAAACTGATTCTGGAGGCTTATGCAGAAACTCGGACCCCAGCGGGCTTTGTGTTTGGTGTTGCGCATTGGCTGGGTAATGTATTTGAAAAACCCAACCCCAGACCCTCTGAAATAAATGGGAATGATGTCTCTGGAATTTATAAAAATAATTTTTTTGTGCACCATCTTGTATTGGCCCATGTTTTTATATGCAGATTATATGCAGTAATAAGGATCAGTGTTGTTTGATACTGTAGATGTATAATCCGTGTGGATTAAGCCTTTCCAAATCATGCAATATGAGGGGAAGGTGATGTTTCTTCAGTGCCTTTTATGATGATACCTTCAGATCATACTTCCTAGGAACTCCAGAGGTATTTTTGCTCAGGTGCTGCCCCTGAAAATGACTCGACACAATGTTTTCTTGGTCATGATAACACTTGAGATTATATTTACATGATAACATTTGAGATTATATTTAGCCCAAATACCAGGGCTGGGGTGTTCCTTTTGTTTTTATTTGCATAGTTATTTTTAGTCTTCTGAATTCTCTGGCCAGCTCTGTGACAGCTGTGGTGTGGGGACATAATTTGTCTCCTACAAGTGTTGGGAGCAAATGGCCAGGAATAAAACCAAATTCCAAATGGAATCTGTGGGTGCATGTTCAGAGATACAGCTGTTTCAGGTAGCCAAGGAGTTCCCAAACCTGCTGGCTTGTCTCTGCTCCATGCTGGCCCTCTCCATCGCCCAGTGCCTTGTGCTGAATGGTCTCAGGAAACTGATACAACCTTTCAAAACACTTGGTGAACTGGAGAATGGTCATGAAAAATGGGGAGCTTTGGCTCCACACAAGGAAGAAGAGCATTTCCTTGTGAAAGCAGCGTCCATCTCATGGTTGAGTCCCTGCACTGCAACTGGCTTGTGTTCAATCTTTGCATCGCTCGGTTGGGTTTCTTTGTATGGGAAAGAAATCTCCCTCGGCCAAGAACCAAGTGGTGTGGGATGGGGCAAGCACAGGAGCAGTGAGCACTGCCCCTCAGAAAGGGCTGATGGTTAAGGTTGTGTTTTGGGAGAAGTCAGGGAAACTCTTAGTACTGATCTCTCTGCCTTTGAACTTTTGTTTATTCTTCAGCTAAGAAAGAACCCGTGTCCTACTGCTCCATATGGTTGGGGTTTTTTTTTGTAGCTGGTGTTTATGATATACTAAATACACTGAGCTGGGCATTTTGAGAGTTGTGACAGTATAGTACCAGAGGACGTGTTCTCTTCTCCCTCTTTACAGTCTGTGCTTCTGAGGTCTCTGATCCCTTAGATTAGGAATACTACAAAGAAAGCATGATGCCTACTCATTCTCATCTGTACTTTTGTCCTGCTCTTTCTGTGCCACTGAGCTTCCACCCCATCTGTAAGTGCAGGTTTAGAAGCAGGGAGAGCTGTGGCACTTGGAAGAAATGCTAATGACAGAACAGTGTATTTCTTGATTCACAGTTGCTTTACTAATTACTGATTGCTTTTGAATATCTTTGCATGTTGAATTTTAAAAACCAACTCACCATATGGGCAATTTAAGTTGAACTGCCATGTTAGAGAATACTCTGGTGAACATATTGAGGAAAATGGAAGCATTTAGACTTTGAAGATTCTTTTTTTGGGGGGGACAAGTTTCAGATGTAAAATTTTCCTGTAATATTTTCCTTGTTCATCCTCTGTAGTTCTGCAACCGCAGAACAAATATGGAATATTGCACTTCTGGCCAGGCACCACTGTTCAGATGTGATCTGCGGTGGCATATCTGCAGATACTTGCACTTCTGCCTTCCCTACAGCTGCTCATCAGGTCAGGTTACACCATATGCTATAGCAGAATTGTCTCACCTCCGTGCTGGAGATGCCAAGTCAATCACATAGTTTGTGCTGCAGCTTTTTACTGATGACAGAGCCTTTTTGGACAGAATGTACCATTCTTGGTACCCGAGTTGGCATATTTAGAGCGTGTTCTGATATCTCTATGTAGTACCACACTGTGCCACAAAAAAACCCCAAAAAACAGCAACAACAAAAACTCCTTAAAATATTAGTTTTACAACATCTGGCTGTACAGTTGCCACTCAAGTTATTTCTCCAGATGCAAAAAGTGTCAGGAGTCCAAGAAAGATCCAGTTGACTTTTAACAGGCTTGTGAAATCCTTCTGTACTCTACTTTTGAACAGTACCAGTGCATCTTTCGGCCATTTGTGGGTTTTAGCTTCAAAACAAACTCCTGTGAAGCACAAGCTCTGTTTGCTAAGTGGAGAATTGAGGAGTGGGGCAGAAGAACATGAAGCATTGCAGATAGGTGCAGACGTGTCTGAACTCTTTTTGTTCATGGTCCTGGTTCTGTGGCAGGTGCCTGTGCCTTGCCATATAGCCAAACACTAAGAATACAGAGAATACAATAACATGAATGAAATTTCAGTGCCCGGCCAGGGCTTCTGTGCCAGAACATCCTGCCTGGAGATCTTATGGCAAATGTACCTGCCTTGTCATTTCACAGGAAGTTGTGCCGCTTCACTAGGAATTAAAGTCCTGTCATTTCTGCAACCTTTCTTGCAGTCATGCTCATCTTCTCAAACCCCTGCAGAATGTGGCTCAGGATTTCCCACCTTCCCAGTGCTCCTGGACAGAGCTTTCCTTCTTCAGCTGTGTTACAAGTGATCGTGGGTGTAGTAACTCATACTTCTGAATTGCCTCAGTGACAGCAAGAACCAGTGATGACAGTCTGATTTAAAGATGTCTGTAATATAATGACCATAACCATAAGTAGAGGGGAATTAGCCAATTACTGTTGCTTAGGGATTGCTTTGCGAGGTTACTCCAAATTAATTGTTTGGGAGCTGAATTAGCATCAGATGCCACCAAGGGACAAGTGGTTAATTGTAATAAGTTTTTTGTACGATGCCACTCCCGAACAATAAAGCTGTTCTTGGGAACAAGGCACTTTACATGTCATAAGAAGGTGTCCATTATAAATAGAGATTGGAATAAACTCAAGCTGGAGTAGTTTATTATTAGAGGTAGCCTAGAGAAAGAACTGAAGAGAACAGATGCTTATCAATCACCACAATGGAAGGTGTTTGGAAAACAAAAGGAGGGAGAGTGTCCTCACACCCCTCTGAAGGTTCAGTGTGTGTGTGTGTGTGTACACATAAACCTGAAACATACAAATGTCCCAGCTGATGGGTTGTATTGTGACAAGTCATCTCAGGTTGTGTCAATCATACTGCCTTATGCTAGATTAAATGACATACTGTAATTTGATGGATACAACATGAAATGACACATTGTTGTGCAAAATATCATACGGAAAATTTAGGAAAATACGGAGGAGTGAAAGCTGATCTTAGACTGTGACCTTTCAAGTGTTGAGGCAGGAAAAGCAAAGTAGTGAAAGAAGCTCCCTGGAATCAGACCTGCTGCTGTCTTTGAAGAGCAGGTCAAGTGTGATCTGCTACCTGAATCTTTTCATGGGTAATTAGTGGGTCAGTTTTAAAAAACGGTCTTATTCCTTGGGGACTGACAAGTATCTGTGGTTCTGAACTGAATTTCTCTGAACCACTTGGCACATCATTAATCATTAGTGTGTCTGCACGATACAAACAGGGCTGCAAGCAAAATGCAACCAGCTTCAGTTAAGGGGAAGAAAAAAAAAAAAAGGCACTTTTGAAACAAAACCAAACCAGACTGTGCTCCCTTTCTCCATCTGGATTCTACTTTCCTCCCACCCCCTCTCCTTTTTCTTTTTCTTTTTTTATGTATTGACTAAATTATCATATACTGAGCTGTCTCTAGACTGTATCGCAAAGTCCTGTAGGGTCAGCAGTGTCCTATTATGACACCTCTGAAATGCAGCACCATCGTCAATCAGCTGAGGTCACCAGTAAGTGCTATAGAGCAGCTTCTCCTCGGCAGCATGGCACAGGGCTTCCTAATCTGTGGGCACCGCTTGGAGCTGGTGGGTGAATGCAGACCGAGAGCTTCCCCCTCAGGACTTCCATGGCATGGCGCCTTGCTTCTTACTACTTGCAGGCACCTGAGCAAACTAACCTGGGGAACATGTGTGGGGAACATTGTGTCATACTGACTGCTGAAGCAAAAATTTCCTGCAAATGGGAATTTCTCTGAAATAAGAGTATGAAAGTGAACAGGAGTTAGGTTGGCTTCACCACTGGACACTTCCTAGTGGGACTGAGGGTTTCCTTTCTTTACTCTTGCTTGGAAAAAAAATGGTCCAGGGACAAAAGTTTAAACCTAACTCGGTGCTGCCAGTAGGTAATAAAAATAGAGAAAAACAAGCATTTTGAATATGAAGACTGTAGCCTACTCTAGGTTGCAACAAAAAAAAATCTTTAGCTATCTTATTTTCATGCAAGAAAATACAATAAAGTGGACAGTAGTTAAGGATTTACAAAGTCAGTTATTCACTAAATTTTATTTTAACTGCCTCTCACTCATCCCTTTCATTTTAGTGGTGGAGATAAAGGTTTTTCCCTGATGGGGAGATGATAGCTCTAAGTTGTGCTTTCCAGAGAGAGGAGGGTTGTGTTGGAAATATTCTTGTTGCTGCTGTCTCAGAGCATAATTCCCCCCCTGCCCTGAGGACAGGACAAGAAAAACCGACAAAGACAGAGAAGGACAGTGAAGTCGGAGGAGCTACTTTCGATGCTGACTCTTAACTACAATTTCATGCTACATGGGGACACAGATGGGCTGTGATCTTATTCCTGGCCAGTTTTAACCTGCTTTGGGCTTTTTAACGTTGTCATTCCTTAACCACTCTTTGCAACAGTTTTAGCAAGCCTCTCAAAGCTGCTATTAAACCCTATTCCTGCTATTAAGAGAGAAAAATGGAAAGGAAAATAAATAATACATAATAACAACAGAATAGTTGGAAAGAAGCATAAGGAAGGCCATTCCAGGAGATGTCCAGGTTTTAGCCAGCACTGGGAGAAGTGCTGAAACTATCTCTCTGGGACAAAGAAAGCCCAGCAGTGTCATGGGGAAATCCCCCAGTTCCCAGTGTAGGTATGTGATGAAACTGTAAAGATATTAATATGCTCCTGGTGTATGGTAACTTGTAGAAGCAACTCAAGTAAATGGGTTGAAATGCATCTTGTTGATTCCAGTAATGTAAGATGCATCTGACTGGCCCAGACCAAATGTGTTCTGTGGTTTTGCCATCCAGGCATGAAAATGAGAGGTGCAGAGTACAGAGAAGCAAGGCGTTTAAGCTCACTACTGCTTTAAATGGTCATATCTACAGTTCCTGGCACGTCTCTGGCCAACTCTGAGCACAGAAGGAGTAAATTGGATCCTTCTGTATCATCATTATAGTCTGTTGCA
The DNA here is from genome assembly GCA_013399075.1 of Chloroceryle aenea. NCBI lineage: Eukaryota > Metazoa > Chordata > Aves > Coraciiformes > Cerylidae > Chloroceryle > Chloroceryle aenea. The sequence goes on from VWZY01010109.1 coordinate 19,121, forward strand.
AAGAAATGGGGTCTTTAGGCAGACACAGGCGTACTGATGAAATGGTGGTTGAACCCATTTGTATGCTTGCGTGTTTCTAAGGCAGGTTGCCAGCTTCACTGTTATTTCTCATGTGGCTGCTCTTAGTCCAGGTCAGATGTGCCTGGAGGGTAGAGGCTGGAGTTGTGGGTGTTGCAGAGCCACGTGACTACAAGAATTGTAATGCAAGAGTCTGTAAAATGCAAAATCTTTATCTAGAACTTGTAAAAAGCGTTGGTTTGTTTTTTTAGTTTACAGTAAGCCTGGAAACGTTCATCAGGACAGTTCTGCTGCTTCCCGGTTCAAACTGGGTTGTAACTACGACCAAAGGTTGCTTTTCCTGCAAAGATAGAAACTGTTTACAAGGTTAGTGCAAAGTCAGGTGTTTCAAGAATAACCAAAATCAGATTTGAAAACAGGTTTATAAAGAGATGACTTTGAGTCCTTGCCACTGTTTGGCTTTGTCTGACAACTAAGGACCATGTACAGCTCCTAAAAAATACTAAGTACTCCTAAAAATATTTGCAAGTCCAAACAAGTCCACAGTCTTTAATTGGAACTTTGTTACTAATTCAATACTGAATATTGTTATTCTTCTGTTAAAAGCAAAAAGAAAAAAAAAACAAGAATCAGTCATCTGGAAATGTAGGAAATGTGCTGTATAAGCAGGCTGGAATGGTTACCAGCAATTAGGCAAAATGAATCCTGGGAAGACTGTGCGGATAATTTGTGAACTTAAGAGACATAAATATACACCCAGTTTAGTTAAATAAACCCAATTTCACCAGAGATAATAAAAACAAAGAAAATTCCAAAGCAGGATAATTTTTTCCTTAAGCCACACTTGAAGAAGGAGGAAGGGGGAATAAAGAGGTGCCATATCCATTTGAATTTGGAAGGCAGTTCAGTCTTCCTTATTTTTATCCAAATCTCTTCTGAATTGGCAGTTGTTATTCCTTAGCAATGGGCTGGTAGTGAAAGCACAGCACAGTGCTTGTGGTGATGCATCCTGGGGTTAACAGTAAACACAGAAATTCATTAGTCATTTGTAAGAAAAGGCAAATAAGGGAGAGAAGGTACAGGGTACCTTACAGAGTTTGAACAGTGGAACGCTACAGCCAATTTCTCAGCTGCTTTAAACTGGCAAATTCCAATGATCTGTAGATGGAGTATTTTAGAAATGTGGCCTTAATTTCTTTGAGTTTTGCTCGTGGAAGATGTCTAGTGGGTTGTAGCAGATCCTCCTGTTTGCTCAGGAATCAGATGTCCACATGAACTAATTTAATAAATGGATATAGTATTTTGCGAAATTTTCTTCATTTTTTTCTTTTTTCTCTTTTCCTTCTCTGCATATCAGGGCTCTTTTTCTGAATGGAACACAATTATTATTGTAGCATATATTGCTTTGGATCATTTTACTGCACAATCAATACACGTATCTGTATAATAAGTATTGACATTACTTTAATGTTCTACAATGTTCAGTATGTCAAGACTATTTCAGTCAGAAGCCACCCATTACTTCTTGCTTCTAACATTTCCTGCCCATTCAATGTGAAAAAATTTGCTGTTCAAGCTTGCCTTCTGCCTCTGTTTCAAAAGATAAATGGAGGTAAGTGCAGTGCCCTCAGATTCGTGCACTGGGCAGTCTAAGTCAGACTCCTTTCCCCTAACTTTTGCATATGTCATTTGGCCACGGGTGAGAAAAATCCAGCATCTTTTCCAGTAATCAGAGGGAGATTTTTCTCTTGTGTTACTTGTGTAAAACTGTAAGGAATTCGGTGAGCGCTGGTGATGGTATCTGGCTCAACATGTTCAGTGAAACACATATGGCTGATCATTCAAGTCTGAAAACACTGTATCACGATTCTGTCTCTGTTGTGAAAGACAAGGCAACAGCACTTGATGACTGCATTCGAGTTGAAAAAATAAAATTGCCACTTTTGGTGTTTCCCATCTGGGAGAATGTTGCCTTATTTGCCACCGAGTCAGTCGTCATAATATGTCTGGCATATGTACCATGTTAACACAAACATGTACATGTGTCTGCTTATGTATAGTGAAATATTCACATTCCACCTTCTCTATTGTACAGTATGGCAGTAGCAAGTATGAAAAATCAGAATGTGTTTACATACAAACACACATATACTTATGGACATAAAGGAAAAAAGCCATTCAGATCGCCTGATCTTCTAGGCTCCCATTTCCTGGGTCCCTCCACAGCCTGTGAATTGAAGTAACTGTGATGATGTAAGGGAGGTATCTACAGCAAGGGGCTGAACACAGCCCAGAGTCACCAAGTTGAAACTGGAGTTGAAAGACAAGTGTATTTAAAAGTGCCGAGACGTCACCGGGACATTGGAAATAATTTTCCCAGGTGGCTGTCAGAGGAAATGCTGCAGTGACCACTGGCACTGAAAGCCAAAGGGAGGTTTCTTGATAAGTTGAGGCTTTTGGGGCTTGTCATCCTAACGGCACAGTTTCTTGGTTCTCCTGTTGCCAATGCCTAAGGTGCAGCATATCCTGGATGGTTGTTGTTTCACCACTGCTCATAGTTACAGGATTTTCCTTGCTCATAGTTTGGAATTGTCACAATTTTTAGGTAGGTCACACTTAAAACTGAGAAGCTAATGTCTGTATGGGAGTGAACACTATTTTGTCTGATTATCATTCATTTTCCCCACACTTCTTATGCACAAAATACCAGTAAGCTACTAATTAATTGTTACTATTGATAAAAAAGATTGTTAACACATTTTGTAGGGTGAAAAGGAGTTATTAATAATGGCTTTGTAGTAAAGCACTTGGCACTGGAGACAAGAAAACAAATGTTATGCCAGTTTTTCAGAGCTGAAATCTCTCATTTCAATGTATCTTCTTTAGAATAACTTTAATTGAAACGTTGCACTAGGGACAGCAGCTACACAAACCAATTAGATCTGAGGAGTCGAAATGAAGGAGCATTTGCATCTCTGTGTCCTTTATAAAACCCACACTCTGTTCTTTTATTAAGGCTTGGATGAAAGACTACAAAGGTTGCTGGAGATTCCGAGTTAACCAGGAAATGCCTCTTTTAGCACCTTGTTGATCTCCTTCCTTGATCTGACATTCAGCTCACAGCATCTGTCTCTGGCCTGCACTCTTGTGCTTAGTTAACTTTATTTGGCATTTTGACTGCCCCCAGCTTTTGTGATATCTAGTTCAAAGGGTTCGGAACATTATTACAACATTTATTGCTAGGTCAGCATTACCTTTTGCTCAAGTGAGGAGCTGATAGGGACCCTATCAAAGACAATGTGGGTTGTGTTTTTTNAATCTTAATAAACTGCGCTTTTTGCTTTTGGGTCTGGTGGTAGGTTTTGGTTTTGGTTTTGTTTTTTTTTATCCTCTAGGAAATGCTGAACCAATACTTCCTTTCTAACAAACTTTGCTAACATGGACACTCAGAATCTATGGAGGTATTTCTGTTTTCCGATGCAAATGAAATGCCATGGATTATCTCTTCCTTCTTAAAAGCAAAGGCAGAGTTAATGTTGCTTCTCAACACCAGAAAAAATGCTGACCCAGCTAGGGGCACGGGGATTCAAGGCTGGGTCCTCAAGAGCAGATGGTTTAACATGCTAGCCCATTAATCAACTCTGCTTCCCACAAGCAGTATCTTGTA